>NW_006500327.1:3463457-3484342 GCF_000471905.2 Amborella trichopoda
GTCCGATCAATAGATGTATATATGTTTTGTCTGTCGCATCTCAAGAATAACAGTATTGTAAATTCTTGGGGTGTGACAACCATAGTTGAAGAGAAGCATGCTTGGTGCCTTTTGAACTAGGGGTTTGGGGAAGGGAGGGGGGGGGGGGGGGAGGGGAAGAAGGAGAGAGAGGGAGGGGGCATGAGATGAAATGAGAGGGATTTTTTCGAAAGGAAGTTGAGAACTCAAGATTAAGTGGGAGAGGGACGAGGGAGAGCTATCTAGTTATTCAAGCACCAGATAGCTCTTTTATTTTGAAAAATATTAGCCTTCCTTTTGTCCGGTATTTGTATTGTCAGACAGGGGGATAAAGTAGGAAAAAAAACTACTGCGAGTTGGTACTTATAATTTCGGGTAAATGAGTGCCCATTTGGTAATTGACCTCCTTCAATGGTGTCTGTAACGTAATTTGCTCTAAATAATTCAAATATGAGTTGGATTTTGATAAATTTTCATGTAACCATTTTTAAACAAAGGGAGGAAACCCCAAGGTAGAGGGTGTTAGTGTAGACCAAGGTTTTAAAAACTAGATTAGTGATTTGGATTGCAGATCCTGATTTGCGATCCAGATCAACAATCGGGTCTTCCAAACCATTCATTAAAAAAAAGTATGGAGCCGATTCTGACCAAGTCTCTTATAGAAGCAAGGGAACCGGCCGGTTCATGATATTTTGTTATAGAAGCAAGGGAACCGGCGGGTTCATGATATTTTGTTGAAAGTAGGAAGTGTTGTTCCATAACAATTCCCGTTAAACGTCAATCGATTCTGATCCAAATCGGGAGTATTGATGTGAACACACAATGACGGGTAAAAATAGCATGTTGGCACACTGCTGCACCACAACAATTCCTGAACATTAGGCGCCAAACGAAATAAATCAACGACACGGACGGGGCCGTCCATCAGTCCATGACCATTTATATATGCTTCCTTTGTGATTGGTGAGTTGGTAAGACCGTATGTTGTCATTTATTACTGTACCTTTGAAGACAAAAGTACTCATTTCCCACCAAAACTCTCTCTCTACAGACCGTAATGTTGTCATTTGTTAGTGTACCTTAAAGACAAAAATTAGTCATTTCCCACCAAAACACACACATTCTCTCTCTAAACCGGATAGGGTCATTTGTTAGTGTACCCTTAGGACAAAAGGACTCATTTCCCACCAAAACTAACTCTCTCTCTCTCTCTCTCTGGACGTATGTCGTCATTTCTTAGTGTACCTCAAAGACAAAGGTGCTCATTCCCCCCAATCTCTCTCTCTCTCTCTCTCTCTCTCTCTCTCTCTAACTGTCTCCAGACGTATTTGATCATCGTTTAGTGTACCTTGAAGACAAAAGTACTCATTTTCTCTCTAACTCTCCCTCCCTAAGCCGTATGTTGTCATTTTTAAGTGTACCTTGGAGACAAAAGTACTCATTTCCCACCAAATCTCTCCCTCTCTCTCTCTCTCTCTTAAAATTATCCATGTCTCCGACCTTTTCTCTTTTCTTAACAACACATATTTAATACCATATTTTAGAGATCACCCATCATGTCCAACTTCAACATGGACAACTTAAAAAATGTTAGTGTAATGTTTGAATGCTTCAAATTTATAGTATGCAGTCCCTTCACATTTTAGCACCTTAGGACATTGGGAGACCTTATGAGAATATTAATTCAGGTTCAAATGAGTGGGTAGGCCATCCAGGTCTATTCATTGCAGTACAAAACCACTAACTTTTTTAAAAGAAAATTCTTTTTTGCCTGATTCCCATTGATTTGGATCCAGCCGAAACCAATATTTAAGATTGGTAAAATTCATAGAATTTGAAGGAAACAAGATTTTTGTTGAGATATTGTATATATTTAGGATAAATTTGGGCTTCTTTGGAGCTCAGCTATGAATAGGCCTAAGGAGACGAGTGTTCATGGGTAAATATGTGCATCCTCACAATTAAAACCTACTGTCTAGCTACAAAGAAAATGTAGGAATTTTAAGGAAGCTTATCTCAAATTTATAGTTTTTTCAGTTCAAAAACGTTAAGGCAACGTTCAATTTCCCAGCTAAATTACAATTTTGGCATATTTGAAAGTTTCTCACCAATATTTTGACCTAAAGAGATATTTAAATCACAAATTTACATTAATTACCAAGTGCAATTGTGGCTCCCAAATTAGATTTTTTACAAAACTACTGCAAGTCATTTTGCCAAAAAAAATCAAATTGCCTCTCTCTCCTCCCCCTAGCAACACCACTACTGCCCTGCCCCATAACCACCACCGTACCGCCAAATCACCACCACTACCCATTACCGCTACCAACACAACCACTACCTACCCACTGCCACATCCACCACCATTCCACTACCACCACCACTCTATGTGCTTCACTACAACTATCATCACATTGCCACTACTTATATTAGCATACTATAGTGCCATCACCACACTATCATTGCCATCACCACTATTGTACAATACACTAATAATATATAATTCAACTTGTACCAATTAAATATCTATAGAGAGAAAATGACAATTGACCAAATTACCATTTGGTCAAATTAAAAAAATAATACTAATTGCATTCAAGATCTAGACGCTACCACTCCATCATTTGCACCATTTTCTGGATTCTTAGGTAAGTGATACAAAACCATCCCAAAGTGTAATTCTTTTTTTGTTAAGGGCAGTTTAAATTGTCGAGTACACTTTACATGATGGGTTTGATTTGGATAGGGCTGAGGCCTTAAACAATCAAAGTAAGGGCCTACCTTCAAATAGTGCAGAGATATGCTGTTTTAGTATAGAAATCTTAATGATAACTTCAAATTTTATTTTTATTTTTAATTATAAAATTTTAATATTAAAAAATAATGTAGATCAAACAGATCTATGAAGACTTGAAAATTGCCGGTCTAGATAATATATTTCACGATGCACTATTTTCAATATTTGAAATCTATTTTTCTTATGTCTATAAATCTTGAGGTTGAGATGATCGTATTGAGGGTTTTTTTCGCATTGAAACCACCTCTTCTTATAAAATTTTCAAGGCGTGTCTTAATTTGATTGTTTAAGGCGTTTCCTATAAGACATTTTGAAAGAAAAAAACTACATTGATAGATGCATATTTCTCCGGTAACGCAAATTCATTCCTTGTATTTGTATTGCTTTAGATTCATTGACATTTGAAATGGATTGAGCTCGGGCAATGATATCCACAAACTTGTAATTCCTGCCATGATATTGAAAGGCAATGATATCCACAAACTTGTAATTTCTGCCATGATATTGAAAGTTCCTGCCCATTACCCATTGATGTAGCTTATTTTGATATAAGCATGTAAAACCGTTGCGTGCCTTGATTTGTGCATGTGTTGTGGCGGTTGGATTCTTATATTGTTTTTAAATTGTGTTTTATATAATTTATCCAAATGTATTGCTTGAAATATTGTTTTTCGCGCCGTGGTTTCTAGAAATCGGATTGCCGGTGATCGACAAGTTGGTATTTGAGGTATTGAGTGTTTGTAATTGGGTTGTCACTACAATAAGCAGGAGTTGTTGGATATGGTGATTATAAAAAATCACCTACATAAGAAAATCTCATATCATGTGGGATTGGGATTGGGATTGATATTGATAAGTTTCTTAAAGAAAATAGAAATTCAAACAGATTAGGTCTCTAGATTATATCTCTTGGTTCTTGAGATATATGTAACACCTATAGGACCTAGAGATATATTCTAGAGACCTAATCCGTTTGGATTTCTATTTTTTTAAGGAAACTTATCGATATCAATTCCAATCCCACATGAGATTTCCTTATAGTTGATTTTGGATAATCAAAATATACAACAACCTCCACCTTGATATCAAAATCACATATTCACTATGCAAACTTCTTATTGATAGCTTTACGAATTAATCATCTTTTAGCAAAATAAATTCTTTGACCAATCTTGCTGGAAAGATTGTGCTTGCCATCATATTCTCCACCTCAAATAAAAAACATACATACTTTTCCACATGCTTTTTTTCAACCGAATCGGATTTAAGAACCCATTTAGTATGGATTCCTATTTCCACATCTAAGAGGGTTCTTAAATCCTAACAGGAATCGAGGTTGTCTTGGTTTGCCAACAATTACCAATGCTCAAGGAAATTATGTATTACTTTTTAAAATGACGAGTTACATGGAGATGTTTGATGGGGAAATGGCTATGAAATCTGAAAATAAAAAAGATATAATTATTGATCAACAAGGGCAACCCAAGGCAATACTTAGAAAAAGGTACGAAATTGACAAGGATTGGGGGAATTTAATAAGAAGGCGTGTAATCTTTTTCTCGTGTTTAATGAATGAAGCATTGTTTAACATTAGTGAGAAAATTAGTGAAGGATTTATGAGCATACTTGAAAAGTTTTTACTATTTATGTGGAAATTTGAGAAGATCTCAAAATGAAATCCTCTTTCATTCTAATATGAATTAAATTAATTAAATTTGGAAGACAACGTGGGTTCCTTCAAATTACGATATATGTGGAAATAGGTCAAAAAAAACCTCTTTTCTCACATCTTGTTGGCCTTACTGGCTTGGATCGCGTAAAACCAAAGTAACTTTAAAAAGGAACTTAAAAAATCAAAGATCTTTTTGGGTGTGGTTTGTAAAAGGTTGCAACCTAAAACAATCAATTTAATGCGCACCACCAAATTTTGTCATAAATATAATTTTGGTGTCAAAAATTCTTAGGATGGCTTGAGAGTTTATTTTCATATCTAATTATAAAATATTAAATTTTAAAAATGGATCAAATCAAGTAGATCTAAAAATACTTGAAAATCTTAAAAATAGACGGTCCAAATAATGTGTTGCAAGATACACTATTTTCAAGTTTTGAAATCTTATTCATACATATTCAATTCATATTCATACATCTTGATATTGAGATGCTCAATTAGACGGTTTTTCAACACCAAAACAACATTTTATGATGGATTTTTGAGGTGCACATTAACTCCACATTTTAAGGGTGCAACTTTATATAAACTTTTTTCTTTTTTTAAAAGGTTTGAACGACAACTCAGTAATACTAAAAGACAAGCGTAAATCTGGCTTACTTGGCAAGCTGGTCCCATAGGCTCAATATCCAGTCAGGGCCTGGATCAGTTTTAGCAGTTGAGGCATCATTCTTATCCTGAACCAAAAAAAATTGGTTTTCTTATTTTCTTGAAGAGGCTTTAACTCGCAAAGGATTTCAGAGGATCAATGGCTGCTATAATTTTATAGGTTCAAGGGTTTGGAACCTAGGATTAAGATTTAGAACTGGAATTGAAGAAAGAGGCTAAAATTTAGTCTCTAAAGGTCATCATTTCGGATCCAAAACGACCTATTTATTAAGGAAAAGGATTCTAGATCCTAGAACTGACACATTGTGTTTAATTCGGGTTATCCAATGCTCAGCGACATGGTGCACATAGATACTTTCCTACCCGGTTCATGTAGAAATCTTTGCGGTTTCCTAATTTTATGATTTTTTGATAGATCCTGACTTATTAAAATGTTTGGTTTAGCACTTTCATATATTTTTCTCCCTTTGAGTTCAAAACCTGCCTGATTTTTTTTAAGATATTTTCTTATGGTTTTTGGACTACAGTTCAGGGTGGACAGGGAATTATCAGGTTAGTATGGTCCTTAGTAGTTTTAGAAGAAGGTCAACAACATCATTTACAAATGGAAGGTGAAGATAAGGCAATCACATTGCTAGAATCCTACAGTAATTTGATGACTACAATGAGTTGCAGGAAGAAGATTCTGTTGATTTGGACTTTGTTTATAGCGTGTTACTCGCAGATGAAGTAGGCATCTTTTGGGTTATTTAGTAAAAATGAAGACGGAAGCTCTTGGAGCATTGGATGATGAAATGTACAGGGTCGTTCAATGAGAAATTCTTCATGAAGCAAGTCAAAATTTTGACCAAAGTCAAGGTGGAGAGTTCACAAAAAAAACAAAATTTATTTTGTGTAAAGCCTACATTTAAATAAGGACTGTAATGAAAAGAAGGTCGATTGTTTAACAGGTTTTAATTCGGGAAGCAAGCAAAGTATATCTAAGAATGAAGTCAATCAATTCAAGAAGCAACCTCCAAATTTATTGAAGATGTGGGATTGATGGTAGATTGTAATCATATAGTTTATCAGAATTAGATCCTTTATAGTAGAGCCACCCATCGTATGTACCCATATAATCATGATTTGACTAATATAATCCATTTGAATAAAGACTTATATCAATAGGTTACAATTAAACTAGTTGGAATTTTCATGGTTTGTCTAAGAATGTTTATGGAATTAGTTCAGACAACTAAAAGATGTTAGGCATATGACGCCATTTCTGAATTTGGAATTTATAGATTACCAAAGGTGAAGTAATTAATGTTCCAAAGAGGCTCTAGTATTGATAAAAGAAGTTCAAGTTGGAAACTCGTACAAGTTATTAGAAAGCACAATAATAGATAACAAGGGACAATTTAGTGGTGGAAAGTGAGGAACTTCCCCACATTTAAATTTGGTAGACATGGACAGTCATTCAAGGGTAGGAAAGATACATGGACCACATTTAATCGGATTCAAGGGTAGGAAAGATACATGGACCACATTTAATTGGATTTATGGATTCCTTTACAAGTCCATCTTCTGGAGGTGCATCATATTTTGTCTTATTCATTAATGACTCACCAAAAAAAAAAAAAGGTATGGACCAAAATTCTCAAGTCAAAAACTGAAGTACATTATATTTTGTCTTAGTCATTAATGACTCACTAAAAAAAAGTACGGATCAAAATTCTCAAGTCAAAAACTGATTTATTGTGTACAGTTAAAGTATTTTAAAGTCAATGTAGAACAATCTATGGGTTATCGCATCAAAGTTATTTAGATGTATTATGGGGGGAAGTTTACATAAAAGAAGTTCAAAAGAATTTATGAAGCTAAGGGAATTACTAGCAATATAGACCTACAATCCTCAATAAATCTATATGTGGGAACTTTGCATTGGAGTGGCATACAGATTATGTAAGTGCAAATTCTTTGTATGCTTCGTGGAATATCAATAACCGATATTGTTTTGCTAAGCCAATAAAGCAAATGATTCGGGATCATGGAAGAGGGCTATAGAAGAAGGGATGCCGGCTCGTCTCTTTGGAAACATTCGATAAAATTTGGATCGATACAGAGAAGAAGAACCGACAGAGCGTGATTTACCAAGAGGGAGAAAGGTGGTTAATCATAATTCGGTTTTTTAAATAACTGATGGCAAACTTGAAAGTTGTACGACAAGATTAAAGGTGAAAGGTTTTTCACAAAAGAGAGACATCTATTTAATGGTCTCGGTTCTATTGGTGCTTAAGCAAATGTATGTGAGGACAAAAGTTTTGCACCGGGAACTTAAAAGAAGAAGAATGGATGCGATAACTAGAAGCCTTTAGCGAGAAGGATAAAATGGATTTGTGTTAAATTTAGTTTGTCATTAAGTGGGCTCAAGCAACCATTATGAAAAGTATACGACATTTGATATGTTTATGATAAATATTGGTTATACTAAGAGTAAGTATACTAGACTTGATTTTGATCTTATATGCAAGAGACGAAGGATCTTGAACTGGTAAAGTAGATCTTCGGAATTGAAATTAAAAGAGACACGTGCAATGGAATTTTATTACTTTCTCAAAAGGGTTATATTGAAAAGGTGCTCAACAAATTTGGTATGAGTAAAGCAAAATTGAGGACGACACTATAAGAACCTTGTTTCAAATTGTCTTCAAAGCAAAGCTTGAAAATGGAAAAACAAAAATGGTGAAGGTGCCTTGAAAATGCTATTCATAGCTCAATGTTCAATTTTTATAGAGAGCTGAGAAGATTCACTTGGAAGCTTCAAATGATTAATTAATTACACTAGCAAGGGCCCGAAATCAATGTAAGGTTTATAGATGTAAACATTGGTCTTTGACAGAGGGTTTTTTTTTTTTGGATAATTCAGTGTGGAAAATAGGCCCCCTACCCATTTTTTTGAAATAGTTTAGAGTTAGTTTTTTTGAAGGTGTCAATGGAGGTGTTTTTTTGAAGGTGTAAGTGGGAATAAAAATTACGACGTCCTGACTAAGGTGGGGGTGTCAATAGGAATGAAAATCATGATATGCTAACTGAGTATGAGGATGCTACCACCATGGCCCCAACCCTTTTCCCTTGACAGAGGAATATCGACTACAAGCTTTGTTTTTTGGTTTGCAAATGGGCGATGTCGAGGCTCAAAGACATTATAGCAATATTATATGATGAGAATAGAAACAAAAAAAGTATATGACTTCAAGGAATGATTACATTCCCCAATGAGCATATCTCTTTCTGTTTTTTTTTTTTTGTAATTCAATGGGGAAGATATGCCCCTACCCATTTTTTCAATAGATTGGGGAGTTACATTTTGAAGGTGTTAATTGGGGGTATCAACAGTAGGAATGGATATCACAATGTAATAATTGGGTGTGGAGATGCTGGTGCAGTATGATGTCAAAGAAAAGAGTCATTTGACGTCGTTATGGCAGGGAAAAACCATTGGGCATGAATTGCCATTGATATTTGTTTATTATTTACGGAATATTTATAAAGTTCTAACACTTGAAACCCCTATAATACAAAAATCCATTTTTGCCTCTAATTATGAAATTTGAATCTCTTAAAATAACGCAAGATCATACTCTTAAAATAGACCGTTTAGATAATGTGTTACAAGTTGCGTTGTTTTTAGGGTTTAAATTTTTTTTTCTTTTTTAAAATATTCGTAATTGTCAAATTCGACATGATCTATTGAGGATTCCAAAGCTAAAAATGCATTTCCTACATAGTTTCAAAGTAAGGCTGTTCTTTTCCTAGGCTTTATTATATAAACCTTCTCTTTATGAAATACTATATTCTGAGTCTATCTTTGATTTTTTACAATATCTCGATCTCTTTTTCCTTTCTTTTTTTTTTAACAATAGTTCATACTTTTCATTAATTAAAACGGAGCTACAAATCATTTATCAAAACAAAACAGAAGAAACTAGCAATGAATCCAACGGGGCTTCTCTCGGTCATCTCAGTTAAAAGTAGGAAACAGACAATAAATTGAGATTCTGAGTTGGAACTTAACCTTGAATACTACCTAATTTTCCAGAAAAAACCAAAGCATGAATTGAGCAACGACCAAGTAGATGGCTACTATGCTTGTAACCACCAACAAAAAACATGAAGTCCATCTTTACTTGTTCAACTTGAGCAATGGTTCATCTGCGCCATCCAACTCTTTAGCACCGAGGGCTGAGAGCTCAGTGTATTCTACAACATATAATGTAATAAGGATTGTACATTCTATAAGATTGTTAATCTCTAAAGCCAAAAGCCTTAGGTTCAATATAACGTCCAGACCTTAGTTACAGAGAACCAGCTCCAAATAGTGTGCTGCATTTAAATATAGCGCTCTCCGTAAAAACGCATCCCTTAAAAGTTCTTTTGTTCGTCTCCTTTCAAATCCCATAACTTCACCCGTAATACTTTCCAGATCAGTCTAGCACACTTTGGCAAGCCAGGTATGTTAAGATGATCAATAATATCTGTATGGCTCCTAGGTAACTCCAAGTAACATCAATAATATTTTTATGGCTCCTAGGCAATAGCAAGTGACACTCAATCTGTTTAAAAGCCTATTGCCATATATAAGCATCAAAAGAACAATGAAGGATAAGCTGATCAGCTGTTTCTTCCTCATTCTTGCACATCAAAAAAACATTAGGCAGAATTTTACCTCTCTTTTTCAATTTATCCACAGTTAATGACTCACCTTGTAGAACCATCTAAAGGAACGCTTGAACCTTGTGTGGCATCATCCATTTCCAAACTATATTAAGCATGGTAGAGACTGCCCCAGTCAATCATTAAACAATAATCAATACACCGACCTAACGGTAAAAATCAATCGCTCTCATTTTCCCAAACTACTTGATCCTCGGCATTAGTAGATAGGTAAACAGTGTCAACTCATTCCACAATTCCATTAGTTGCAAAAAGACCACATCAGGTACCTTATTATGACAGTAACCAAGGTTCCACAGAGATAACTAAGTTTATCACTTATAAACTAAGTTTTGATAGCAGTTTCTTTGGGAACCTAGGACCTGTACAAGTCGTAGTTAGAGACTGTTCTGCTTATGTGTTGTTCCGCTTTGCGTAACCCTGTGGTGAAGTTACAGGCAAAATTAACCTCTATTGCAAGGACTACAAGAATTGGAACACTTTTTGTAAAAGGGAATTCCTTAAGGGGTCGTTTGGATCCTAGGCTATCCAAAACTATGTTTTGTATAACCAGGTCATCTTGCATGTTTGGCACCATTTTGGATACATATCCGTATTTTCTTTAACCAAGAAAGTGGGCAGTATACAAAACCAAAAAAATTGAGTTGTCAAAAACATTCTTTTGTGTAAGCAGAGAGAATATAACTTGTGACAATACTATTTACACATACCAGAGCTGCCCACTTTATTAAATACAATTAATTATACCAAAACATCCACACTTTATTAAATACAATTAATTATGTCAAAACGTCCACACAAATTATAGACAGAAACCACATCAAATTTTAAGTATTAGAGAAAGAAAATATCTTAAAATTTTAAATAGAGAAACTATATCAGATATGTGAGAGAGAAACTACTAAAATATTTTACAGAGAGAAACTATCCCAAATTTTTAGATAGAGAACCTATATTAAATTTCAAGCTTTAGAGAGTATCTTAAAATTTTAGAGATAGAAACTATCTCACATTTTAGATAGAGAAATTTCTTCAAAAAATTTAGAAAGAGAACCCTACTCAAAAATTTTAGAGAGAAATTATATCAAATTATAACTTTTAGAAGAATAAAGTATGTTAGAGAAATAAAATATATTAAATTTTAGAGAGAGAAACTACCTGAATTTTTTAGAGAGAAAGTATTTCAAGAATTTTAGAAAGCAGAACTATATCAAATTTGAATTTAGAGAGAGAAAGTATTTTAAAATTTAGAGAGAGAAATTACTTGAAAAATTTTAAAGAGAGAAACTATCTTAAAATTTTTAGAGAGAGAAAACATATCATATTTTAAGTTCTAGGTAGAGAAAGTATCTCATAATTTAAGAGAGAAACTATATCAAATTTTAGAGAGAGAAATTACCCAAATTTTTAGAGAGAGAAATAATCTTAAAATTTTAGAGAGAGAAACTATCTCAAATTTCAAGTTTTTAGAAAAACAAATATTAAAATTTTAGAACCATAAAAATTTTAGAACGAGAAATTACCTGAAAAAATTTAGAGAGAGAAACTATATCAAATTTCAAGTTTTAGATTGAAAGTAATGTAAAATTTTAGAGAGTGAAACTAATATCAAATTTTCGAGAGAGAAACTACCCAAAAAGAGTTGGAGTGAGAAATATTTGAAAATTTTTAGTGAGAGAAACTATCTCAAAATTTCAAAATTTAGAAAGCGATAGTAATTGAAAATTGTATAGATAAACTACATCAAATTTTAGAGAGAGACTATCTAAAAAATTTTAGGAAGGGAAGCTATCTCAAAATTTTTAGAGAAAAAAACTATCTTAAATTTCAAGTTCTAGGGAGAGAAAGTATCTTAAAATTTTAAAGATCTCAAAATTTTTAAAGGCAAATTATCTCAATTTTTAAGCTTTAGAGAGAGTATCTTACAATTTTAGTGAGAGAAAATATATCAAATTTTAAAGAAAGAAACTATCTTAAAAAATTTAGCGAGAGAAACTATCTCAAATTTTAAGTTTTAGAGAGAGAAACTACGCCAAATCCTGAGAGAGCAACAACCTGAAATATTTTAGAGAGAGAACTATCTAAAAAATTTTAAAGAGAAAATCATATCAAATTTCAAGTTTTAGAGAAACGCATCTTAAAACTTTATAAAGTGAAAGTATATCAAGTTTTAGAGAAGGAAATTACCTAAAAAAAATTTAGAGCGAGAAACTTTCTCAAAAATTTTAGAGAAACTTTATTAAAATTTAAGTTTTAGAAAGGGAAAGTATCTTAAAGTTTAATGAGAAAAACTATATCAAATTTTATAAAGAGAACTACCTGAAGATTTTTTGAGATAGAAACTCTCTCAAAATTTTAAAGAGAAATTTTCAACTATTTGAAATTTCGAATTTTCAAAGAGAGAAACTATCTCAAAATATTTAGAGAGAAATTGTATCAAATTCAAAATTTTAGACAATTTTCTCTCTAAAAATGTTGAGATAGTTTCTTTTTAAAAAAATTTAGGTAGTTTCTCTCTCTAAAATTTGGTTTAATTTCTCTTTAAAATTTTGGTAAAATTTTTTATAATGGGAAATTTTTTTATAACTATTGTTGCATACCAAATATGTGTAACGTAAATTTCATATGAAAATATTTCATACCTACCAAATGTTTCCTAAATAGTATAAACCCAAGTTACAAATAGATGACCCAAACAACAGATTTGCATTACCTAAGTATTATCATCTATCAATAACAAGGTTTTGGCATAACCAGAATTTACATAACGATGTTTTGATCAATAACAAGGTTTTGGCAGAACCAGAATTTGCATAACCATGTTACGATCCAAAACATGGTTTTGTTTTCCGTAGGATTCAAACGAGCCATAAATGTAATTAAATGGTGCCGAACGGAGCAAAGGGTGCCATGGACTTTGAGATCTATTTGGTTGAACATTTTGGCGGCAATGAGATGGCTGATGGGCTAGCTACAAATTGTGTGACTGCCCGCCATTGAAGTTTCAGATACTTTAATTTTGTAGTTGTTCTAATGTACCCCTTTTGATTAATAAAAGTTACTAATTTGTAATAAATAAATAAATAAAAGGTGAGATTTGTATAGAGCGAAGGCTCTAAACAATCAAAATTCAAACCAACTTTCAAATAGTATCGAAAAATATGATTTCAATACTATAAATCTGTGTGATATCCTTAAATTCTATTTTCACCTCTACTTACAAAATTTAAACCTTCAAAAATAGTGTAGATCCATCATACCTATAAAAAATTTGAAAATCTCGATAGCTGAAGGTCCAAAAATACATTATAAGATACACTATTTTCAAAACTTAAAATCTATTTTTTACTCATATCCATGCATCTTGATGTCAAGTTTATCAATTTGATGATATTTGGGCATCAAAACCACCTCTTCTTGAAAGTTTTGACATAGACTCTAATTTGATTGTTTAGAGCCTAGGCTCTATATAAGCTTTTCTCAAAAAATATACATATATTAAATCTTTAGTGCAAAAAAAATCATAATCATCCCTAACAATCAAATAAAATTGTTAATCTTTAATACAAAAAAGTCATAATCATCCCTAGTTGTCAATGTGAAGCATATCCTATAGTTCGAAAATTCTAATTAGTAAACATTGAGCTCAGTCAAAGGCACACCCTAGCCACCGATCTCATATCTCAAACAGAGAAGGCTCGGATAGAGAAAACCATTGTGGCCTCCCAGTGCGCTCCATACAATAGAAACAAACAAGAGGGTGGCGAAGCGAGGGATTTTTTCGAAATGGACTGTAAATGGAGGAGCTAACAACCGGCACTTTGAATGCCTTCTAAAGGAGATTGTGTTAGACACATTAAATAGGCCTCGCCCATACACGAGCTGAACCAATTCATTAATACACTCTTCACTAGGTGAATTCTTTCGAATAAATACATAAAAAGTGAAGGCCACAAAAATCTTCATACAAAGGGTACTTTTGGAAACCGAGAGCCTTAATTTTCCACCTATTTATCAGTAACAATATGGAACCCCAAAGGGAATGGAGAGCTTGAGCTAAACGGTTCTAATTTGACAGACCCAAACACTGATGCTCACAGTCATCATTGACATGCTTTCCAGTTCAATCAAAGTGGATCTCTGTGAAAATACACAGAAATTAATACTTAATAGTTAGCGAGGCCTTCCATTCTAATAATCAGTTCAAAAACAAAAATACATCAATAAAGAACAAAAGGTATGTTGAAAACCGGAACCAAAAAAAAAAAAAGAGAAGAAAAGAAAAGAAAGGTAAAAAAAAAGAATACATAAGCTTTGGAAATACTTCGCTAAGAGAATTTCTCTCTCCATTTACCCATGGAGCTATCACCTGAATTTCTTGGCATGCGTTCACGGTCTACACACTTCTTCTAACTGCTTTCAGCATCATGTTCTCAGCCTTCTCTGGAAAATTCGTTAGTCCTACATGGAACAAGGTTTATCAAGGATGAGTGATTGACAATATATCTGGTAATTTGATGAAATTGAGTATTACACTAATGAGAACTAAAGAAGTGCCACTATTTCAACATGTAATTTCGAGCATGAGGGGAACCTCCCTAGGTTTTTCAAACTTCAAATGAAATCAGATCCATGGTTAATTGTTTTATATCCACAAGTCATGTTTCAGAAATAAGCATTTTGATCCTTTTTTCAAGATAATGTATCTGTGATGATTTGTGAAAACTAGACCAACTACTTCCTAAAACAAGAGGAAATTTTTTTCATCCACCTTAAAAGAAAAAGAAACCGGCATTTTGTGGCACTATCCATAATGGAGGAATGCAGAGAGCTGCACAGACTTGGGACCTACTCTCACCTTATATGAAATCATTAGTCAGCTACTTGTTGTAAGAACTCAAGCCTTTTGAGAGTGCTCCAGCTGCAAACAGAAGATTCCTTCTAGAGAACTGCACTAATCATACTCACATTTAGTACTTATCATTGCAAAAAAAACTTACGCATTAGTCTTACCAACAATAGAGAATAATACCTGTAAAGCATAGACAGGAGTTGACTTAGTAGGCAGAGTCTTCAAAAATCGCAGTCTATTTGTGTTAGTTACCCTGCTAATAAAAACAAGTGAGAAAACAGCATTCCTCAATGAAAAACATTTCAAAATTGGAAACATTAGGTTCAAAGCCCTTACTTTTCTTCTGCTCGTGGACCCTTTGTATTAGCATTGACATCCCATAGTTTTACAGTGCAATCAGCAGAACCAGATGCCAATAATGAACCTTCACAACTGTGAAAATGATCCTAAATTAGCATATAAAAATGGGTCTCCAACACTTGGCTGCAGCCCCTGGCCGGAAAAATACGTGTCTGACTCAAATTGATAGAAATTTGGAATTTACAACATTATGGCTTTCAGTATAAGATGGGTGCCACCTTTTCCAAAGTTCGTGTCCAAGTTTGCCCGGATTCAATAAATTTAAACAAATGGTCAATTCCTCAGAAAAAATTGCAGGCGTTAGGACAAATTTCTGAATAAATGTTGCAAGAAACAATGCTATAAGGACTAAATCAGAAACGCGTGTTTGTTTTGTGGAAGCATAGGTTCCACAACTGTAGCACTTCCTATGTTTGTTACATGGGAAGTGCAACGCTGTTTTGGAAGCCGATGGTAAACAGAATTTACGCTGATCTGGAGAAGCCACAGTTGTGGCTTCCAGAGTCCGTGGAAGTCATTGCTTTCGTGGCAGCTGTCGCTTCCACCAATCAAACATGCTATTACTGAACTTTTCCAATCCAATTCTATCCAGTCATACAGGAAAGCATGATAGACCAGGAAAAGAAAAAAACACTTGGGATAGGAAGGAGAAAAAACAAAAGGGAAAATTTGAAAAAGCAAGTCATGGTTGCAATCATCAAAGACGTCAATGTTCATGAATTCAATTCCAATCGATAAAAGAAAGGGAAATTTATCAAAATACATCTAATTATTCAACAATTTAACAGTTCACTATTTTCAAATATTCCTATACTCATGGTCAAATGTGTATTTTGAAATTAAAATTAAAAGATATGGGTAAAATGTTAAATAGTTGATCTCTTATGTGTATTTTGATAAATTTCCCTAAAAGGAGATGACAAATTCAACTACAGTGGGCATAGTTGACGATCCATGTTTCCATGCATTCCATTTTTCAAGATTCCTATAATCAATATTGGTAATGAGTGATCCATATTCCAGTAGAATATGATAAGAGGAAAGTAATATTGGTGTTAAGTGATCCATATTTCAGTAGAATATGATTAGATGAAAGTAAACACAAGTGTAATTACCCTTACCTGAATGCAACAGTCCATACACAAGACGTATGCCCTGTTAAAGGAGTGACACATTTTCCACTTGAAAGATCCCACATCATTATCATGCCATCCTCATCACCAGAAGCCATATAACGCCCATCAGGTGACATTGCTATGGACAATATCATACCTCTATGACCAAGAAAAATGCGAACACATTCTCCAGTCTGCACATCCCACAGTCTGACTGTCTTGTCGCTAGAACCAGTTGCAATGTAATTGCAGTTTACATGCCATTGCACACACTGTGATAACATGTATTTTGTACAACCAGTTAAAAGGGAGCCATCAATTAAATACTGTAAATACGTATATCTGGCCAGGAAAATAAAAAAACAACTTCATAAATTTCATTAGTTTAGATGAGTTGCCACAGCATATGCATGACAAAAGATGGCTTAAACTATGTAAAATAGGGCTGTCCTAATAGAATCCATTGTCCATCAACGTATTTTGGAACTTGACAAGGGAGATAAAACCATCACAGGCTTATTGGTCACACTGAAAGGAGGATCAGATATCTAGATTATTTCAAGTTCAAATTGATGCCAATTAAAACTATTATAGTAATTTTCTCATGAAAGACAGCATTAGTCGGTGTATCATATACTATCTTGTAAATATTTATCAAATCTTTAGCCTTCCCCAGATAAATAGAAGTCATTATTTATGCATAACACTACATCCATGTAAACATCCAAGCTACAGATACGAAAACCGTATGACCAAGCATGCATAACCAGGAACAGCCAACAGATTACCTAGATATTTGCAAGAGAAGAATGGGTGGAAATAGCAGGAGTCTTAAAGAGTAGTTAAATATTTCAGATAAGTAAGAGGTATTTTAGATGTTTATATGGGGCATATGGATATTGCACAATAAGTAATTACTGGTAAAGGTAATACTGATTATTACTTCAACTAGACAATGGTCTTCTCTAAAGAAGTTTCTCATCATAGACAAGAATATAGGGGAATATAAATTACTCTATTCATCAATCCATTGATATCTCAAATGCAAAGCTTGAAAAATACTTACATCCACATCCGACAGGTGTCCTGCCATTATGCGTAGAGGCTGTATTCTATCCATAGACCATATTCTCGCAGTCCGATCATGTGAAGAACTTGCAAAATAGTGTCCAACAGGACTAAACTGCCCCACGTAAATATGAAAAGGCTTTCAGTTTTCCCTTGTAAATGTCATGAAACACATTACTAGATTCAACCCAAATACTTATTCTAATTTCCAAACTTAAGGACCTGCATAAAGCATCATGGGGTTTTGCGGAGGGGAGTTTTGGCAGGCCTCAAAGGGATGAGTTATATTTATTCCATAGCACATTCAGTAGCCAAAAAGTTATTAATGGAGTATATGCATCTAGGTCTCCACATTTGGGAGTAGTAAATGTTGGACCAGAGTCATTGGCTACAAGGGGGCCAACTTGTATCGAGTAGGTAGACTATTTCAAGATGTAACTCATCATGCAAGTACATCTTGTGTAATGCTTATTTTCTCAGAAAGTCTCTAGGGGATCATGGTGAAGATCTAGTAAATGACAGAGTCATGGTAAAAAGCTCAATAAGCAACCTGTATAAGTAATGTTTATTTGCTCATAAAGTGAGTTAGGGACCATGGTGAAATCAAGTGAATGCCTCGCAAAAAAGAACAGAACCCCAAATTAAGTGTGTTGATAATTTTGTGGAGGACTCAATTAGAACAAAAGGAAGTGGGGAACAGGAGGCCCTTGGGATCCAATAGGAGCAATGGAGGGTAATCCTAGTTTTGGTCCTAGTAGGAATAAGATAAGTGGTATAGCCACAAGTTCATAGCTTTGAAAAGTATGTTTGTGCCTTCCAATCTACCTAAATGTGATTCAGGGACCAAAAATAAGACTTGAATAAGGTCGGCATGCCATCTAATGTTTCGCTTATCTAAATGAGCCAACAAATCTATTTGAAAATAGATGATTACCTGAACATCCCAGATTGGATAATTGTGACCCTTATAGCAGACAAGATTAGCATTCAGTTTAGTGCTCCATAATCGAACTGCAATAATATACCATCAATAGGGAGCATATTCACCCAAAAAAACATTAATGGAGAACATTATTGCGTAAATTGAAAGTAAAACAGAACTTAAGCAACAAGCAACAACGAAACCCAAAAAAGAAAAGGAAACGAAGCATACTAGTTGAATCAGCAGAAGAAGACAGGATAAAATCCCCCAGTGGACAAAAGGTTGTTGAATAAACAGGTCCAGAGTGACCCTGAAGTAATGTGTAAGACCTTTTCCCATTCTCCTGTCCTAAGACTTGCCCCTTCTGAGCAGCTTCAATTTCTCCCTGCACATTGCCTGCAAAAAAATATGGTTCTTATTAGTCCAAATTTCAGGAATGAAAGCTTTCATAAACTATTAAAGCTCAAAAATAAGCAAAGATATAATGGAAAGTACTTGTTGACACAAGAGTTGTGCTTGTTACATAATTCCTATTTAATGTACTCTATTTACATGTAACTATCTTGGGTTATGAGAGCTGTTGTGAAGAGTACCCAATAGTTTTTTAGCCTAAAATGTTAAGGCCAGAAGGCTCAAAACCTCACCTAATCCAAATGATGCAGGACAGGATGCTTCTTAATATTTAATTTTTTATTAAATTTTAGTGAAAGTTACAAAAAACCCCCAAAACTGCACTTTCTATGCAACTTACCCCCAACCTATCTTTTCTCTCACTTTTTTCCCCAAAATATACTTTCTATGCAAATACACCCCCAACCAAATAAAAAATAAAAAAATGCATAAACTACCCTCCTTTACTTTTACCTTACCCATACCTCTCAATCCTCTATCCCACCAAAATAGGGGCTCAGGTACTGTGTAAGTGCGGTCCGACAGTAGGGCTCCGGCACTGTGTAAAGTGCGTTCCGGCAATAGGGCTCCGACACTGTGAAGTGCGGTCTGGCAGTAGGGCTCCTGCACTGTGTAAAGTGCGGTCCGACAGTTGCAAAGGGCGGTCCAACAATATATGTTACTGGATTCCAGGGCTCCGGCACTATGTAAAGGGCAGTCCGGCAGTACTCAGTTTCGGTCTAGTAGTTGTCTTAGGGCGGTTCGGCACTTGTGCACTTGAGCAATGTGATCGTGCTCTCCGGCAATGTGCTACTGAGGTCCAAAAGTCAACATCAAATCTGGCTAAAATGATTTTTGTGTACGGGAAGGGCATTTCCATCTTAAAAAAAAATGAACATTTTCCCTTGGGGGGTATTTGCATAGAAAGTTTGCTTTGGGGAAAAACGTTAGAGAAAAAGAAAGTTTGCTTTGGGGAAAAAAGTTAGAGAAAAAGTTAGGTTGGGAGTAAGTTGCATAGAAAGTGTAGTCTTGGGGCTTTTTTGTAATTTTCCCTAAATTTTATGGATGAATTTTGGGATTTTAAGGTTTCATTTTAGGGTTTTTAAGTTTTTTTAGGGATTTTACAGTGTTTTATTTTTTTATTTTTTTTGTAGTTTAGTAGCTGTTTGAAGAAGTAGTTAAGAGTCCTTATGGAATTATTTATTTTACAATGGGTTAATTGTCATTGAGAATTTTCATTTAATTAGGACTTTTAATTCAATAGAATTGGGATTTCTTGGGTTCTAAGTAAGATCTTTTATTACAAACTAAACGAGAAACTCTAGAGGACGGCTGTGAGATCAACCATGCTTAATGGGACAGAATGTTAGGCAGTCATGAAACAACACATCCATAGAATGAGTGTAGCTAAGACGAGAATATAGAGATGGATGAGTGGCAAGATAATGAAGGTAGAATTCGGATTCAAGGGAACTTAGGGGTAGCTCCAATAGGCGATAAAATGCGAAAAAACAGACTTGCGTGGTCTGGTCATGTGCAACGTCGACCTAGAAAAAACAGGTTAGAAAGGGTGTTTTGGTGCAAGTGGAGGCCCTAAAAAGGTAAGAGGAAGCCCCAAAGGATATTGATGGAAGTAAAGAGAAAAAATATAGTGACTTATGGTGTAACTGAGGGTATGGCCCTTGATAGAGCAAAATGGCCGAAAAGGATTTGTGCACCTAACCACGAATAGTTGGGATAAGGCTCAAATAATGATGAGGTATTGTATAAGGTTTTTTCTTTCACAGTTGAAGACTATTATCTTTGGAGTCCTGATTTCACTAGAGAGCTGAGAAGCATGGGTTTTAAGCTTCCACTATGATTTTCAATCAAACTTTGTCACGTTTGACAACTTCGAGATGCAGTTTCTCTACCAGTTGGGAGCCCTAGAAAATGGCTGAAATGGAAAACTAGTGTCTAGAAGTTGTGAACCCTCGTTTACTAACCTATCTGAAAAAACCGGTGCTACCAATTTACCCTGTTTGGGAAGGAAGAAAGCTGGAGATGTTGTTTTTAACCATTTGTTATTCAACACACTGTGAGGAATATACTCTAATGGGAAGAGAGAAGAGAGAGAAATAGGCTCTAAAAATAGAGAGGGATAAGCTCTAGGGTAAGGAAAGAGATATATATAGAGAGAGAGAGAGGCTAGTGGGGAAGATAAAATGTGATAGGTCTAGGGCAGAGAGAGACAGATTGAGAAAAAGTGCTCTAGAGAGAGAGAGAGAGAGAGAGAGAGGGGAGTGCTAGTAGGAAGAGAGAGAGAG
>NW_006500327.1:3485250-3503971 GCF_000471905.2 Amborella trichopoda
GAGCGGGAGGGGGGAGAGGGGAGAGAAATAGATAGGCTTTTGGGAGAAAGAGAGGATCCAGAGTAAAGAAAGATAGCAATAGGCCCCAGGGTAGAGAGAACTAGAGAAATAGGCCCTAGGGGAAGAGAAATAGATAGGCCTTTGGAGGAAAGAGAGGAGTAGAAATGGCATAGGCTCTACTCTGTGTGTGTGTGTGTGTGTGTGGAGAAAAGCGGACAGAAAAGTGGGGAAAAGAGGACTCCCATTTTTCCACGCTTTTCCACAGTTTTCCATCATTGGCAAACAAGGAAAGTTGCAAGCACATCGAAACAAGGGACTCCCATAGTTTTCCAGGTTGTCAAATGTGACCTTTCAGTTCTTTGATTTCATTATGGAAATTCTCAATTGCATTAGTTCATACACGAGAACCATGACAAGTACAAGAAAATGTTTTCCAACAACGATGTCCATGAAGGAGATTTCGTGATGGTCTCTCTCAGACGAAAGCCTTTTCCTAGTGGAACATATCATAAGTGCAAATACAAGAAGATTGGCCCATGTAATGTGCTTTAGAAGATACGGCATATGATCTCTCTTCATCTTTTGAATTTCTGATCTATAGTATCATGGAGAGCCCATTGATGCAAAGTATTAGGGTTGGGAATCATGTTGAGTCGACCAGAATTGACTCGGGTCTGGGTTGAGTCCAGGTCCAAAAGTTTGTACCCAAAGTTGGGTCAAGTCGACTCCGAGTCCGTCAAAGACCTAATCAAATTATTCTATATATTTCAAATTTTCAATACTACATAAGAATATTTAGTGATGTAAAACAGTCCAAACTGGTGAATCAGGCCTCAAACCGATTCTCCCTGGTGAGAATCGATCAATAGAAAAATTTTAAAAAATAGAAAAAGAGAAAAATAATAAAAAAATATGCATCGTGGTAACCAGACAACCCAGACTGCCTGATTCCCTAACAAAATCGAATAGTTCCCTAAAAAAACTAGACGATTCTATTGGAACCGGCCCGATTCCTGGTTCCGACAGGGAACCGGGTCGGTTCCCATTGATTCACAACCCATATTGGTGGGTTTGGAATCACTGCTATGAAATATATTATATATATCTCATGTATATATTTTTGTTTGTTTATATTCTAACCTGGAGTCAGGTCCCAATTTGATTGACCTCAACTTGCCCGGGTCTACGTCCGGGTCCAAGTCTACAACCCGATTCAGACCCGACCTGACCAATTTATACCCCTACAAAGGATGTTAAGTGGAAAGCATAGATACATTAGGCGGTTGGTGATCAGATATAGAAAGTTCTTGATAGTCAGACCATTACTATTTGTCGTGGTTCCCAAGTCAGTATTTGGCCCAGTGGAAGGGTAAGCTTGAGTAATTGAATTCGAAGATTTCAGAGGAGCTGAAGAAATGCAAAAGCACCAAAGAAGTTCACATATGATCAAAAATTGAGGGTGAGTTCTCTCTAACTAAGGGAGACTGATGCAGACCGACCGACTTCAGATGACAAATTTCAAGTCCAAAATTCAGGGCTTTAGAGGCATTTTAGGCCACGATTGAGCAAGGAAACCAACGAATTTCATCTTACAAGGTTTCCGTTGTCGTTTTCGTAAGGGGTCATAATAGAAATTTCAGCATCAGAGCAAAACATTATGCCTACATGAAGTGGGGGTATCATTTCAAGGTTATTATTAGGACAAGTTCAACTTATTTTATGTCGCCAAGGGCAAAGGTGTCAAATTTGGGTCAATTTTAATTAGGAGTCATAAGCACATTAGAATTAGGATTATAGGGTCCAAGTAAAGTCTATAAATAGGAGTTGAGCTAGGTTTCTCATTCAGAGTTGATTATTATTATTCCTGGACATTGTTCTTAGGTGTTCTATTAAATTCGCCGAGCCATTGAAGCTGGCATGTTAGCTTCCATTGATTTCAGTCAATACATTATTTAATTGATTTCCTTTTTCTTATTCAACTTAGCATCATCAGGATCATAGTAGGCCCGATCCCAAAGCGCCCGAGGATCCGCTGCAAGTTTGCGAGAGGGATGTTAGAGGAGATTGAGTAGGCTTTGGTCATGCAGTGAATAAGTAAAATGGGAGGTATTCAACAATCTGAAGAGGAGATTTGAGGAACCAATGTATGAGGTATGACAAAAACATTAAACCCATAAGAGGTTCGAGGAAGTGGTGCACAAGGTGTAACTAACTCACTCTAATCGATGTTTAACCATTCATGACAATGGCTAATCTGAATCCAATTGCATTAACAGATCAGGTTCAACAGAAATTAATTCAACTCACAACTAGGGGAAAGGTAATCTCGATGCTTGTAAGGATATTTTGATTCATGATATTGAAGAGAAAGGCCATGGAGAAACTGTATTCTTGTCAAACTGCTTTCAGATCAACAAGTCACGGATTGGGACATGCCACTGGCCTTGACAAGGGCCCATATGAAGAAGGTAGTTATCCAATTTTTGATGAAGAACAAGATTTCATGAATGAATTAATCTTCGATGAAGGACTACGAGGAGAATCAATAGGTCAGTTGCTAGTTCGACTACAGAATTCAATGCTCATCTTGAAGTTGCTCCGTTGGTTGCTTCTAGGGTTGAGCCAAGGATATTTTAGAAGGGTTATGTCGTTGAACTCTATCAACACTGCATTAGCAAGCCAACAAGCAGGTGGTAGGAAGTGTCAAGTACGTAACAACCAGTAGTCAACTCTGACCCTCGTGGAAGAGGTGGGAGAGGGGTTGCGTATCTCATAGTTAGAAGGAATGGGAGCCAGGGAGCTCCGGGATTGGAAGAGAGAATGTGGGAGCAAGGGAGGCTCAAAGATCCATAGTTGAGGGAACAAGTTCCGTACATTGTGAGGTAAACGGATCAAGATCCCTAAAATTAAGGGAGTGCTTTCCATAACTGCCCAAAAGTGAATGATCGCAATCTATCGAGCTGAGGATCAAGGCTCCCAAAGATCATTTATCCATGGTATTCTAGTTCCGTAGCAAATTCCATTGAACAATTATTTAAGTAAATTTCACTCCAAAAAATTACTCATGTGAATACATTACAAAAATTGCAGACCCACTTACATTAATATGACTACATACACACACAACCTAATTTTTGGCACCAATCGGTAAGATTGGACGATTCCTCCTTGACAATCGATCGATTATTATATTTAATGCAATAGATAATTTTCAAAAAAGAAATGTTGCGGTAGATGTGCAGCGCAAACCCAATACAAAACCTGTTAGGAAGTGCGAGTTAGTTCAAGTAAAAGGCTCAAAAAGGGCAAGGAATAGGCCTAAAAAAACGTGGTTGAAAGTAGTGAGAAAAGACATAGGCACTTATGGCCTCACTGAAAGTATGGCCCTTAATAGAGCCGCTGAATGGCGGACCAGGATTCGTGTAGTCAACCCCAAATAGTTGGAAAAAGACTCTAATGGTTATGATGATGATGAAATGCTGCATTAGATAAGCATTCTTTTGGGGTATAGTTATAAATAGCTATCATCTGTCAAAGATTGCTAGGCTCCAAAGGACATATAGACGAGAGAAACCTCATATTTTCAGGCATATATGTTATTCCTTCACCCATAAGGTGAACCCATAAGGGACTCAATTTGGGTGACTAACACTCAAGTAATAGAAGTCCTTCTAGAAGGCCCAATGAACTAGCCCAAAGGAGCGTATTGATTGCGATCTCGTTCCTCGATTAAAACCACAACACAATCTTTCTATTTCCTTCCATCTTTCTCCTCTCTCCTTGCCCTCTCTTGTTGCCTTTCTTTGAAACTAGTCACAAGTCATGATTCACAAGGTGTGCAAAGTTGTAAATTCTAATATATAGGAAATCGAGGCCTTTAGAAAGCTTGTAGGTCATAAAAAACTCAAGATCTATGCGTCGTTGTATATGAACCTAAAAATGTGCTGGTGAAACTCGCTCACAAAGTAGAAGATACTCGTTCCAAGTTGGTGGAATAGCAGTTCCAATTACTCATAACCATGATTTTGGGCATAGGGATCTAGATCCCATTTAACATGGGATCTAGTTCCTCGATTTCCCAATTTGAGATCCCAAATCAGGAAATGCATGGAATCAAGATCCACGTGTCTCAGAGCATGCGCCCGAGTTTCTGGAGTGGGAGCGACCCCCGCTTTAGAAGAACTCGATAACTATGGTGTAGCTATAGGAGGCTCACCTGGAGGGGGCCATGGGTTTGTAACGATACATGTGCATGACATTCTACTCGAAAGTGAAAAGAAAAAGAGCATGACAAACAGATCTAAAAGATGACCCACAAGAAAAAGTCACTTGTCCATTTCCTTCATATACCAGGAGTGTCCATACATTATCCAAAGGCATGATTGGAGGTGAGAAGGTGCTCCTCATAACAAAAAAATATACCTAGATTCTACACTAAAACAACTTTGAAGGTGCTCCTTCCTCAAAATGCCATAAACATATGTCCCTACCTTCAATCCACAAAATGCTGATGAAATACTATTTTTTCGTGGTGCAACTAAATCACCAGTGGGTACAAGAGTGCGCTACGTGGGACCCAAATGCATAAAGAAACTCTTTCTTTATAGTGATAAAGAAAGGGGGAAACCTTGATAAGATGCTATTAACATCCATGAAAAGATGTAACTTCTTGTTGCACGTAAGACAGTGGGCCCAGGATGATTTTTCTCAAGGGTTATGTGCGCTATGTGTAAGAGAAGGAACTCTCGGGTAAAGAGGCGTGCAGCCAGTCACTTATTACAAGCTGGCCAGACGCTGAGTGATGACTATTTCATTTAGTCATAGCACTTCCTTGAGCCATGAGAGTTAGGCCCAGGGAAGAAATAAATAGTTCAAGAGGTCTCTAAGGGGAAAGATATGATTCCATTTCCCTAAAAGAAATGGTCTTTTAGGGTCTATGAATGATAATAACTTTCAACTTAAATACAAGAGAAATGGTCTAAGAGGTCACTTTGTGGTGTGTGTTTTGTTTGGGTTGTTTTTTATTTTTATTTTTTTTGGGGGGGGTGGGGGGAAGAATTGTGTACGTAATGCCCAGGCTGGAACTAGGGGTTTCTACTTGGGTTGACCTGGAACCCCTCTAGGTGGCTGCCTAGGTGCTCAGGCTGCCACTTTTGACTATACATATAAGAGAGAACATAAAAAATATGTATACCTGCCATCAAAATCTCAAGAACTCAAGGACTGTCCCGATAGCTAAATGTACACCTTAAGACCAAAAAATTTACAATGGTATCTATGACCATAATTAGTGAACATGCTAGAAAGAAAGCCCAAAAACCATCCCAATACTCTGATCTGCTAAACGCAAGGGAATTCCTTGAACCAAATACATTAGGCACAAGACTTCAAGGAATTCCTTGGTGCTGACCCAACCTGCTCATTCCTTCCCATATACATAAATAAATAAACAAATAAATATATTCAATCTTTTTGCTCACCCAATAACTTTTTCTGTTAAAGTCCTTTGCAGGTATTTTAGGTTGTGTTCCTTAATATTTCTTGTCCCTTTGTCTTTGTGAGCTTGGTTGCATTTTCTTCTTTATGTGATTGTGTGATACGAATGGTGGTTATATTACCAAATCGTGTCAAGGACTTTTGAGTCCTAAATGATGATGGCCTTCTCTTAGAGAGAGAGTTGCTCTCTCTTTTTGGCTCTTGTGATTTGAAGTTCCAACTGTGTAGGATTTGAATTAAAGAAATCAGCGTGTTACTGTGTTTTGGAGAGTTTTTTGCATTGTATTCCTATAATAATTGTAAAAAGTAGGTATTAGTAAGAATAATTTATTTTTATTAGAATGATACCATTATAATTAGAGAGAGAGAATTTAATGCATTTATCTTCACAATCGAATATTTTACTAATTAATAATAAGTATGATAGTAAAAATTATTTATAATATATCACTAATTAGCAATGATCCATTTAAAATACAATTTAAATAACGAAAATGACTTAAATAAATAATTTAAATTAAATAAATAAAACTAATAAATAAATTTATGCAGGTTCTTACTAATGCTAATATCCAATATATTAGTTTAAGACATTAGATCCTATTAATATCTATATCTAATATATTAGTCTCTTAAGGCACACTCATGAAGCATTAACCTTATTATAAACAAAACAGTGATAAGAATTTATATATATTGATCAAGAATAAGAGAGGGGAGAGAGATTTAAGGAAAACGAGACTGCAAGAGATAAGGAAAGAAAGAGTGAGAGAGAGATTTAGGGGTGAGAGGTGAGATTAACACATATTTCTTTCCTTAACCCACATGTTTTTCATTAAAAATAGACATGGAAAATAGTAACGTGAGTGAGAGGGATAAATTATCATAAATAAAAATATCTACATTTTTTATGAGGTTGGGGCTTTTTGTTGCACATGAGCAATAATGACTTGAATGTGAGAGATAAATTATGCTTAATAAAAAATGCATGCTTATTAATGAGGGATGGCCATTTTCAATAAGTTGTGTTCTTTCTATTCCATTAACTTAAGAAGTATAAAATTTGCTTAAAAAGCATGAACAGAGGAAATAATTCAAATATAATATTTATCATAAAAAATGATTTAATGTGACTAAAAGATTTTCAATATTATTTTAAATAGAAGAATCAAGAGGGACATAGTGCAAATGAAAAATAGTAAGAAAAAGTTAAGAGGAGATGGGATCACAATATATTAGTTTTGAATAATTTTAATAATTCAAAATTTATAATTAAAAAATAAAAAATATTCCAGTATCTCAAAAAGCAAAGAATTAAATTTCATATATGCTGAATCACATTGAAAAAAAAAATAGTATTATCATCAAAAAACACTATGTAAGGTTAAAATATTCATAAAACACTAAAATATACAAAATGTAGTTAAAATCATAAAGGGTTAAATTGAGATAGAAACAAAATTGATATAATCTAACATAAGAATCAAGAAGGGAAAAAACAATCCTTTTTTCCATTAGCATTTAAGATCCATGGGCTTTACCTTATACGATAAAAATAACTTATAAAATTAAAATTAAAATATTATTTCATAATAGAGGCATAATACAACTGAAAAATAGCAAGAGAAAGCTAGAAGAGACAATAACATAAATAAATAACTTATAGACAATCAAAAAAAAAATAACAATACTATTAATAATATTAATAATAAGTATTATTTTATTACTATGTTCAAATTTATAATAAAAAATTTTAAACTACTCAAGAATCTAAATACTTAGTTTTTTCAATCTAATTGAGTCTCACAACCTGTGAGAGATATCAAACCACTTATTTTCTACATGTTAAAAAATCATATTACAATTTGAAAAATATACTACTATTTTATTACTATGTTCACGTTTACAAAAAAAAATCAAAACTATTCAAGAATCTAAATCCTTAGTTTTTTTTATTCTAATAGAGTTTCACGACCTGGGAGAGAGAGCACAAACCACTTATTTTCAATATGTACAAAATTCATATTACAATTTGAAAAAAATACTACATAAAGATAGAGACAGACATCGTATCTTCTATTTTTCTCTTAGGAAAATATTTTCGAGCTAAAAACTCCTTGTAAGAGATCAGTAAAGAAATGAACTTGAGAGAGAGAGATAAGGTGGGGCGTGATAGGATTTTGGGTTGTGGCTAGAGGGTTTATGGTGGATGGAAAAGGTTTTTCCTAAAAAGATATTTTGGGAGGGGAGAGATTGAGAGAGAGATTTAAAGGAGAGAGATGAATGAAATTGGAGAAATACTATATGAGAAATACATGATGGGAGTTATCACATAAAGGCATTAATTGCAATTAATGACAAGTAGTGCAAGTTGGAGAAAATAAAAAAGTGTAGCACATAAAAAAAAAGAGCTAACGTGGTAGGGAGATAGAAATAATAGGTTTCTTTATTATACGTTATTGGGAGTTACTGTAAGATAGAAATAATAGAGAGAGAGAGAGAGAAACGAAAGAGAGTAAGATAGAAAAAATAGAGAGAGAAACCTTTGAGAGAAAAGATTTTAGGAAATAAATAGGATAGAGATAACGGTAGAGAAGAAACTATAGATGATATAAATAAGGGAGAGAAGAGAGATTTTAGGAAAATAAATGGGAGAGATTTAAGAAAAAATCATGGGGGGGAGGGGAGGTGATTTATTAGGAAGGAAGACAGATGTGACACGTGGCACAAAACATGGGGAAGATATTTATAGAAATGTAAAATAGGAAGAGAGAAGAGAGAAAATCATGTGGGTGTGGGGAGGATTTATTAAGGAAGAGGAAAAATGAGACACGTGGCACAAATAGGAGGGGAGAGAGAAGATGAAATCTTGTAGGTAAGGGGAAGGTATAAAAGGGAGAGAGAGAGAAAAAATATCGTGGGGAGTGTGAGTGGGGGGGGGGGATGATTTATTAAGGAGGAAGTATGGGACACGTGGCAAAAAACAGGGGGAAGGTATTTAAAGAAATGTATAATAGCAAGAGAGTGAAGAGAGAAAATCATGTGGGTGGGAGGAGAGATTTATTAAGGAAGAGGAAAAATAAGACACATAGCACAAAAATAGGGAGAGAGAGAAGACGAAATCTTGCAGGTAAGAAGAGAGATTTAGTAAGGAAGAGGAAAAATAAGACATGTGTCACAAAAATAGAGGTGGTATTCCTCTCGCTTAATATATAGTAGATATATGTGTGTGTGAGCATACGTGCATGCATGTGTGTGTGTTCAGGACCAAGTCAATTTGACCTGATTACAACCCCCAGGATACCTCTATACAACCATAGACTCATAAGAAGCCCCCACAAACAGACTCAATCCCCATAACAACAAGAAGCATCTGCCACACCCAAAATCATCAGCACTCATTACAACCCAACCACTCCTCCCATTCCACTCCCTCGCCAAGTCTCCCCCATTAATTCATCCCTTATACATTCCCTTGCCTGCTTAACCCATCTCAAAACTCAGCGCAGTTAGAGCAAGACTTCTGTATGTGCCATAACCCTAGCATTCTGATCCTAGTAACCTAGCAAAAAACAGCTGAGACATATGAAGCCTGACCCTGGTGAGAGGAAGCATCCATTTTGGACAGCCCTGAGAATGGAACCATAAGGGAGTGCATTGCATAATCAGTAAATACATGCACATATATAAGAGTTGGTGCATTTGTATCAACTCATTATTACAATATCTGAGTTATAGATAAAATCATTTCAAAATGTTTCTAGCCATAGAAGGGTATCTCTATGTATGTATTGTAGTGTGATCAGGACAAGACCGGACCAGAGACTTGCATGTCCACTAAACAGGATGGAATCAAGAATATCTAGTTCAATCCCGTGGACAGGTCGGTTTGACTAGTCTAGACCAGAACGGCAGTCCCGTGCTACTATAAAACTAGGGGAAAATGACTGCATTTTTTTATGTGATCTTGGCCGATTTTGGCCTGGATCTATGTAGTCCTCCACGATTTGGATCCACTACGCTTCCTTAACGCCATTCAAATACAATGCTCATTGCGTAAGGAGTTAGTGGAGTGCTTTATGTATTGCTGATTAATTTGTGCTTTTTGTTGGCTTCTTGGCTTCTAATCTTGTTTACTACTTTATTTATGATTTTATTACTTCTTTATTGTTACTAAAAAAATTTATTATTTTCCTAGTATTTTTTAGCACTTTTCATATTTTTCTATTTATTTCCCTTTTTTCATTAATATATCTTTATTTTTTAAAAATTATTTTCTAAATTTTGACCAATGAACCCTTCCGGTTTGACAATTCCAATTGAACCAATGCCTTGACCAATTTGATAATTAGTTCAGTGCCGATAAAACTGATGTATACTCCTTTTACAATATTCTAATATTTAAAAATAAAAAATAATAATAATAAAATATAAACTGGCGTATCAATATATTGTGCAATGGTTGGCTATTTGCAAACTATGTAGGCCCTATTTGGACATCCGGATATCAGAGCCTTATATTTACTAGCCTTTATGGGCTTTCATGGAAATAGAAACTCTGGAATGATCATAATGACTTGTAACAAGATCTAAGCTTTTTAGCTAATAACGGCAAAAGGAGTTTTTCTTCTTTTATCACTATCAGTAAAACGCTACCGTTGGTGTTACTTTCCCGATAGGCAGGGTAACATTCCTGAAATTTGCAACCTTGACTATTTGTGTACTGGGCTGATATGCCACCCATTCAGGCACTACTATAAGGAAATTTAATTCCCACAGCGCAAAAACTGACGTCCAAGAGGTATCGTAGCATGCCCAAACTGTACACATAAAATGCAAAAACATGTTGACTGCATGCATATTTATATTTGTTGTAATGATTTTCCAATTTCCACATACTACATATGTACATACATACAAGATAAAGATATTTGCCTGAAACTCTTCTACCAATAGATTTCCCTCAAAAAAAATCTCTTCTACCATTATATTTTAGAAATAGATAACCTTACAGATCATATACTGACCATTTTCTGATTGCTGCCCTATCTTTGACATGTCCCAGACCTGTTTATAATAAATAAGTTCAAAGAACAGTGTCATCAAGGCAAGGCAGAGCTGTTACACAAGTTTATGGTATACAAACCTTCACTGATGAGTCAGAGAATCCACCTGCCACTAAGGAACCATCACGAGAAATTGACGCACAATTTAGACTGGCCAATAACACAGTAAAAACAAAAGTTAGCCATTAAAAAATAGCCAGTTCATGAACCACTCTATCAAATAGCTAAGGTAAAATGACAAGTAATACCTATTATGGGTATTTATAAAAGTATAGAAACTAACTGATGGCAGTGCTGAGCTTCCCAGCTGCGCTCGGTTTCGCAGGTCCTCTAGAAATGAGTGCTCAACTTCCATTGGACTGGCCAGATCGGAAACATTTTAAGAAGCAGGTGAGATAGTACAGTGATTGTGAACTTTTAGATAAATATACTCTTGCATATTAGGCACAAAGAAAACGTACCATGAGCAATACTCCCACCTAAAGTTTACTGAAAATCCAATATATATCACTATCTATATAAACTGGACCATAGGTATTGTGATCTCCCAACAATGGTGTGATCCTGCTTAGAATCTAGCTCCAGCGCTCTGGGAAAAGGATCTTTAAGGGAACTCAATTTTTTAATTTTGGGATCTAGATTCCCATTGTTAGGGATCCCGATTCCTGCTGTTAGGGATCTTGATCCCAACATTATAGACCAAGACAACCACTAAGCCGGTGATTTTGTTTATTTATAAACAGCTAGCAACACAACAATACTTTTAATATAGTTGCGTTGCTTGCTGGTTATAAATAAAGAGATCACTACTTTAAAGAGCATACACAGTCTCAGACTGTATACATTCTTTGTGGTTAGGAGCAAAATCCCCAAAACGTTAGAATCAAGATCCCCAAAAGGCTGAGATCTCAATCCCTAACAATGGGGATCTAGATCCTTAACATATGCACTGTATAGACAGTGCTCCCAATCATAGGGATCTTCTAACATTTCACAATATCCCACTCCCAAATCCGGTCCTGCTCCCAATCCCAACCAACTATAAACTGTAACAATGTTCATAAAAACGGAGATGGGCATCTCAGCAGCCAAAGGTCCTGGCTGCCTAGGCGGGCCCCCAAAACACCTTTGCCCTAGGGGATTGGGGAGGGGGGCCTTGGATATAGTCTATTTGTTGCAAACATAGACTCTTTTTTTTTGGGCACTACAGTCTAGTTATTTCAAACAACGATATCCCAATAACTTCAAATACATACATGAAGGAATATACATTATTTTTAACGTTTTCACACAAATTCTTTGTTGTGTAATATGAAACCATATATTGGCACTGATCCTAGTCAAATGTCTTATAATTTTTTGTAGAGTTTAGCCAAATTTCTTAATTTTCTCATAATTAATCTCCCATCCAACCAAAACATGCAACTAACCCTGATTTGTGAGGGTCCCTTGCACATTTAGTACAACACATCATCAAAACTGGTCCTTTTTAGCATCAACAATCATTTCAAATTCAAAATCATGTTTGAAGATTAAAAGAAGCCATCTTTCTGAAATAATCAATGGAAATCACAACCCAATTTCTCAAATTAAAAATTAATTGCTCCCACCAACCATCAAATTCCATTAGAGCAGCAAAAAATCAGTTTATAATCCCAAAACCCATAAGCCCCCTTAATTAAGTTTATTAAGGGGCTGACACTTTTTTAGGGGTTTGAGGGGCTAGATTGCACACACTCTACCCCCCTCCCTCTCCAAAAAAAAACAAAAAAAACACCCAGCCAAGGGCCATTTTCTGCCCTTGGCCAAGTTATTCCAAGGCGCCTGCCTTGAGGTGACCGTCTAAGTGGGGCCTTGGTCGCCTAGGAGCAAGGACGCTAGGGAGCCCGCCTAGGCGTTTGCGGCCAAATTTTCGAACATTGAATTGAACATCCACATGCAGGGTTTCTGGCATGTGCTAGCACCAAATATTATGGATACCTGTTCCAACTCAAGATCATGTGTTCTTTTATGGGTATTTTGAAATTAAATCAAAAGATATGGATAAGGTGATAAAGTGTTCATTTCTCATGGGTAAATTGATAAATATCCCATTATATTTTAACTGCATAAATACATCCAGTATATGAATATCACACATGTAGATATGTTTATGCTGTACATGGGTCAGTTCCAATGTGGCTATTTTTAGGAGTTGTGTCAAACATGGACATGGATCTATGCTTTTGCAACATAGATCAGTACTAATCAAAGAAGAGAAAAGGAATATTATTTCGTAAATATGTATTGGCAGAGATGTAAATCAAACAGGTCAGTAAACAGCTCGAGGAAAAGGGATAGTCTCCACTCGTAAAAAGGAATATCCAAAAGTTCCAAAAAGAGGGCAAAAGGAAAAAAAAAAGAATTTAGCTTCCTCACCAAGGAATACATCAACTAAATACAATAATGAATTGAGAACAACAATAACAAGGAGCTGTCATATTTTGGCAACCAAATCTCCTATATCATATTCATGTCAAATGTGGAACAAGTTATGAAATAAAAGTAACAGAAGTAAAGAACTGCACCATTAAAGCTCAATAAACCAATTGCAAATAAAAGTAATGAGAAACAGAACTTACACCACCGGTAATGGAAGTTCAGATTTCACTCGAGGAGCTACAGAAACAGTGCTTGTCTCTGTACGTATATTCTTTCCTGTTGCCCCCAAAAGCTTGTCCTTTTTCACCTTCTTAAGAGAAACTCCAGATTTTCCACCCTCTGCCTTCTTCTGGAAATGAAATAAAATGTCACGGACTGAAAATTTCAAGGGAAATACCTATAAAAGCAATCAAAATAGAATAAGAAGCACCTGAATCACATTTTACGCATTCAGTATATCAAAAGAAAATTTTGAAATTAGAGATTAATCAAGTAAGAGCTCTACATGCCTCGTACTGCACACAAATTTTGTTCCGAAATAACAAGTACATAACATCTTCAATAAATACCATAAACACAATTACATGAAACACATATAAATGTGATCCGCCCCTGACTCAAGTAGGGACCATGACACAAAAGGAGTGTGGAGAGGCACCAAACGCATGGGAATATGAGGGATCCGGAAATCATGAGGATATCAGGCAAGGTAAAGGATGATTTTGGAGGCCCGGCCAAAATCATCCGATAGGGAAAACTAATGTTTGATGATGATGTAAAGGGATAGGAGGGCGAGAGGGTGCTTAGCATAAGTGATTAGTGAGGAGGCAGGTGGAGGAAACACCTAGAACAAGGGAAACAGTTGCACGGTAGGCAAAATAGGTCCTCGCTTGAAAGGGCCATGTGAGAAAATAAAGTTCACCATCGTTGGACTAAACTAATGGAATGGATGATGAAGGCACATCTAGGATTGGGCTTGAGAGGTTAGCAGCTGACGTTAAGCAGTGCTATATCTCAAGTTCAATTTACCGCTAAAGTAACCACCGCACCCCACTCCCCTACCACCCCACCAAAAAAAAGAGAAAGGTAAAGATAAGAAAAATGGGGAAGCTTCAATTGCATCACTTGTACCATGCCTACATCATATCTCAAGCCACAATAACTAGACAAACGTTTTCAAAGTGTTAACAACAAGAAATCTTAAGTAAAATTAGAAGTTCTTATCAAGAAGGATATATGAAAGCAATGAGGAACACGTCACAACAAAAGAAGGTGAATTTGGGGAAAATACATGATTTCAGGTCATTTTTGAGAATAACATATTTATTCTCAGTGAATAGAACTCATTAATTAAATCATAACTAAAGGAACAAAACAAATTAAATAATACATGGATGTGAACCTAAATATAAATCAAAAAGGAAAATTAATCAAAAAGGAAAATTAATCAAAAAGAAAAGTTACCAAACCTACCAACCAAATCTGATATAGAACAGAATATCTTCTAGAACATTTATCAATGCATATCTTCAAAGTTTGAAGTTCACAAGATTAAAGCATTAGTAACTAAGCAAACACCATATCATCACCTTATTATCATCCATGTCTGCATCTTTGCCATCACCATCAACTTTTTCAGCTTCTGAAGCCATATTCTCTTTCTCCAATCGTTCTTCTAAAGAGTCTTCAAGCAACTAAAAAAAAAAATCTATATCAGAAGATAAAATCATTGAAAGGTCCACGAGATATATGGCTCTACAAGTACATCGTTAACATAAAGGGTAATAATCAATACAAGACAACCACTTAAGTTATTCATTGCAATAACTAACTAATAAAAGACAACCACTTAAGTTATTCAATGCCTGAAAAAACGATAATTCTTGCTCCATCAAAGAATACTGTGTCATCACATGGCCCATTACACATTGAAGGCATACAAAATGCATTGGATTCTTGATGAGGATCCTTTTTTTAGTCATATAGAAAGTAAGATTTATCTTACTGGTACAGTTTAATGTTTCTAATACTTGCAAATGCATAACAGAAGAGTGCAAATTTTCCATGAACTATGCATAATCTTTTTATACTTAACACACACTTTTTGATTTTCTGGAATTATAATGGATGTTCACCCCCAACTTATCAAGGAAAATAAAGGATGCTCCCAAGGAAAATAAAGGATATTCAACTGTACAAAATTATACTTGTAAATGAAATTGTATAGACAGATAACTCGACAATGAAAACATTTAACCATCAAAAAGAAATTAATATCTTGAAAATGGAGGCCGATACCATAAACAGTCAATAAAATTAGAGTCAATGAAGATACACCAAAAAAGCAGGTTTCATGGGTTTTCAAGATATAACGGGCATATAAAGTACTTGGGAATCAATCTCTTGATGATAAATATCAAAAATTGGTAGCCAAATCAACAACTACATTCGACACACAATATTAATTCATATTACACTCTAGCAACATCATCCATGGACCAGTAGTTAGTGATGGTGTAAATCTGCTATATCCTTCTAAAGGTAAAAGATCACTAGAAATATGATAAACATATGAAATAATGATCTCAAAAGCACGCACATAGTCCATGTGGATGAAGACTTCAGCCAGTGCATTTGGGCACGGCTCACACTTTTGCATATGCATTCAGTCCACTATTAAAACCCACTTAACCTACATGCCTATATTGTGTACACTATTAATATAATTGGGACAGTTCTTCCATTGTGCAACATGCATAGAATTTATCATTTCTAAAGTGGTGCTCCAAGAAGTTCCACAATGGAGCGAAGAAGCCCTTCGCACATCCAATTCAAGACACATAATACACTAGCATTCTTGGAGCTCAAGTTATACAACAAGGGAGAACAAAAGAAGCTCCGAAAAGCACCCTCAAAATAATATCCCAGAATCATTAAATGCAACACAAAGTATATTCTCTACTTAGAACAAGGGAAGAAAGGCAGTATACTGGTACATAAGCCAAATTACTAACAATGCTGAGCATCAAGCATAGTTATCTTATTATGTACTGTTTGAAAAAGAAGAGAAAACTGCATAGTCTTCCTCATGCAAATTGATAATTAAAACAACCACAAAAGAATGGCACGGTCATCATATCAACCATCAATACAGAAAAATATTTAAACAGCAATGTTTAGGAACTGATCAACTCACTCCCCAACGTATTTCCTTTTGATTTAACTCTTTCGCAGCATCCTGAGTGCTTCCAATCATTGTGACGGCCTCTGCATCATCTGAAATCGAGCTGGACTGTCCAGAAGAAACTGCAAGGGTTGACCACAATAACTTCATGAATAAAACTATCAAGTTAAGGGTCGCAGATGATGAAACCTGAATAATAAACAGAAACCAATATAATCATGGAACAGAGTGCAAGAACGAAACAGACAAAAATTTCCATCGAAAATGCATAGCAAATGCATGGTAACATATGAAGCAAGTATCTGTAGCACCTTCGAAATTGATATGCTCATTGATAATCCCAAGCATTTTCATAGACTCTGATTTGTGCAGATATTGCAGCAACAGCTCATATGAATACTGGGTATAAAACAGAGAAACAGAAATGGTATTAGAACTTAGCACTCATTACAATCAAAAGAGTATACTTTATGTACAAGAATAGTTTCATTTATAATAATTTCAAGTTTTCACTACATCATCACATCCTATAAGCAAATTTCTAAGTCAGTTCAAGAGAGAACATGAATAACAACAATTAAAAAAAAAGGTCATGAGAAAAGTCCACAAATTTCTATGAGCTTGAAACTTGGATGTTAGGCATAACCTGAACAAGCACGACTGCTAGCTAGCCTACTACTATGCAGTCCAATGCATATTGCTATCCAAGTTCTCAAGCCAATCACTGAAGCTTGACTCCCAAACGAAATTATCCAACTACATACGAATGACACTCTTTGAGCCACTTGGCATGACAATTTTCTGGAAGATACAAGACTCAGAAAGCCCATTGTGCCATGAAGTGTCAGCCAGACTCCAACAGGAATTCCAGCATTAATATCATGAAATCTATTCAGAATACTGTTCATAAAACAAGATTTAACAGTATAGGAAAATTCATGAGAGAAGATAATTTATCCAACTATCCATCATCATCTCCTTCTCTATAAAGAAGAGAATGTTTGATATGTGACTGAATCCAGCACATAAATTCATCCCATTTCACATTCATATCACTTATATGCTCAATATATGATCCTAATATCCGACTGGAACAGTTAGAAATTGCTGTCACTGATGTTTTCTTCCACCCAAGTATGACTTTAGAGAAGAGACAACATAGGAAAAGAGCCACACAGTTTTTGAGCTTGGTGACAAGAAAAGAGCCACACAGTTGAGAAGGAATTAATCCTTGGCACTTCTTACAAAATCATCAGCTTAGATGAAGCAATGCCATAAAAAACAACAGATAAAAATCATGCAATTGAATGCTCTTTTTTTGAGAGCAAGAGTATTAGACCATAAACCGAATGCCATAAATGAAAAATCCTTCCAGAAACAGAAAGGCTTAGAGGAGCCAGCCGTCAAATGTCAAAAAGGACTATTCTGGGATAATCAGAAGTTTGAAACCAAACTCCAAAGCAGACACCACAGAAACTATGACCAAAAAAAACCTACATTCCAACATTTAAGTTGTCACATCAGCCAAAACATAGCATACTTTACCTTATGAAAACAGTATGATAGTATGCAAAGAGTCCAGGACACCTTGTACCTGACATAGCTTAATGTTGACTTTACTCTGCCTCAACGATCGAGCAAATTCCATCTCCTGTACAAATATTGAAGTTTCTAGAAAGTAAGACATCATCACTTGTAGATTTTAAGCACTGAAAAGGATGGCATGAAAAAGGTCATGTAAATACACCTCCAAATGCGAGGGTAAGATAATTCCTTCCAACTTTTGGAGGTCTCGGAGGTACAACAGCTCATGATCTTCGCGGTAGGCAAGGAAAAAATTTCGAGCTGGGGAGCCGCTTGCACAGTTACAAAAAATAAAAGGTTATGAGATGCACCTTTAACATATTAACCAGTTAATCCAAGTATCATCATCTAACAAAATAAGAAGCATACCTTCCTGGCCATGTCCCTTTGCAACAAGATCCATAAAACAGTGGACAAAAACTGGATAGAGTACACGGAGTAACTCATGCTGAGTGAACCATGAAATAATAACATTTTGTTACTGACTTACAAATTGAAATTTAAGTAGCATATCCAGCAAGATATATCATAAAACAAGAAACAGACAGCAATGGATTCACAGCAGAGGAGGAGCTTCAATAATCAATATTGTACGAAACATATTCTCAAAATTTCTAAAAATGCATAAGCATGTCTAGATGTACTTGTTAAGTTGATATTACCAATAATTCAATGCTACGATAAAAATAATCATAATAAAGAATTATTTGTTATTTGGTATTGTCCACAACAAAATTATTTGAGATAAACTTCTAAATTGTTTTCTACAGATATCTTTAGAAAGCTGGTCTTACTTTATTGTCCATAAGTATCCCGTTGGGGATTTTTGTTTAGGGTAAAGAGCGAAAAGAACTATCTATCTCTCCAAGTCCTAACCGCCACTCTCCAGGCTTTATCCATGAGTAATGATGAACATGGCTGATAATTTTTAGCAAACAAAATGTCATACAATTGATCCTCTCTCTCTCTC
>NW_006500327.1:3504501-3537305 GCF_000471905.2 Amborella trichopoda
TACTACTACTACTACTCTCTCTCTCTCTCTCTCTCTCTCTCTCTCTCTCTCTCTCTCTCTCTCTCTCTCTCTCTCACACACACACGCACACGCACACAGAGGCATGGATCACTGTGTGAGGGTTCCAGGTTTGAGCAGGTCTTGCTTAGTCTGAGTCCTGACCACCAGTGCACAAGTGCGGGATAAAGATCCAAACAAGTCAGACTAGCAAAGAGATTTGACTAACGGCTTATAAATTAAAAATGAGGATCCAGACGAGTTAGGCTCGCAATGAGGCTTAACCGTTAGCCTATGGACATGACATAGAGGTCTGGACAAGGTAGACTCCTGATTAGGACTAGCTGCCAGTTTATAAGCCGATAACCCAAACATGGGTAGGTTAGGCTCTCAATGAGGCTTAACCGCCAGCCTATGATCAAGACAAAGACCCAGACAAGTTAAACTCATAATGAGGACTAACTGCCAGTTTAGGAGTCAACACCACTGACAGTTAGTCTGAGGCCTGACCGCCGATCAAGAGGCACGGGTAAAGATCGAGACAAGTCAGACTAGAAATGAGATTTGACTAACGGCTTATAAATGGAAAATGAGGATTTGGACGAGTTAGGCTCACAATGATGCTTAACCACCGGCCTAGGGTCATGACCCAGAGGTCCAGACAAGCTAGACTCGTAATGAGGACTAACTTCCGGTTTATAAGTCGATAACCCAAACATGAGTAGGTTAGGCTCACAATGAGGTTTAAGCGCTGGCCTATGGTCACGACATAAAGATCCAAACAAGTTTAAACTTTATTTTTTATTATTATATCTCATTTGTTCTCCAAATAATTGGAATAATGCTTGGAAAATGACGATGAAGAAGGATTTGAGCATTTTTTAGAGAAGGCCTTGTTAGCAACGACATTAAGACGGGCTAAAATTGGCCAGTCCAGACCGGAACCACCGGACTAGTGGGCATTCAGATCAGCTCAAACCCCCTCAACTAGAATGTCATTGAACAGGTGGACCGGCCAGTCCGATGGTTGGACTGGCTGGTTCAACCAGTCTGAATCGAACAATCCAATCCCAATATCGCTTCAAAATGATAAAAACAACCTTCCTGTTTTCAAATTTTGAGTCATAATTTGTCTTTTTTTTGGGGTTCTTTTTCATCCTTTTGAAATTGTTTAGGGGTGTTTGGGTTTTTTCTGTATTTGGAACAATTTGCAGGTTTAAAAAGTGGATTTTTAGAGAGAAAGAGAGTGAGTCCGCTACTGTGGAAATCTTTGAACCCCCACCCACACTAACCCAAAAAAATTTGGGCAAAATCTGGTGACTTTAGGGAAGGATTCCAGCTGTCAATCCGCCTTACTTCAAGCCCCTAGTAAGTTTATTACATCCTTTTTAAATTGTTGATTATATTTGGAAAAATAGAAAAATTCACATTTGAAGGGTTTTTGCAAGAAATAAATTGTTTTTTTTTTTTCAAAATCAATGCAATAGGTTGTTTCTTCTATTCAATTTAATGGCTGTTTTTCCAGATCAATGCAAGTTGTTATTGGTTTTTGTTTATTTGGTAGCTCATATGCTTTTTTTTTTTTCATATAAATACTAGGCTTTTTTTCATTTTCTCATTGCATTTTTATTTTAGTTTTGAAACTTTAATACTCCAATGGAATTATGGAAAATGTTGGTAGAAGAAATTTGTTTCATATCATGGATTTTAGGCATTTTTGGTTTTTCATTTTTATGTGCATTTTTTATGCTTCTTTAATGCTAAAATGAATCATCAGACATGAACATATGATGCATTGTAATTTTATTTGTGTTCCTAATAATTTTCTGAATTTTCTCTAGTTTTCTATATTGTTATGCTTTTCCATATTTTTCACTATTTTTATTTTTTTGTATTTACCTTTTTTTAAAAAAAAAATGACCGGTCTAATAAGGGAGCCAATCCCATCCGGCAATGCTGACTGAACGATCGCCCTCACCAGCTTGACATCTAGTCCTGTCCTGACTCCTGCCAATGTTTTGCTTATTAGAGCCTTCTTTTCTTTCCCTTGAAAATAAAAATTTTTTTCTTTTTTTTTTTGTTTGGTTGGGGGGGGATTGTTGCCTATAGAAAGAATATCTGATTTTCCTGGCTAGCTAAAAATTTGCAGTCTCATGTTTTTCTCTGAAAGTAGCTTACAACAGCTGGAAAATTGCCATAAAGTCATTAGTTTTCATCATATAGAATTCTGGGCTAGGGTACCAAACAACTAACCAAATAATATTATTCATAATAGTAGGCACCTACCAAACTGCTAAAAAAGTATATTATGCAGGAGATGTTAATTTTTTGGATAATTCAATGGGGAAGACAGGCCTCTACCAGTTTTTTTTCAATAGATTAGGGAGTTACATTTTGAAGGTGTTAATTGGGGGTGTTAGCGGTAGGAATGGATACCACGATGTGGTAACTGAGTGTGGGGATGCTACCACCATGACTGCAGCCCCTTTCCTAAGGAGATGTTAATTTTAGACAAAATAGCGTGCTTATAATAAAATGATTACATCTGCATAAAAGTTGAAAGTGCTCACCATGATGAGTAAATGATTACATCTGCATAAAAGCACCAGTTTGTTGGTAAAGCAAGAGAGAATAGTATATCAGGCCAAACTTGGAACACACCAATAAAAAAGGGAAAATAAATATCGTCTGAACAGGCAACAATCTCAGGAGCTCTCACTAAATCACCATAATGATCATAGCACTCAATTGCATAACCAACACATGTAGTTCAAATCAAGCAAATTCAAACTAGATAAAATCCCATTCCCAAAATGGAAATATGTAGCTCTGAAACGTTCAATTCTATTGTTACTAGTAAAACTCTTACCATGCCAAACCAGTAATCATGATCTGAACATTTAACCCCAGAACACCTAGGACACAATCCACTAAAATGTGATGAGAGCAGAGGAAATTCCACAACACACACAACCTTCCAGGGCATGGCCAACTAGTAGCTCCACAAACCCATGTTGGGTAAGAGCAAAGCTCTATTACCTTGTAGCTTGTGAGGTAAAAACTTCCCGCACAGGTACATGCAGGTTGCTACAATGAGAATGAATTGTGCACCACAGATTCGGTGATCGGTTTGTTATTTAAAAGCTAAGTAGCAGAATCTAGCTAATTAAAAAATACCAAGCACTAACAGTGCGAGATAATTGACAACTACCAACCCACCCTACCAAAAAGATGAACCTCTAGTCAAACTGCAAGGACTGCAGTCAGTTCCATTACCTCCTAAGCAATGCAATTCAAAAAGCCAACTTTTGAACAGGATGACGTGTTATCACTATGGCCAAAAGTACCACTACAAATAAAATGTAGAAGATGGCTCCAAATATGGGCTTGCTTAGAATTTTTGTGATGCTCACTCCTTTGACAACATGGGTCCTGATGACATATGAGGTATCATTTGAGATAGTCACAAGAGTGATGAGGATATCTCATGTCCGAAAAACTTGTGATGCTTGTGATTTTGCAGTTGTAGTAAACAAAATTTCTTAATGTATCGAGAGAGTTTTCCTTAACTTCCACAGGTATCTTTCCAGTGCAAGGGGAATCCATAAATGTTATTAAAAAGACCAGAAGGGAGACACAATATGGTGGATGCTAGCAGACGAGATGGAGGAGATCATTCATTTGGTTTCGACCTATTAGCCAAATAAAGGGGACAACAGGATTCTTGTTAAGAAATACAGACAATCCAATGCTTAAACCTGCAACTTTCATCATGCCCTTTGTCTGACATGATCTTTATCTAGTCCAATGAAATCATATAACCTGCATTATGCAATTGTCTTTTTTTTCTCTACAGGAAACGACAACTTCATGTATACATAATACATACTTATATCAGTGAAAAAGGAAAATTGGTATAACATCAAACATGAATTGAGTCATCATGTATAATGAATATAAATTGAGCAAAGTATGTGCCAAGTTGTTTGGGTCAGTGCTGTCCTTTAAAATGAGATAATATCAGATTCCATATCTTGCTGATGAACTATACAAGCAGGGACATTGTGATTGCATGATTGTTGAATGCTTCATTCCCCAGGATTGGGCACGCATTACTTCAATACAAAGAATTAGAGAATCAAAAAATCCATGAGAATCATCTTACCCGGTATAAATCTAATGAGCTATAGGTCCAAGATCTTAGCTTGCTATAATCCTCCTTGTATTTAGCTGGGCCATTCTCTGATCTGCCAAAGAAGAGCAATCACAGGGTAAAATAAAGAAACCACCTCAATCACTATAAAAGACAGACAAAGGAATAGGCTGCAATACACTGCCAATGTTTATAAATCATTTGCTCATTAAACTAAAATGCAACTAAATCAGTGAGGAAAAATTACTATTGCTAGTCCTCAGAGGTAAAGAACAAAATTTTACTATATTTCAGCCAAATTATGGCTTTAATCAATGTTCGCCAACTTGAGGGTATAGCCGGCGTACTGAATATAAAGAGAGAGCAGACTTTTTTTCTTAATTTCTCACCCTAACCCAAATTTCATCCTAGACACGTGTTTCCATGATTTCTATCAAGCAAATGAATCATATTTTAGCAAAAAGCTTCAGATTAATGGAACTAAGAAAATGAAATTTCAACATAGGTTTTGCCCAATTTCAAAAAGTTGTGATTTCTTTGAAACAGTTGCTAAATCTTTGATGAAATTCGTTCCCTAATCATATTTTTGGGTTCTTTATTCAATCATAATCTTGTTTCCCATAAAAAATAAAAATTAAAAACATTATTTTCTCAATTTTATTGAGTATTTAGTATTCACACGTAATTTCTATGACCTCGGTTCAATTACATCCAAATTTGAATACCAAATCTAGTACTTCTTTGTTTGTTCTCTTTGTTTGTTGGGCAAAGGAGGGGAGGGCGGGGGGGAGACAAAAGATTGGAGGCGTCGATCCGCACCAAGTGCAACACGCAACAATCTTGGGCACATTTCAATTTTTCAATTTCAATTCATAAGATATCATTTTCGGCGTTTTAAATGCTTCTTATTTTTTATTTTATTATTTTTCTGAATTCTCATACTTTCCCCAGTTTTTGGGGTTTCTTTAGGCTTCTTAGGCAACTCGGGTAAGTTTGACCCAGACTCGTGCAAATCGCTAGGAAGGACCAGCCAGGGGCCGAGCCAATTTTTGACGACTGATTATGATACACAAGACTCAGTGAAAAAGCATTGAAGTTAGCATCTCTCTAAAGAGCAAGCAGTTCCAATTAACAAATTCGAATGAGTTGATAAGTAAAAGCAACTCCTATGTGAAACATATTTGTATGCAGCATTTAATACACTTCACTTTACAAGATCTTAGGAACTCAAACAATCAAATATAAGAATTAATAATAGAGAATAAACTATTTATTTTCTTGTCTTTTATGCGAGTTAACCATTGCAAAATTCAATGACCTATTATTTGGTTTCTTTATACCGCATTATTTGGATATGTTAGAGTGCTCCAGACTACGGTAAGCATATGTTCACTTTCATAGCTACGAGGCAAATATATTCCACTAATCCAAAATTGATCCATCCCAACGGAATGGAAACCTTTCGTTGCTAGAGATCATAGGGACACTACTAGAGACTAGTATATTAGATGATTGAGTCAAATGATTGCATCCTTAACAGTGCTAAAAAAGGCTCATGTCAACTTAACTACTTACATCAATTCACGGTTTCACCCAAAATTAGTGATCCACAAAACATTAGAAACCTTGTTCTCACAAGTGCAGTTTATGGGGGATTCCAAGTAATAAGAGAAAAAGAAAGAGAAGGAAAACTAAGAATAAATTCCAATCGTGACTTCACCTCTCCACGACCATAGGATATGTGTATTGATATAGGTACTTTGCCACATTACTTGAAATTGCATCGAGAGGGCCACCATGTTTAGCAGTTAGCACAAAGAACATATAAGGAAATAAAGAAGAATAACATTGATATTTGAATTCTTACACACTTAATCATGCTCTTTTCATTTCAGTACCCATGTCTACCCACTACAAGATAGTAAAATTTTACTCTTTCCTATAAACCCAATTGGACATACTCCAAAAACCAAAAATTTAATAGGCGTCCACATGTAGGCCAAGTTTCCCCATCAAAAGCAATCCAACTATATCCCATCTTTCCACCATCTGCTCTACTACCTTGTGGGTGAAGATTTCATTCAGCATCCACAAAAATTCCTTATTAAAACACGAGACTAAACAACCACAGATAATAGCCTCCTCTAAAGTGAATAACAGACCATACAACCCTTAACAATACTCATCCTTGCACAAAAACAAACCTTAAGAGTTAAGTTTCCCATTCAATGCCAGAGAACTTTCTTTGCTATACCACTCAACAACCATGCCACGCAACATGGGCTCATAGTTAAGGATGTTTGCCTAAAGAGATAAAAGATTACTGAAATTAATAGGTGGTGCCCAAGAACTAGGTGGTAGAATTTAAAAGGGGCGAAAATAGACTTGTTAAGAAATAAATTGATAAAAGAAGGAAAATAGAATTTTAAGAACAAAATTAATGCTATGTGGGATGAGATGGATGATTATATTGAGAAAGTGGCAAAAGAAGTTTAGAATATAAAAGGAAAACATTCATATAAGGAAACTTGGTAGTGGAGTGATGAGGTTCAAAAGGTTATTAACGTGTTACAAAGCCTGGCAATGGAAGAGAAATGATCAAAACTTAGAAGAATACAATAATGCCAAGAAGAACGTTTAAGAAAAAAATAAGGCTAAACTTAATGCATATGATAGTGATGATGATGATCATCATCGTCATCATCATCCAAGCCTTATCTCAATGATTTTGGGTCGGGTGCATGAATCATATTCCTCCATTCTTCTCTATTAAGAGCCATACCCTTAACTAAGGACAAGAGAAGGTGCAAAAAATATCTTCAAACTAGCAAAAATGAAGGAGAAAATGTAGGGATCTGATTCATGTTAAATGCATTGTGAGTGAGGATTAGAGAGTCTTGGTGAAGGATGATGAGGTCAACTAAAGGTGGAGAATTTATTTTCAAAAATTACTAAATGACGACCACTATGGGAGTACAGTGTTAGGAGGAACCTTCAACATAAATGAGGTTGGAAGTCATAAATACATTCATAAATTTATCATATTTGAAGCGACATAAGCTTTGAGAAAGATGAAGATAGGAAAAGTTTTATGAAGAGATGATATCCAATAGAGGTTTGAAAGTGCTTGGGAGAGATTGGCATATCCTAGTTGACCAAGTTGTTCAACAAGATTTTGAGAACAAGGAAAATGTTAGACGAATGGAGATAATGTATTGTGATACCTATTTACAACAACAAATAAGACATACAAAATTGTACGAGCTATCGAAGAATCAAATTTATGAGCCATACTATAACGCTATGGGAGGGAGTGATTGAGCAACGACTACGACATAAAACGAGTGTATCAGAAACTCAATTTGATTTTATGCTAGAGATATCAACAATTGAGGTTATTTTCGTACTTAGGGGATTGATTGAGAGGCTTAGGGAGAAGAGAAAAGACCTCTACATGGTCTTTATTGATTTAGAGAAATCACATGACAGATTATCTAGGGAGTTGATTTGGTGGGTGTTGGAAAAAAAAAAAAATATTTAGAAAATATATTGACATGGTGAGAGATATGTATGACGAAGTGCTAGCTAGTGTGAGGACAATTAGTGGAAATACAAGTGAAATTTCAGGGACAATAGGCCTACATCAGGGGTGCTTTGAGTTAATATATCTTTGTTTTGGTTATGAACGAGTTAATTAAGCATCTACAAGATGAATTATCATAGTGTATGTTGTTTGCAGATGTCTTACTTTTCATTGATGAGACTAGAGATGACATTTATGTAAATTAGAACTTTGCAGGGATGCTCTAGAATCAAAAGGTTTTAAAATTAATTGGACTAAGACAGCATAAATGGAATCCAAGTTTATTAATAAGGGTGTGGTTTCCATAAGGTTGCAACCTTAAACAATCCAACTAAGGTGTACCTTCAAATTTTATCATAATATATAATTTTGAAGTAAAATAGTCTTAATATTATCTCAAAATCTATTTTTATATCTAATTATAAAACTTTAAATTTCAAAAATGGTCAAAATCAAGTAGATCTATAAACATATGGAAATTTAGAAAATGGACGGTGTAGATAATATGTTGTAAGATGCACTATTTCTGAGACCCAAAATCTTTTTATTTTTCATAATCATACATCTCGATGTTGAGATGATCAATCACAGGGTTTTTCAACATTAAAATAACCTTTTCTGATGGAATTTTGAGGTGCATCCGTAGTTCTACATTTTAAGGTTGCAACCTTATATAAACTTTTCCCTAATAATAATAGAAGTAAAAACAATGAATTAATTAAGATTGATGGCCAAGAAGTACCTAAAAGATATTATTTTTGCTATCTTGAGTCAATAGTCTATGAGAATAGAGAGATTGAGGAAGATGTCACAAATAGAATTAGAGCTGGGTGGACAAAATGGAGATGTGCTTCTGGAGTCATATATAGCATACCAAATGCAACTAAAGTGGAAGTCCTATAGGACGGTTGTAAGAGCAATCATGCTTTACAGGACAGAGTGTTGTGAAATATTTTCATAGAATGAGTACAGCTGAGATGAGAATATTGAGATCGATGAGTTGCAAGATTAAAAATGATAGAATTCAATAAATACATCTAAGGGAACTTCAGGTGGCTCGAATAGGCGATAAGATGAGTAAAGTAGAGTTAGGTGGTCTGGCCATGTGGAGCATCGACCTAGAACAACACTAGTGTGGATGGATAATTTGGTTAAATCGGAAGGCTCTAAAAGGACAAGGGAAAGATCCAAAGGACAAGGATGGAAGAATGAAAAAGATATGGTAACCTCTGGTCTAACGGAGGTTATGGCCCTTGACAAAGGGGAATGGCGGAACAGGATTTGGGAGGCAACACCAAATACTTAGGATAAGGCCTGGATAATGATGATGCTCACTCAACAACCATACAAGCATTGTGGTAAGAATCATCAGACAATAATGATATCCAATGCAATATTTACACTGATAAAACAAAAGATATATTAAATGTGTTAACATTGATACAAGAGATTAAAAATAGCATTTTCTTAAGACAAAATCAACAAATTCACATTTTTCTCGAGCCAAAACGATAGTTTATTTTCTCAGAAGATTCAATTCTCTCTTTTCCCCGCAATACACAATAAACTGATTCGAGTATCCAATTACGAGGAAAGAAAATGGAGAAGAAACTCGGGTGCCGCAAAAATCATGAATGTTTTTAACATTCTCACACAATCAAAATAAATTTCCAACACAGGAATATCATTAACATATGAAACCACTAATAATCCATAAACCCTAAACGAGAAGCTCAATAGATCAAATGATAACCATTACAGAGACTTCAGAGCTAAGATCTCATACTCTGCAAAAGAAATGATTTGGCGAGCAATGTCAGGATCAGTCTCCACAGAAGAGAGATCTTTTCTCTGCTCCTCTTGAAATGCGAGCTCAGTTTGCTTGAAACCCTTCTTCTTCAAATACGTCATGACCGCCCTATGTATCTCTTCGTCGTCCATTTCCAGACAACTAATGGGAGAGGAGAGGGAGGAAGCTTTAATGGCAAAGAGAAGCTCTAAGGACCTAGGACTTATCAAGCTCGTCTTATACAATGAGGAATAGAGAGAGAGAGAGAGAGAGAGAGAGAGAGAGATTTGAATGGATTACTGTGTACCAGGCTCTTCTTAGAGCGAGAGAGCTTCAAGACTCTGTCGATGGCAGCTAGGTCTTTTATTGTGTAAAGCGAAAAGATTTTATGCTCCGCAAGGGAGCGAAATGTACATTTGCTCCCTCGACCAAAATCAAAGATTCGAAATAAGTAGCGGTGAATATTTAGGGGGAGCTAAAAATTTGGGAATTAAAACCCGCTTGTAGCCATTGGCGTAAAATGCTACGTTTGGTTCGTGTGAAACAGCTTGTTTGTGTAGACTATTTAAAGGAAAAAGTTACGTAGGTGTGAGGCCCTAAACAATCAAATTATGGTGCACCTCAAAAAATTGATTAGAAGAGGTTGTTTTGATGCTTAAGTGTCTTCAAATTGATCATCTCGATTTCAAGATGCATGGACATGACAAAAAAAATGGATTTCAAGGGTTGGAAATAGTTCATTTTGTAATACATTTTTTTACCATTAATTTTCAAGATTTTTAAATTTTCACAGTTCTGCTCAATCTACACTATTTTTTAAGCTTTGAATCTTATAATTAGATATGAAAATATATTTTAAGGCTATCACAAAGATTTCTAGTATTGGAACCACATTTCTCGATATTATTTGAAAGTGTACTTAATTTAATTATTTAGAGCCTCGGCCTTATACAAACCCTAGACCTCTGTAACCCTAGCTAGAAATTCAGTTTCTCAAAGCATGAACAAGAACCCTAGCTTTCCAAGCCAATAATGCAGTTGAAGAACCTTGGAACGTATGGTCTCAAGGTGAGTGACTCTCCTATGCCAAATGAGTTGGCTTTAGGAACGAACTCATGTAAAAAAGGAGAAATCATTCCTCCAATTTCATGGAGATCATCGTGTGCATGTCGTAGATATCACAGATTTCAATGCAGATGGAAGAGTAAATCAAATGGGCCATGCCAAAGAGCTTGGATGCACTGCTAGGCCATGAGTTATGTGATTGCTAACGGCTGGGTTTTGTAGTGGGGCCAAGTGAACGGCAAGAAATGATTTTGAGTTGGAATGGTCTAAAACCGACCCAAGAATCAATGGTGTCAGCTTGGTCCCCGCCATGTATTGGGATCCAACCAATACCTTTCAAGAACAGGTTGAGTTTTTGACAAAACTGGCCAGCTCAATCCTTGCAACCAGATTGCCAATTTGACACGCCGATCTATTGATCCAAACCAATATTTGGGACAACTGTTGATAGTTATAGCGACAAGATATTAAGTTTCCTATTTTGTGAATTACAAGATATTGTGTTTTTTAATTACATTTATTTCCTAAAAAGCAAGAATTGTAACTCTATAAATATTCGGTAAACCAAATTAATCCCTATAAATGAGATACTAGTCTACCATCTGTGGACATAGACACCATTATTGAACCACATATATGTTTTGTTGAACTTTTCCTCTTTCTCTCGTCACTATTTCTTTTATTACAAATTCAACATGGTATCAAAACAGCCGATATAAGCCAAATGTTGAATGCACAGCAGAGCAAGCTTTCTCTGTCATGGTGACCATATCATATTTACAAGTGGAACCACATTCAATGACTTCCATATCTCTTGAAGCCTATTTGATTTTGACCATATTATACATATCATATTTGCAAGTGGAAGCCCATTCCATGACGTGAATCTTGAAGACTTCTCTATTTCCAAGTCTATGTGATTTCACACCTTGTTGCTATTTGATTTCGCACTTTGTTGAAATTTGGTGTTACATCTTGCTGCTGTAACCGTCAACACAGACAATCAGAGTCATTGAACAGCCTTGTTTGTAAGAATGAATAGAAGCCATCCATTTGAGCTGATAGGCAATAGAGGTAGGCATTTTAAAACTCGAAACCAATTTTTAAAATTATTCTTTTTTTGTTGAATTTGAGATGTACAAAAATTAGGCTAAAAAAATTGAATGGGCTTGCAATCTCGCATAAATAGGTGCATAGTGTCCTTACCCAATAAACAAATTTCACAAATATGCATGCTTTTTTCAAGACCCCGTTTCTTAAGCATGGGTCAGTTTATCCCGGTTTGGATAACATTTCACAAAGTGCAACCCAATAAGGTTGCAATCCAATAGTATAGAAGTAAGGTGCACTAAAAAAACTAGTAGAAAAAAGCGTCATGAGGTTGAAAAACCTTCTAATTATTGACTATTATTTTTATTTTTTTTGGGGTGGATCAGTGGGGGATGTCGGCCCTACCCTTTTTACTTACCCTTCTCACAAAAGAATCAAAACAAATATCATGAACAGTTCTTAAACAGCCCTTGACAAGAGAACACTTGCAACATCAGATAGAATGAAAGGCATTACAAAATCAAAAGGGCGAGCATGCCGCACCATCGCTTCATTCATTGAAACCGTTGTTTGGCCAAAGAATCCGCAACCACATTGGCTTCCCTATAAGCGTGTTGGACCCTTTTATTGCTGACCAGCGAAAGATGCAAGCTTAGATTTACAATTAGACAATATTAAACGTAATCTCCAAAGAGGTTTGCAACGACAACTCCAATAATCAACAAGAAGCTTGGAGTCCCTTTCAATAACAAGAGATACACAATTCAACTACATTGCCAATGAAATACCCCTCTCAAGTGAACGGAATTCAGCTGTGTTAATGGAATTGGTATCTAGTGGAATCGCATACGCTGCAATGAATCCACTTGAGGCTGTATTTATTAACTTTTTTTTTTTTTCATGAGTTTATAAGGGGTTTCGACCCCTTAAATTGGTATTTTCCCTAATAAAATACCTAAAATATCTTTTTTTGTCAAATTATATAGTTTATAAAGCTACATGGCTGTGGAAAGATAGACTGCCAAAATTTGGACTCATTTTTACATTACAATAGTTTAAATATTCTGAACCGCCTTACATTATTGTGCGTTGTTATGTGTGTCCTAGCCAGTACTTGGAGATGGGAGACAACAGAGAAGATGTTGGAGTATAGAGGGGGGACGAAGGTGGAGATGTTGGAGTTCGTTTAGGTTTTCTGAGAGATGTTCGTGGAATAAAGATGGATGTGAATACGATGAAGTATGACTTAGGCGCTGGTCTTTTTGAGAATGCTCGCTTCCCAATTGTGGGTTCCTTTTCCCCTCCTTCTACTGACATTTTTAGGTTGCTAGGAGGGGTTTGAATCTTTCTTATGCTCCGAAGGTCAAGATATTAGGAGAGAATAAGATTTTATTCCTATTTCGATCCAAAGATGATGTTGTGGCTGCTTTGGCTAATTGGTTTGTTCGTATTCGAGGGAAGCTGTTCTCTTTGGATTTATGGAAACCTTCCTTCCACCGGTCTTATGTGTCAAAAGAGAGTCTTTGGATTTGTCTTGTTGGTATTACTTTCCATGCGTAGACCTTGGACAATATTCGTAAGATTGCGAATTGTTGTGGGGAGTTTTGTGATATTGATAGGAACAGCTCCGTTGGGCTTGATCTCTATGTGGTCAGAGTTCATATTTGGAAATTGTGTGGGGTCCCTCTACCTAAGGTCGTTAGGTTGGTGGTCGATCATGATAATTTTTCTATTGGAATTTCTCCTGAAAAGTGTCTTGTGTAAACTATAGCTATGGACTTTGCCGATAACACTCAGAAGGAATGGAAGGCGGTTTCCTATCGGAGAAAGCATGTAAAAAACCAGAAGGATATCGCGGGGATGGTTTTTCTGACAGCCAATAATTGGAAAGTCAAACCGTGGCCTAAGCAGCAGTCCATTACGAAATGAAAGTTTCAAATTTTCAAAATTAAAAAACGGTGGATTCCAGTGGGCCGTTTCAAGGATGGACCGGCGCTTTCTAAGGAGGATATTACTAAGAAGTCGGAGGGTCTTAGTGCTATCAGTGATCTTGAGGGTACACCTGAGTCTTGCAATTCGACGTATGGTGGCAAGTCTTTGAGTGATGCGATTGCGGCCCAAGTTTCGAGGGAGAAGATTGAGCTAGCGTAAGTTCCTAAGAAGGCACCGCTAGGGTCAGAAAGTCAATCAAGCTTCTCTTTCTTCCCGAGGAATACATTAATGCCAAAGGCTCTTCTTCCTGCTAAGACGGCTAAGAACTCTACGGTGCACCATTGGAGCTGGTTCTTGCTTCTCTCTACTCTAGTGTTTTTGGGCTTCCAGAGGGGCTCATTGGTGATTTCTTAGACATTGCTAGCTATTTTGACCAAAATGTACCCGCTGAGGTATCGCAGGGCTGCTCATAGGTCAAGAGTCTCTCCTCGACCTTCTTTTGTTCCTTTGAGGGTGAATCCTTTGCTATTATTAAGTTTGATGAGGACGCAGAGGAGCAGTTGATGAATGGGGGTGTTGAAGCTTTTGAAACAGCTGAGATGGAATCGATTGATGCACTAGTTTTGGTGAATGCTCCTCAGGATAATCTAGCGATGGTTGCGATGGAAGAGCCTCCACCACTAAACATGATTCCGGTAGCTAATCCGCTTATGCTATAATTCACTAATGCACCATTGATTATGGAGACGTGGGTTGGGGAAGAAAAACCAGTGCAGATTACTCCTGCGTACGTCGATAAGAACGATGGAATGGAGTCAGAAGAGCGTCGTGACGAGGCCAAGATTCGTTATCTGGTTAATGATTGTGGGATGGACTTCAACATCCCTATTGGTGCGGTGTTTCAAGAGTTCATTGCGAATAAGAGGCTGGAGAAAAAGAAGACTGATGACATGGATAAGGCAGAGACGATTGATATTGTGGCTATGGATTAGCGTCCGCTGCCTTCGGAAGCTCCACCTATAACTCCGCAGTCTAAGGGTGGTAAAGCTAAAAGTAAAGAAAAGGTAGTGGCCAACCCTACCAGGTTTTCTACAAGGTTGCAGGCATGTGGGAGGGTACCTCTGAATGCTGCTTGGAGAGGCATCATCATTGCGAACGAGCCAACTGGGGTTAGCTCTGATTCCTCTAATAGTGTAGAGATGTTGGGTGAAAGTCTTGAAGAGGCTATGCTGCTGGAAGATGCCTTTTATGGCTCGTTCAGGGATGGTCCAGGTTCCTCTTCGGCCCCATCCTTTTAATGCTAATGCTCTCATGGAATGTACGAGGTCTGGGCGATCTCAAAAGGAAAAAAGATGTCTTTTTTTTTAATTTCTAAGTACAGACATTCTATTGTAATTTTCCAGGAAACTAAACTTCCTACTCCTTCTTTGAGTAGAGTTAGGGAAGTTTGGGGACCTGGTTCTGTTGATTTTGCTGAGTGTAATGCTGTTGGTGCTTCAGGAGGACTGTGGGTTATTTGGGATCCAACTGTGATTCAATCCTTTACCGTGGTGGTTAAATTGAATTTTTTAGTTGTTGGTTTTTTGGGTCGTCATTCTGCTTTTAAATGGGGATTATTGAATGTTTATGGTCCTCATAATTGGGCTACAAAGGAAGTTTTTATTAATGAAATGTTTGATGTTATTCAGTCTTATGATTTTTAGTTATGTCTTGGGGGGATTTGAACTTCACAAGATGGCTTGATGAAAGTAAGAGTGGGGGCTTAGTGACACGATCGATGTACTTGTTTAACCAGTTTATTGAGGCCAATGCCCTGATTGATTTTCCGATTTCAGGCTCACTCTTTACTTGGTCCAATAGAAGGTTGGTTAACCTCTTTATGTCTAAACTAGACAAGTTTCTAATATCATGTACTTGGTCTGAATTTTTTCCTTTGGCATTTGTTAAAGTTTTACCTAGATTGTCTTCTAACCACACCCCTATTCTTTTAAGCACAAAGAAGGTCTCTAAGGGCCCTGCACCTTTTAAGTTGGAAATAGGTTGACTACAAGAAAAAGAGGTCACCGACTTGATCAAGATCACCTGGGAAAATACCATCCCTATTGGGTCTATGGACTTTCAGCTAAATAAAAAACTGCTAAATGTTGGGCATAAGTTGGTTGTATGGAAAAAATAATAATCATGCTCCTATCAGAGGTAGGATTGATGAAGTTCTTAAAAAATTCCAATTGGTTGATGAAGTGGTAGAAAGCACAGGTGTTTAGTCTGAAGATTTGATGGGTGAGAAGAACTCAAGAGAGTGGAAGAAGTGTATTGGAAACAACGCTTGCGTGTAAAGTGACTTAATGAAGGTGATTTGAATACTAAATTCTCAATTTCTCTGATAAAAGCGTGTTTGTCTAATCTATCTATTTATCAGATTTCAATTTTGCAGATTCCAGCATCGATGGCCAAGAAAATTAAGAGGCTTATGCGTAACTTTCTTTGGGGTTCTTTGGGTGACTCTAAAAAATTCCATCTCATGCAGTGGGATAGGGTGTGTACTCCTAAGAGAGAGGGTGGTCTAGGTTTAAGGAAGATAAAACTAGTCAATCAAGTGCTTTTATGCAAATGGTGGTGCAGAAGCCTAAGGCTCAAAGATCAACTTTGGTATAAAGTGATAGGGGCTAAATATGGGGAGGATAGATTCCAGATGTGGGTTGGAGAGCGACATCATAATAGAGCTATGTCCCCTTATTGGAAAGCTATTTTCTATTGTAAAGCTTTGATTCATAGGGATATTCGATGGTCTCTTGGTAATGGCCATAGTATATCCTTTTGGTATCACAAATGGCTGGGTAATGCTCCATTGAAAATTGTTTTCCCTTTGGTCTTCCATTGTATGAAAAACCAAAATGCGGTTATACATGATTTATTGGCTGAAAGGGGGGATAAGAAGGATTGGGAGTTTAACTTTCTTTACAACAGGATCTCTGAAGATACACTCTCCCAATTTTCTGAAGTTCTTTCGATATTACGAGATGTATATATACCATTTGATGTGGATGCAGAGGATGAGGTTAGTTGGGACCTTGCCAAGGATGGTCAGTTTTTGGTAAGGTTGATGTATGATCTCCTTTTTCATGATAGATGACGATAGTCTACGCTGGAATTAACGAGTATTTGGAAGTGGCCAGTTCCTCTCAAGGTGCAAGTCTTTCTTTGGTTGGTATTGCAAGATAAGGTTCTTACTACCGACAATCTCATCAAAAGAGGCAAGATCTTGCCCAATATATGCCTTCTTTGTAAGTGCGATGAGGAAACAGGTTCCCATCTCTTTCTTCATTGCCCTTTTACCCATGGAATTTGGTGCGGGTTTTTTGGACAATTACGCGTCCCATTGGTCTTACCTGCAGATGGTTTTGGAGTCTTGCATGCTCTTTCTATCCCTTCTTTGCCTCAGACTGGTGTGATTATTTGGCAAATTGCACGAGGGGTGATTCTTTGAGAATTTTGGAAGGAAAGAAATAAAAGAGTCTTTGAAGGGACATCATTACCATGTGAAAGAGTATTGGAGATGATCCTCCATTCTATTTGGATGAACCTATCGATTCATAAGGTGGGAAAAGATATTATAGAGGTTGATGTGAGGTTTAACTTATCTACTCTTTTCCAATTAGAAGGTCGAAGGAATAGAGCCATTGGTAGATGGTCTCCGCCAGCAAGGGGGTTTTTTAAATTGAACTTTAATGTTAGCTCTTTTGAAAACTCAGGTAATGCGTGTTATGGAGTCGTTGTAAGGGATTAGGAGGGTCAGATATTGCTTACTTATGCAGGTCCTTTGGGGATGAAGATAACGAATTTTGCGAAATTTTATGCACTTACTCAGGGGCTTAAACTTTTTAGGGATAAGAATATTGGGATGAGGTGTATTGTTGAAGGGGATTCTTTGAATGTCATCACCTGGTGCAATAAGGAAAATAAGGTCCTGTGGGAGTTGAGATCTTTCTTGTTAGAAACCATCGACCTCTCTCGGTCTTTATCTCTTTCATTCGTTCATGTCTTGCGGGAGGCCAATGGCTTGGCGGACTCCCTTGCAAAACAAGGTCCTTCTCTTGCTGATTTGGTAGTTTCTGATGTTCTTATTTCCTAATTCTGTTGTATTATTTTCATTGATGAATAAGATTCTGAAACTTTCTTCAAAAAAATATATTCTGAAACTTTCTTCAAAAAATATATTATGAACTGTCTTATCATAATGGAATGATAGGTCATGGATCTTTTATATGTGGTGCGCCACATGGAAAGCCTACTCTACATTTGGACGAGGTTTCTATAACGCTTAGGTTTTATGAAAATAAAATAAAGCCTCATCTTAAATCCTCGTTCAAAAAGTATTTTTGATTACGGAAATCTCTATGATGGTTTTAAATCAATTTCCAACACCGATAATAAAATTTGAAACTCAAAAAATGATAAAAATATTGCGGATATGTGAATATTTATTTTTAAAATAAAATTGATAGTATAGATAATATGTTACAATATACACTATTTGTAGAGCTTGAAATTCTAATTTTTCTTCACAACCATAATATTCAAGTCTAGATAATCGATGTAAAGGTTTTCCATTGCTTGACTTGCAATTTTTGATGAGTTATGAAGTGAGGATTTACTTATTTTTAGGGCTGCAGTCCTATCGAACCATTTTCCTACATTATATAGCCTAACTCAAAAACGTTTGATCACTCGAGTTTGGTCTACACATTTTTGTATACCCTAGACAGACAGTTCGGCCCATACTATTCCAATTCCCAAGTCCAAAGGTTGGAAAGCACACGGTTAGTTTTACAATGGATATTCTCAATAGATGTCGGCTGAGATATTTCCAAGTACAAAATTTTGTAGGCAAAATATTAATTTTTAGTTTCAAAGGAAAAATAATTTGTGTCCACTTTTACACACGTCCCATTTAAACATCTCAAATTTTCAGTTGCTTACAGACCAAGCGATCTCAGCTAAAAATTTAGGGTTCTAGAAGTCCAGGCCTTCACACTAGTAGTGGGGTGCTCTAGAATCCAGTCACTTCAGCTGCTAAGTCTTTTGAATCTCAATATCTACAAGAAAATGATCATTCAGTAAGACGACAAATCTTACTCTCAAAATTTCTTAAATTACAAACCAACCCAAGAACTCACAAAATTTCTTTAATCATAAAATCTGAGAATTCTCATGCACACATGCATCATTAAATAAGTCAAATGGCTAAATTTACAAAAATCTCAATGAGAATAACTTATATCTTGTCATCAAAGTCTACTTGATTTACAAAAGCTGAACATAATCATGTAAATACATGTCTTTAATGTACAAAATCTGAACATCGCCATGTAGATGCGCCAGTCAGTAAGCCCAAAGGGCTAAATTTACAAAATCCATGAGCACAAGCTCACCCCTCACTAGCTAATAACCCAATCCTAGGGTGTAGAGTCAAAAGTTAATTTACAAAACTCAAAGAACTGATCTACAAAACATAAAAATCTTCATGTAATTACACAAACTACGAACCAAAATGGCAAAATTTACAAAATCCCACAAGAAACCACCATCTGACCAGCTGAGAATCCCCTATAGCACAATCAAAATTTCCTTACATAACAAAGCCCAAAGATCCTCACACTAATTACACAAGCTTACAGCCAAAATACACAAGCTTACAGCCAAAATGGCCATTTTTCACAAATGAAAAAGAAAAAGAAAAAAAGATTCTCGACCTCCCATTCCCCAACAACCAAAAATCTTACCCGATCTTTTGGCTCCCAGTGTCTCAGTTAATTGCAACCCACCCAATCTTCGGGCTCCCAAAGTTTCAGCGAATTTCAGCAAGGTTTTGGCACTGTCTCAGGCCACTGCATGAGCTTCATCACCCTGCCAAGTCCAAACAATATCACCAAGCCCTGGTCTCACTTGTCTCTCAAAGAACTCTGCATATTCAAGAGTATCACCACTCGATTTCGAGAACTCAACAACAGCAAGAGATGGAGCCACCTCAAAAACCTCAGCTTTCACATGAAGAGGCCCTTTTCTCCCTTCTTTTTCCTTATTAATCCACACCTTAAACCCCTTCCTCTTTACACAAAAACCCAATCCTTTGGCTATGGTTTCGAGCTTTCTGAGAATTGAGGAGGCCCCATGTTTTGAAGTGAACATGGTGCCCGACTTCCTCTTGTTTTCGAATAAGTTTGAGAGATCAAACCCAAGAGACATAGAAGAAATGAGCTCGAAAGCATTAAAGAAAGCTGGTTTATCAGGTTCCTCTGTTTCGAAAGGTAGCTTTTCAGTTTCCTCTGGTTCTTGCTCTGGTGGCTCTATTGTCCAAAAATTTGGTCTTGAAAGCCCCTTTTTGAACCATGAGTTCTCTACGATTTCACCAATGGTGATCCTCTTCTCTGGGTCAGTGACCAAAAGCTTCGAGATTAGGGTTTTGGCCTCTGTCGAAAACCATGGAGGAAACTCGAATTCCCCCTTGAAAACCTTCCTATACATTGTCATGATGTTCTCATCTTGAAATGGAAGAAACCCAGCAAGCAAAACATAGAGAATTACACCGCACGACCAGATATCAGCTTTAGCTCCATCATATCCCTTCTTTCTGAGAACCTCTGGTGCAACATAAGCAGGGGTTCCACACTGTGTATGCAACAACCCATCTTGTCTCAATTGTTCAGGTAAAGCACTGAGACCAAAATCCGAAACTTTCAGGTTTTCATGCTCATCAAGCAAAAGGTTTTCAGGTTTCAAATCTCTATGGGCTATTCCTCTGCTGTGGCAAAGATCAATGGCGCTTATCAGTTGTTGAAAATAAGAGCGGACTGCTTCTTCCTTCAACCTCCCTTTTGCTACTTTCGCAAAAAGCTCACCTCCCTTTACATACTCCATTACAAAGTAGATTTTGGTTTTGGTGGCCAGGACTTCTTTGAGCTGAACTATATTGGGGTGGCGAACCAGTCTCATTACCGAGATTTCTCGCTTTATTTGGTTGATTAGACCTTCTTTTTTGATCTGGTCTTTGCTCAGTGCTTTAATGGCGACGCCTTCCCCTGTTTTGAGGTGTTTGGCATAGTATACTTTAGCGAACGTGCCTTGGCCTAGGAGGCGGCCGAGCTCGTATTTTCCAAAGAGCAGGCTTCTGGTTGTTTGCTTCTCCATCAGGCTTTCTCTCTCTAGAGATTGCCACCTCTCTCTAGAAATTGAAACTTCCTCAGTAGATCAAGTTTTTCTCCCTAGAAATGGGTTTCTATGTCTTCCTCTAACTCTCTATAGAAATGGGTTTCCTCTCTCTAGAAAGGAAGAGCCAGAAAACTAAAAAATTTCACAAAAGATAAAAAAAAATGGATCTAAGAGTACAAAAGTTAAAGGCAGAACCTGGTTAGGCACAAGAAGAATTTCTCAGAGGTCGCAGCACCCACTGGATCCTTTCCTTTCTTTAGAGAGAGAGACAACAATAAAAGCTACTTGCTTTAGAGAGAGAAACGACTGTAAGAGAGAGTACTTCATATACAACCTCCTCGTAAAAATCGGAACCCCTCGCCGATAGGAGAGGGGGGGCCATTGACCACTCAGATCCATTCGAGAAAGGTAGAAAACTAAAGTCTTGATTTGGCTGGAAAACAGTCGGGAGTCACAAACTTTCACCGGAAAACTCAAAACAATGGCGAAGATAAAAAAAAATTGTGATGGGGTTTCATCGGAAAACTCAAAACAAATGGTGAAGATCAAAAAAATTTGCTATGGCTCGAACTTCAAAATGGAGGAGTTTTCTTATGGGGTTTGAAGAGATTGGGGAAAGAGGTTAGAGGAATAAATAGAGGGAGAGTGGGGGGAGAAAGCGAAAGGCATGGTGCGAGATTGAAGAGGGATACGTGGTATGGTGGCGTATGGCGATTGGGGCCCCTTGGTTTTGGGGGGTGGAAAGAGAGGCCAGCACACCGATTTATGATCCAAAACCCTAACTAATGAGGAGCCCACATTTAGTTATCTTATATAATATTCAAACCCCAATGGGAACACCGATAATTGGTCAAGATTTGGTGCTAAAAGATTCGGTGATCCTGCAGGACTATATTGTATTTTTGCTTTCACATGCTGCACTGTTGGGGCTATGCAAAGTCGGAAATCACCAATCAATTCCATAAATAAATAAAAAGACATTCAGATCATGTTTCAATTAAGGGATTATATACTATCATCATCACCATCAAAGCCTTTTCCCAACTATTTGAGGTTGACTGTACGAATCCTGATAGGTCATTCTGTTCGATCAAATATCATACCCCTCAGTGAGGCTATATGTCCTTATATCTTAACGCACTACTCCCAACCATGTCCTCTTGTGGTTACCCCTTGTCCTTTTTTAGCCTTTCACTTAAACCACCCTGTATCCTCCTAACAGGTGTTGTATTGGGTTTGTGTTGCATATGGCCAGCATACCTAAGTCTACTTTATCTCATATTATCGCTTGTTGGAGCCACACCTTAGTTCTCCTTAACAAATTTATTTCGAATTTGATCTTTTCTTTTATGGCGACCTGATGCAACCCAAAATATTATTCTCGAGTTTCTAGATAAGAGAGATAAGCTTAAAGTTACGAGAGGAACCATAAAAGGGCAAATTAATCATGGAGTTTATCCTTTTATATCTTTAATTTATTCATTGAGTCTTTTTATTCACTCAGAGGCCTAAGAAGTTCTTACAAAAGTCTTTTATGTCCTTTTATTCACTTAAAGTCTTTTATAATAAAAAGTCATGATTAGATTAAATGAATAGCCAAGATTAAGTCTTGTTTCAGGGTTTTTTTATATAAAGGATCTATTCAATCATAATAGATGATTATATTATGGACTTTTATTGAAAACCCTAGAGCAACAAGTGTTTCTTCTTCATCTTTGGCTTTTTAAATCTTTATCTAATTTTGGATCTTCCCTATTGCTTAAATCCTATCTCAAAGCTACTAGGTCTGTACTAGGTTAATATCAATGCTCGACGATTAGCAAGGGTAGCACTGTAGCATGGCATTGTAGCAAGTTATTGTAGCGTTGATTTTTGTGCCCTAGATCGATAACCATTTCTCTCCTTCAAGGAAAAAGTGGAAAAGCAGCAACGGTTTGATACTAATTCGCGAGAATGGATTGCAAATCTGAGGAGATTGCTTGAAACCTTAGCCTTGTGTTTGGTGCATATGAAAACCCCATCTGAAGAGGATGAGATAGAGGTAGATGATTCGATCACCAAATTGGTGTTAAATGGGTCAAATTCATGATGTGATCTTAGTCAAGAGTTCGGTGCACAGTGTCATTAACGTGGGCACAAAATCAATGATGATTTTGAGTAGGTGTTATGGAACTCTATCCAGGAGAAATTTTGTTTTTACTATATAGTTCTCAAGATCAACATGTTGTGGACTGTGCTTCACCACTACTTTGATAAAGTACTTAGATGAAGATTTGGATATTGAGAAAGAAGAGGGTGATCATAGATTTAATGGTGATCCAATATGTAAAGAGGATCAAGAAGAAGATCCTGCCATTAGATAGGATTTTGTTGATGCTTTTATTTTTAATGAAGAACAAGGTAGATTTAAAAGAGTTATTCCCAAAATATTTGAGGTAATAAGTTTCTTAGTCCCTATAGAAAGTAGTAAGGAGAGTAGTGTTGACAGAGATAATGATGACAATATTCTTCTCCTTGGAGTTTTATCTGAATGTAGAGTATCATGTGATGTGCTCGAAAGGTTTGGTGATATTTCCCCCATGAGCTTTTGCTAGTGAGTTCGATATAGAAGGCATCAATTGAATGGTTGCTTACATAAATCTGATGTTAGAGTTTAGCTTCAACCATTATTTTATTTTGAGTGGAAAACCTCTACATCTAATCACTATATGCGAACTAAAGGAAATCACGGGGGTAATGCATCATTAATATTCAACCACTTCAAAGTTCATGGTAGATTATTCTTCAATGTGTTCAGGATCAAGTGTGTTGTGCTTATGAACTACAATTATGGAAATTCTCAATGGGCCCAAGACATTGTTAATCAAATGTCTATGGGGAATGTAGTAATGATACGCCTTGTTCTCAAGCCATGTCAAGGTAGGATAGCTCAAAATGTTGAAGAAGATCAATGGCAATACTTATAAGTTAAAGTTATCAAGCCGTATTCACACTGCTAATATTTTTAATATCAAGCATCTCATTCCATATCGTGACAATACCTCCGACTATGAGCCACCAAATTCGAGGGCGAATTCTTTGAGCAAGGGGAACTAATGCAACCTAAAATACTGCTCTTGAGGTCATAGAAGGAATAAAAAATGACAAATTAGTCATTGAGTTTATCATTTTATGACTTTTGTTTATTTCTTGAGTTTTGTTATTCACTCGTGGATATAAATAGTGATCTTTAGAGCTTTTTTTATGTCATTTTATTCACTTAAAGTCTTTTATAATAAATGGCCTTGATTAGATTAGATAAATGGTTAGAATTAAATATGGTTAGGGTTTTCTTATATAAGGGATGTCCTCAAGCATAATGGATGGTTATGTTATTGATTTTTATTCAAAACCGTAGAGCAACAAGTGGTCGTTCTTTTGTCTTTGGTTTTTTAATCTTTCTCTAATTTTGGATCTTTCTTATTTTCTTCTTTGCTAAAACCCTAGCTCATGCTACTATGTATGTGCCACTACTCATCCATATCAATATCTTCTTCTTAGCTATACTCATCCTATAGATATGTTGTTTATTGACAACCCAACATTCCGCTTTCATAAAAACAAGCTGGTTTCATAGCTGTCCTATATAACTTCTACTTCAGCTTCATTGGTACGCGGTATTCACATAAAACTGTGGTTGCACATCTCCATTTCACCCACCCAGCTCTAATTATATGTGTAAGGGATGATAGACTATGAGACCATTTATCTTTTATATGAGGTCACAACTACTCATAGCCATTTAATGTCAAGTTGGATGGCTTGGTGTGTCACAAAATTCAAGAGTTTTTTTTTATTTTTTGAGCTTTGAGTTTAGCCAATGACACTCACAACAACTCGACATAAAAATATGAAGGATACGAGTTATTATTACCTCTTTGTACTAAAAGTAAATGGTCTCTTTATATATTTTTTTCTTCAATTAGTTTATCTTTATGAAATAGATACTAGAATGCCAATCTCTTTGACCAACATATATGAGGGTTGTGGACGCCCCCCCCCCCCCCCATTCTAATGAAAGTTAACGATACGTCCCCTGTTTAGGAAAAACTTTATTCGATAACAAAAACCACATAACTTGAGGTTTTGTCTCTGGACCAAATATTCAATTGGTCATGCAGGACCACCATGATCACAAGAAGTACAGTCATGTAGGATTACCATGATCATAAAAAGTACAGTCATGCAGGACCACCATGATCACAAAAGTATAAACTACATTGGGCACCTACAGATCCACCCAAGCTTTGTGATATTGCTAGCCAAACATCGATTCACATATTTATGCTTTTATGCCACCTAATAATCCACTCACTAGTGATATTGCCACCCAGCCTTCAAAACTTCCACGGTTTCTCCCACTTTGTACAGTAGTGGATTACTCTAAAAGTGAATGGTTGACTCGATTTTTTTCCCTTAAATATTTGTCGTATTTTTGGTATTTCAAAGTAGAGTAAGGATCGTATGAGACCCTCTCACACCCATGTGTGTAGGACCTTAAATGATCACCATTAAATTTGACACATATCTCTAGAAAAGTCAAGTCCCACACCCATGAGATAATTTTTCTAGATATCTATGCCAAATTCAATGGCAATCTTTTGGGATCCTACACACATGAGTGTGGGAGGGTCTTATAGGATTATTACTCTTAAAAGTATTGTTTATATGAATTATATAAAATGAGACTATTTATTTTTGGTATTGGGAGGTCTTAATTACTTGCAACCATCTAATGTGAGATCTGACAGCTTGAGTGTGCCATTAAATTTAAGAATTTTTTTTTTTAACTTTGAGCTTGGTCAATGAAATAAATGCAGCCATCCAATTTCACATCCAATGGTCAAGATTAATTGTGACTACCTTATGCCAAAGATAAATGGACTTATTATATACTTTCCCTTGTTTATATTTTAAATTTAAATATGCCAAAGTGTAGAAAGGGCATGTTCCCCATAAGGTGCGGGTATTTTTATGGTTAGCTATAAAAAATAAAACGTTGACGGTGGATAATTTGATTAAGAGGTGTAAAGTTTTACCCAACATTTGTTTGATGTGCAAAGTAGAAGAGGAAACTGGAGATGATATATTTATCCACTGCCACGTTGCCTTATTTGGTTTACTTGAGGTACATGCTACATTACCCCATTTCATGATGGGTATAGTATGATAGCTAGCCATTAATAATTTACTTTATGTGGGGGTACTTTGGTTTGGCAAACAGTGAGAGGGGCTACATTATGGGAAATTTTAATAGAAAGAAATAAGCGGATTTTTGAGGGAGAGAGTCACCTTTTGGTAGATTGCTCAGTAAAGTAAAATTGTCTATTTGGCCATGGTTCTCGGTTACTAAGGAGGGTTGTGGGATTTCACAACCAGATGTTATGTTGAATTTGCCAAATCTATTTTTGATGGGTAGAGTAAAGATAAACTGGGAGTATTTGGGTGGCACCAAATAGCGATTTTTGATGGGTAGAGTAAAGATGACCCAAGAGTATTTGGGTGGTACCAGAGAGCGGAGTTTTAAGTTAAATTTTGACATAAGCTATTTGGATAATCCAGGTTTGATAGGAATTGGGGGTGTATTACGTGATTGTTTTGGAGAGGTCATCTTCTCATATGTTGCCCCTATTGGTTTAGCCACGGCTAACAAGTTGGAGTTATTGGCTTTGCTCCAAGGTATAAAAATTTTTATCTCTAGAAACCTTGGGAGTAGCTGTATCATTGAAGGAGACTCTTTGAATGCTATTTGATGGTGCATGAAGGAGCTATGTACTCATTGCCCGCTCTAGCTATTTATTTTGATGTAATTTCTTTTGAGTAGATTTGTTTAATAAAGTGCGAAATATTTGTCCAAAAAAAAACTAATGTCTTTTTTTTAAAAATTAATATTTTTTTAAAAATTAATATTTTTTTAAAAATATTTTGGTAGATTGCTCAGTAAAGTAAAATTGTCTATTTGGCCATGGTTCTCGGTTACTAAAGAGGGTTGTGGGATTTCACAACCAGATGTTATGTTGAATTTGCCAAATCTATTTTTGATGGGTAGAGTAAAGATAAACTGGGAGTATTTGGGTGGCACCAAATAGCGATTTTTGATGGGTAGAGTAAAGATGACCCAATAGTATTTGGGTGGTACCAGAGAGCGGAGTTTTAAGTTAAATTTTGACATAAGCTATTTGGATAATCCAGGTTTGATAGGAATTGGGGGTGTATTGCGTGATTGTTTTGGAGAGGTCATCTTCTCATATGTTGCCCCTATTGGTTTAGCCACGGCTAACAAGTTGGAGTTATTGGCTTTGCTCCAAGGTATAAAAATTTTTATCTCTAGAAACCTTGGGAGTAGCTGTATCATTGAAGGAGACTCTTTGAATGCTATTTGATGGTGCATGAAGGAGCTATGTACTCATTGCCCGCTCTAGCTATTTATTTTGATGTAATTTCTTTTGAGTAGATTTGTTTAATAAAGTACGAAATATTTGTCCAAAAAAACACTAATGTCTTTTTTAAAAAAATTAATAATTTTTTTAAAAAATTCTCCCATTGAAACTCAAAAGGTCTGAACGGGGTTTTTTCCTTTTTAGCCAAGTTTTTGGTTCACAACTCCAAAATCCAACATTAATTTTTGCAAGAGCTTGTTCAGAAGTTGGAGATCATGCAAAATCACTTAAAATAAAACATAAGTGATTGGATCAGAACTTTAGGTTCCAAACAGTACATTTGAGCCAGTCATTAAAAAAGGACGTATAAATTTTTATTTAACAAAAAGTACCGTAAAAAAATGGGTAGGAAGTTGGAGAATGAACCTAGTTATTCCCCAAAAAAAGAAAAAAAAAAGAAAAGTTAAGGCCCTATTAGAATTCATGTTCGGACTCACTTATTTTTTAAAAATCATGTAAGAAACTAAGTAAAAATTGGGCATCCAAGTTAGTCATTCAAAAAAAAACAAGGCTTTAATATTGGATTGCAAGCTTATTTACAAAAAGTTCCTATTGGAACTTGGAGATCCAACCCAAAAACTAGGCCAGAAATAGGAAAAAACCTAGGTTAGAACTTGGAGTTTTGATACGAGAGCACTTTAAAAAATAAAAAAATAATGAACATAATCATAAAGAAAATTGTTTCATACAAGCTGGACCGCATTTCTACAATATGCGGTCCCAAGTATCAAGCATCCATCTCAAAGATAGATGCAAATAGTTGGTCCATCGAAAACAATTGATACTAACTATCCAAATGTTTTCTTCATAACATCATTATTTTTATGTCTTATAATTTATTTATTTATTTTATATTCATGATCTCCATGTTAGAGGTTACAAGTCCTTAAAAATTGGGTCCGAAAAATCCATCTCAAAAAGAGGCTTTTAAGAGTAGACTCATTTCTACAAGGACTCATAGAAACCGTGTCCTAAGCATAAGATTTAAAGTATAGATAACTTTTTATTGGGAAGGCTTTCTATGTCCCCCTACAACATAGAAGTTCTATCCTCCCCTTTATCCAACCGTTCATTTTTGAATGGAGGGCTAAGGTCGGCCCAATCACAATGTCACATCTCTACACTGTTTTATTTTTATTTATTTTTCTATAAACTGTTTTGACACAAAATTTTGGACTTCCATGCTTCTATTAAATTCGTACTAACGAAAAATATAAAAAAAATATTTTCAATAAAATAAAATGACTAAAATACCTTTAAAAATTTCAAGGGGTATTTTGATCATTTTTTATGGAAAAATTATTGTTAATATTTTTTATAGGTGCGCCCCAATGAGAAGATAGCACACACCGAATTTCATATTCAGAAAAACTGTATTAAAAAAAAACTGAAAATAAAATACTTTGAAACGTTGGATATAAGATCAAACATGAGTGACTCTCTTCATAAAAAATGGACGGCTGGATGGTACGGGGAGTATAGAACTTCTATATTGTAGGGGAAACATAGAAAGCTTTCCCCTTTTTATTTAAAAAAATTTCTTTCTTTTTTTTTGACAATATGAAAAACTTTAATTGATCAACAGAAAGAAAAGAAAGAAAAGAAAAAAAAAAAAAAGAACAATTACAAATTAATAGACAAAAATTTCCTGATAAATCTTCCAAGCATTCCATCACCAAAATGGCAAATATCAATTTGCCGTTACCACCACCCGGCGGCAACAAAAAAATAACGTTGTTTAGCCAACTAAGAAACAATGACAGAGAAACGATAAAAAGTCACGATGACGGAGAAACGATAAAAAGTCACACCTCCCGTTTTTTTTTTTTCCTGAAAAAGTTTATATAAGGGTGAAGACTTGAAAATCAAATTGTTTCAATATCCAAAAATCCTCAAATCGATAATCTCGACCTCAATATATACATACATGAGAAAAAAAGAGATTTAAAGTCTTGAAAATTGTGCATCTTGTAATATATTGTTTAGACAATCAATATTCAAGATTATCAAGTGTTTATATTGAAGCTTGATCTACATTATTTTTGAAGTTTTAAATTTTATAATTAAAGATAAAAATAAAATTTGAAAAATATCGTTCAATGTATAGAGCTTCAGCCTTATACAAACCACACCCTTTATTTTCCCTTATTTTATTAGCATTAGAATTTTGTGGTTTGCCTACCTAAAAAAAACATTTAAAGAAAATTATCATTTTGGCAATAAGGGGGGATCTCTATGGAGTATAGGGGGCTACACCATATTGAGGCCGCTTTTATTATTGCGGAGGGTTCAAGGTATCCGACGATTAGCATTAAATTAATAAATTTGGAGCAAGTTTGAAAAGGACTAGTGGAGAAAGCGGCCCACTGCAGTTGATATAAAACATTAGTGGGGATGGTTTTATTTGGAGGACTGAGTAGAGATCATTGGAGGTGAATTATTGGTGTTGGTGGTGGGGTTCTTTCTCTTTGGCTTAGGAATTTGGTTGGCTAAACCTAAGTTATATGTTTTAGTGGTTATAATTAATGCTCAAAAAAGAAAGTGATTAATATTTGAAGGGTGAATTATTAGAGGTGGGGAAAGGGGACCACCGGTTTTGGGAACATTATGAATTGGATTTTAAGTGTCATGTGAATTGGTTTGCTTTTGAACATGAAAATGAACCAAGTTTTTGGATTTTAGGGGAGTAATGTAAAAATCAACTATGCATTTGTCTTTGAATACGAAAATAAACTGATTTTCTTGGATTATTGAGTGAGATGGTTGCCCTAAACCTGCATGTGGCCTTCATGTGGAGTTTGGTCCCACTAATGTGACAAGTGCTCTCTCTCTCTATAGGTCTCACAATGGCATTTGGTCCACTAGTAGGGCAGCCTTGGCCTTAGCCCGGCCCTAGCCCCTATAAGGCTGGCTCAGCACTGGCAGAGCCGAAAACGCCTTGGCTTGTCATGGCCGGCCGACTTTGTCGTGGACCTCATCCTGGCCCAGCTAGTCCCTAGTCTTAGGTCCTCGTGGCTCCTGGCCCAGCCCTTAGGTCACTTCTTGTGGCCCAGGCCGTAGTTTTTTAGGCCAGGCTAAGTCGTGCTGCTTGGCCCATTGCTAGGTCTATGTGTACTCTCTCTCCCTCTAAAAGTGGCCCTTGGCCACTACTATGGCATTTGATTGATGTACGAGGCATTTGAAGAATTCAAGTTCCATTTTTCTAAAACTCATCCCACATGCAAACGGTTTTGAGCTGATCATAGTGGTCGCAACGGAGCCGGACCAAGACCCAGGCCCAAACAAATGATATGGGACGCGGACCCGGACCCGGACGCTAAATCACCGAACAGGGGCCCAAAAATATAGTGTGGGACCCGGATCCGATCGGACCAGACCCAAAAATTTAAAAATATTTATGTATTTAAATGTATTTCATATATTGAGACCCGAAAATATTACCGGACCCAAATCAAAACTCGAATAGTGTTCAAGTCTAAGATTTGGACCCAGACCCGACCTGCTGGGTCCAAGTTTTGGACCCTATCCGGACATGGATCACGTCTATCTGTCTCGGGTCAGGTAGGGGTCCATTGCCACCCTAGCTGATCATTCGCTCTCAGAAAAAATGGCCACAATAGGTATAGGCACCACATACAGATTGCTTCTTTATGCTGCATGTGTGAGCTCCTGCAGGTAGAGAGAGAGAGAGAGAGAATGAAACTAAGATGCCTACTTTAACTAATGTACTCCTACTTGGTTCGTTACTGGGATCACTTTCTCTAGTGCTTGATGCTTGTTACTGATATTTAATTTTCTGCTAATGAAAAAGATTAGGGAAAATTGATCAAAATACACCTAATATTTGAATTATTTAACATTTCAGCTTAGATGATTCTGATAAATTTCAAAACCTATTTTGACGTGATACTTGATGAATTATTTGAAATTGATCAAGAGAACGATGTGCAATTCAGAATTAGATGAAAAAGTATAGATAAGATGTTAAATAGTACTTTTACGGGATCGACCGAACAATACATATTTCCAAAGGCAAAAGCCCACTTGGCAGTATTTTGGGGAACAGTCCACTCAAACCTAAGGACGAGGCTAGAAAAAGTCGCATACTTTAGTCTAGAAAAGTTTACTATCTAAACTACTGGCGTGGTTTGTATAAGTTTGCAACATTAAGCAATTCAATTAAGGTGTACCTCCAAATTTTATCATAACATGTCATTTTTGTGTAAAAAATTCTTAAGATTATTCAAAAATCTATTTTCATCTCTAATCCAAAAATGGTTAAAATGAAGTAGATCTATAAACATATGATTTTTTTTTTTCATATTCTTACACCACAATGTTGAGATGATCTCAATTAGAGGGTTGTTCAACATTAAAACAACCTTTTTCAATTTATTTTTGAGGTGCATCTTTAATTCTACATTTTAAAGTTGCAACCTTATATAAACATTTTCCCTAAACTACTTGAAAAAAATCACTTCTTAATATAAATATTGGCTATTAAAATTTTTGGATAGTCATATCTAAGTACTTGGGAGCTCAAAACTAATTTTCAAAATTATTCATCTAATGATTTTGAGGTGAACCGGGGATATGCAGCAAAGCCTCTTTAGGGAGTGTTTTGCCCTAGAGCAATTTTGTCTGGAGATATAGTGCTACTGTTGGAAATCTTATGATGGTTTGAAAATCTATTTTCATCACTAGCTATGAAATTTAAAATTTCAAAAATGGTATAAATCAAGTAGATCTATAAGCACTTGACAATCTTGAAAATAGACTTGGCAGATAACTTGTTACAAGATGTAATATTTTTAGGACTTGAAATTTTTTTTATTTCTTTATACATTACAAGGTCAAGATGATCAATTAGAGAGCTTCTTGATATTGAAACACTCTCTTTTAGGGGATTTTTGAAGTGCACCTTGATACAAAATATAAGGTTGACACTTTATATAAACTTTATCCGTACAAAATATCTAAGAGATGGATGATTAGAAAAGAGGTAGCCGTTGTATAATCCATTTGACTCATCATAAATAAATTCCACATGACCACATGGAATATGCGGGACCTATACTCTCTGCCGACCCCTTGATTGGATGGTGATGACACTGTCACAATATATTTCATGATACTTATATGGACGCCCTTGTACTAGTGTTATATGGACACGCATGTCTGAGGTGTTGGGGAACATGTAAAGGACCCAAACCTTGTTTCATGTTTAGAAACTTAAACATACCTTAAATGTATTTGTTCAATTTTTAATGTGAAAGCCCTTAAATTGACGTGTTGTTGCTTAAATCGTACTTCTCAACCTTTGAAAATGATGTATCAATATGTACACGTTGACTGTAAATTTTGAAGATGGAGTTTTTGACGCTTATGGGTGTCACGACTCTAAGGGCGTCTTTGTTTTCTTAGGAAGATAAACATTGTCTTAAACAATAAGTTTTTCTTTTTTTAGGAGGTGGAATATTATCTTAGAAGTTCTAGGTACTAGTGTTTGATAATTTGTTGGATTGCTATATATATATATATATATAT
>NW_006500327.1:3550066-3569934 GCF_000471905.2 Amborella trichopoda
CGAGAGAGGAGTTCACTGTGTTTCGACCAGAGAGAGAGAGATCTCAAAATTTTCTAGGGTGGGAGTGCTCACCTCCCCTATTTAAATTCTTATAACGTATTATTATAATATTTTATTACGCTCTACCTCATGCCTGAGGTGTCGCGTTAAGAGTTTGCTTTTAACATACAAAAACCACGTCCGCTAAAGGACGTGGCCAGCAGCAAGCAGCAACTGCAAAGGCTGCAAACAAAAGCAGCAGCAAAAGTTTAAACCAAGTAAAAAGTTTTGAAAATAGTGATGGTCCCCAAGGACCATCATACTCAATCAGACCATCACCTATTTAAAAGCATATTTTCTTTCTTTTTTTTTTTTTCTTTTTTTTTTTTTAAAATTTTAGGATTGTTACAGTATGCCTAAAAAGACATGATTAGAAGTAGTGGGAAAAAATACGTGGACTTATATCCTCACTAAGGGTATGACCCTTAACAAAACATAATAGTAGACTATGATTAGTATAGCCGGTTCCAAGTAATTAGGAAAATACTCTGATTATGATGATGATGATTTATTTTGGACCATGTGATATAACTGGATTTCTTGGGGTTTCACTCCAACCTGAAAATTGTTGTAGAAATAAAATGAAGTCACAAGAGCATGAGAAATTATCCCAAAATGCTTTCAATTCACAACAGTAAAATTGCAATAAGAGATCCTTGAGATACGTGTTAATTCTTTCTCAATATAAAAGAATAATCGAAAAGAAGAAAGCTATAAAAAGGAAGGGAGAAAATGAAACTCGTTTGTTTTTTTATTAATCATGTTATGAGAAGAAAATTTGTCGAAATGGTAGGGTGGACGTCTCAACATAACATCCTACCCTCCATTCTCCCCGCTAACATATTCCCCCCCACCCCAACCCAATACCCCCATACCTACCCCCCCCCCCCTCCCCCCACCCCAACCCAATACCCCCATACTTAGTTACCACGTTGTGGTTTTCAATCTTACTGATACTACCCACTGATATTTTTAAAAAGGCGGTATAGCCTAACAAAACCCTTTTAAAAAGGCTAACTCTTAGTCTATATGAAAAAACAGGAAAGGGCCTGTCTTTTCCATTGAATTACCCAAACAAAAAAAAATTTCACGCTTATTGAAATGCGTTGTATTGACCACATTTTTGTCATGTGCCCAAAAGGTGGAAAAATTTCTACCTTTGGCCAAATTTTGATACTCCTAGGAATGTAATGGGTGTCAAAAATATGTTTGCATGGAGAAAAGTATAGATGCATAAGCAATCCCTATAAAAATAAGGGAAAATATTACTAAAGTGCTATAACCCTGGATAAAATGATCAAGGGGGGTCAAAATATTTCAATTAACATAAAGCGTTGAGTTTTTACCCGTATTTGTGTTGGCAACTTTGAACAAGTATGAGTATTTTAATGATTTACTAACTTTAGAGGCCCCACCAAATGATGAGAATTCTTTTGCTTGTTTATTATAGGTAAAATTATTGAAACGTCTCTACTAATTCAAGATTCCCAAACCTAAATAAGAGTACCTTGGTTTTGGATAAGACAGAATATCCCAAAGTACCTAAGTCCAAAAAAAATTACAAATAAATAATCTAATTGTTAATCGGAAGTTTCAATTTTTAAAAAATATTGAACTGGATCAAAGTCGCCTGATCCGGATCAAGAATGTTTGGTCCCTCTAATATGTGGTGAGCCAACTGGTTTCCCATTAGGAACATGCTGGTTCTTTGTCAACGAATCCGTCAATCCGGCCTCAAACCTTTGTTTTTTTTTTCTCAGTTGTTTTAATGGTTTTTTTTTGCCTAGTTCTCTCAGCCGAATAGCCTATTCGAATTGCCTATCCACTAGTCCAGATAGTTTTTGGGCTTGATGATATGGTTCATCAATCCATGTTTGCAAACATTAATTAGAACCTTTTGATCATTTTCCATAGTTTTGTAAGGGTTTTTAACCTCTTAAATAATATCTTCCTTAAGAAAAGGAAAAGCATACAAAGAGACCATTTACTGTTAGCATAAGGAGGTCACAATCACTCTTGTCCTATAGAAATCAAATCGGGTAGTTGTGGGCAAGTCATTAACGAGACTCAAAGTTAAATTTTTGTTTTTTTCAAACTTCAAGATACACCCCCAAACCATCTAATTTGACATTTAATGGCTAGGAATAAATGTGACCTCTTTGTAAGTAACATTAATAGTATCATAGTATACAGTCCCTAAAAAAAAATCTCCCTCCTATCTTTCAATAAAAAGAGTATTTTCCTTACAAATAATCTTGCCTTTTCCTTTTATAAGTTGAAATCCCCAATGACTCGCAAACAAGGAAAGCCTTTTTTTTAGGTAATTCAGTAGAGAAGACAGCCCCCTACCCGGTTTTTTCAAATAGATTATTTTCAAATAGATTAGGGAGTTCGCTTGTCAGTAGGATTGAAAACCACAACGTGGTAACTAGGTATGGGATGCTACCGCTACGACCCAGCCCTATTTCTAGCAGGAAAGCATTCGAGATGCCATGACTGACTTTGCTTCAATCACTCCGCCTTCATTGATTACCTGCCCTTTCAAAGATTTAAATGGCCAAAAGTAAGGTGCGATTGCACATCATCAAACGAACTTACAAAAATATAACTTCTTGTATGATTCGTTTTTGGCCTTTTGCCCAATAAAATGCTAGAAACAAAAATTCATCATTGATTGCAAGACGACTTAAAACTTTTGGCATTAGTAATTTTTTTGCTTAGGTAATTTAAGCGAATCCATTTGCGGTCGTTTTGGAACCTAAAAATCTATTACATAAAAATAGGTTAAGTAGAAATATGATATTTAGATTGTTTGGATACACATTAATGGTAAGAAAATGGAAAGACATTACCCGAGATTTCTCAAAAAATCAAAAAATCTATTACGTATGGTGAAGGGTGAAAAATCTATTACGCGTTTTACGTGTAATCGGAGAAAATCTTTTGGGCCCGTTTCTTCGCTAACCAAAAATCCCATGATTCACTTCCTAGTAAACCACAAGAAAAAGAAGAGTTCTTCGACTAACTGTTAAAACGTTGTAGCCCATCTTCTGCAACCAATAGCTCTAGCAGTTAAAACATTGTAGCCCACCAATAGCTACCTTTGCCAACCGAATCGCAACCCAAAAATTGTAGGCCCATCTTCTGCAACTAATACGGTGGCCTCATCTTCAGCAAGCTCCCTTTTCAAACCGAATCGCTGCAGGGTGGCCTATCTTCCACAACCAATAGCTTCCTTTGCAAACCGAATCACACATCAATAGCTCCCTGCGTTAACCGAATCGCACAGTTATAGCTCAAGGTATTTAAACCTCAAAAATCACACAACAACCCCATCTTCTTCAACTAGCAACTAAAACCTGGTAGCCTCATCGTTTGCAAATACAGTTGTAGCTATTGTTTATTTCGAGATATCCAAGATTCATTTTTTGGGTAGCTATTGTTCCAAAAAAAAATAAACGGATTTGGGTTCTCTAATAAGATCAACCTATTTATTTTTTTGGCTTTATTTTTTCTTTTAAATTCGAAATATTTGAGTTCAAAGAATCCTCAAATCAATGTGCTTGAATTTTTTTTTTTTTTAGAACTTTTTTAATTAATTTACCACTTTAATCTCCTCCAATGCTCCAACATAATTTCTCCTCCAATACATCTTATTTAGTTATAAAGCTTTCTAGGCAGCCAAATTTCTCCAAACTTTTTTTTCTTTTGAATTTGCCAATGGAAGTTTTATGGATAGAGATGAACGAAAGGCTTTAGCACAAAACAAGAAAACATAAAAAGGATGATGGTTATCATAATAAAAATATGTTATTTCAAAGTGTTAACATCTTTAAAACATGTGATTCCAAGTCCAGACGCAAAAGGCATACAAAAGGTATGGCTAAGTTATATGCCTGATGCAATTATAAAGTTTAAGCTACATACAACTAGGGATTGTACGCTCAACCATGTTTTGGGTATAAAAAAAAAAAAAAATGTTGGTAATGCATTTCCCATATTTCTTCTGGACATAGTCAAACAGTAACAATGTTGCATCTAAATACTACCCAAACAGTGACAATCCATTTGCAGGTAATGTATTACGCAGTAATGTATTACGCCAGTAATATATTTCACAGGCAATATATTTCCATGTATCCAAACGCCCCATTGATCTTTGGTGATGTATTTTGTATTGCAGTAAAAATGTAAGTTTCATCTACTCAAGATTGAATAATAAGCTACTTTGGATAACATTTATTTTGATTTGTTGCGTTCAAATTAACAAGTCACATACTCTAAGATTGGAACATAAAATTGAAGGTTTGAAAACGCTAAATTTGTTAAATCTTTTAGGTTTTTAAATGGGAAAAAGACACATAGCCCCCACTCTATACTTATACTCTCAAATAAACACTTAGGTCCCTAAAAAGTACATGGACGCCTCCAGATTAAAAGAAAAAGACTTTTAACGTCTTTTACACATTTTTCATTATCCGAATTACAATATTTATTCTTTTAATATTTTCTAATGATCTGATTATCCAAATCCTAGAACAGCTCCCCCTCTCTTTTTCTATTCCTCCCTCTCTCGGTCTCAATTTCCCTTGGACCTCCATCTCGCTCTCATATCTTAAACATCACAAGTAGGTTAAAAGAGGCATTCAACCAAATTTCATTTTCATAATGGGGCCATTAGAAATTGAAAAACAGGTAAATATTGTAATTTGAGAAAATAAAACCATAAAGAGGGGATTAAATGTCATTTCTTTTAACTTGAAGGGGGTATAGGAGTTTTCAATTGACCCGACGGTCTATTTGGGATTATGATTATAGAGAAGGGGCTCACATCTTTTTTCCATTTAAAAAACAATTAAGAATCATTAATTTGACCTGGATTCGCCATTAGATCGAGAGCTAGAGGTGGGCTATTTTCGCAACATAAAATTGGGGGTTTTGAAAGGGTAGAAACCAAGAACATCCTAAATTTACTTTCTAGTTTAAAAAGCGATAGATTTAAGAATAGTTAATCCAACTAGGAGTCACCCTAATTGGATTGAGATATAGATGGGGTTAATTATGGTTCGAGCAATCCTAGAATTGTATTGATTCTCTATTTTTCTTTCTTTAAATTAATTGTTTGGTTCAATGTGGCATAATCTGACTTGGGAATCGCTTAAGTTGGACACAACATATTAAAATTGGAACCCTGGCAATTCAGGGATATGAGTGTTTAGTGACTGTTTAATCTAGGAGGTAATATATCAATAATAAATTTAATGATAATTTATTAGGAATAATCACATCGAATTGTTTACAAAGAGACAATTTATCTTTTGTACATGGAGGTCACAATTATTCCCACTCATTAGAAGTTAAATAGGATGGCTTAAGGTGAGTCATGAAGTCTGGGGAATGTTTTTTTGAAACTTTGTGTCTGTTCAATGATACCCTTAAAACCACCTATTTTGAAATTTAAGGGACAAGAATGATTATGATATCCATGTAAAAAAGATAAATGATTTATTTATAAAAAAAAATATGGACAAAAATTTCATAAAAAAATAGGTTTTTTGGGCCTATGGGTTTCTTGCACCGGAATTACATTTTTTTGACAAGGTTTAGAGAAACCTTAACTTAGTTGTGCAAAGTTGGCGTTTGAATAAACGGCACCGTTCTTTTCTTCTTTTTTTTTTGTCTTGTTTCGATAGTGAGCATTGAATTTAAATATAAATTTCCCCAAAGGTCTTTTAAAAAACTGGAATATTTGCGTGGCAGTTCAAGTGCAATATCAATACCTTCACGCAAGGTGTCGCTCTATGAATGGAAGAAAAGGGTGTCGTTAAAATTTGAGAGTAAAGTTTTGTATTTATAATTCACAACTTAAAAACATTTATTTGAATTCCAGAATGGAGCTCGAAATACTTCCAATTCAAAATTCAGTGGTACTTTCCATAGTACGAGTATTTACTTGGATTAACAACAAACAAGCCTTACGAAGTTTCGAATGCAAGCTTGTCATAAAGAAAATAAAACGCTTTGATAGGACTGTAGCCTATAAATTGAATAAAGCCTCACCTAAAAACTCACTAAAAACTACGGTTTTGGCATTGAAAATACTTCAAATAAATCATTTTAAACGTGACAATTATGGTTAAAATAAAAGTTTCAAGCTTTAAAAATAATGTATATCGTAACACGTAGACCATCCATTTCGCCCTAAAAATGATTGTTTACAGATCTGCAAGGTTTGTATTATTTTTTGAGCTTCGAATTTCATAGTTAATGTTGGAAATTGATTTTAGAGTCATTATGAAAAATAATCGATGAGGACTGGGTGCGATTTCAACGCAAAATTAGAATGTTGGAGGGATGCTCTAGAATATATATGTTTTAAAATTAGCTGGACTAAGGTAGAGTATATGAAATATAATTTTAGTAATAATAGGAGTACAAATGAAATAGTTAAGATTAATAGTCATAAAATACCTAAAGAGACTGAAGAGGAAGTAGCTAAAACTAAAAAAGAAGTTCTATTAGACAGTTGTAAGACAAAATGGGAAGTTCTATTAGACAGTTGTAAGATCGGTCATGCTTTATGGAATGGAATGCTGAGCCGTAAAAAAACATCATATGAATAAGATAAACATGGTTGAGATGAGGATGTTGATATGGATAAGTGGCAAGACAAGAAAATATAGAATTCGGAATGAATACAAATGAGAGAACTTATGTGTGGCTTCAATAGGTAATAAGATAATGGAAAGTAGACCTATGTGGATTGGTCATGTGCAACATATGCCTAATATGACACCGATTAGGAGGTGCGATTTGATTTAAGTTGAAGGCTTGAAAAGGGCAAGGGAAATGGTCAAAAGGACATAGATAGACGTAGTAAGAAAAAATATGGTGACTTTTAATCTGACTGAGTATATAACCCTTAATAGAAAAAAATGAATGAGCATGATTCATATATCCAACCCTAAATAATTGAGATTGGACTTGGATGATGATAATGATAGAGATCTTCAATGCCCAAAATGTTTCTGGACAAAGATTCGAGATGAGCCTTTACTTTATTTCCATAAAGCATAGGCCTTATGCAAACTACATCCGAAAACTAAAGAAATTAATTGAAACCTTTAATACACTTAGGAAATGAGTAAGGTGTAATATATGCTCCAATAAAAGACAAAGTTCCATCGTATTTCAAAATTCGAGATGAAATCCAATCTTCACTGCACAACTTTATACCAAGACAAATAGCTGTGTTTGATAAAGTCCAAATGATGACCAATCGATAATTAACACCTTCTTTCGACCTCATATCAATTCCACTGTATGTTTACTGTTCATCAAACATCATACAAGCATATCTGCCATTAAAATAACCTTGGCTAAAAATCTAGCTTAATTGGTATTTAAATAACCTTTGTTAGAAGCTAAGCTTTTACTTACCCAAAAAAGAAGCTAAGCTTCTTTTTTTTTTTTATAATTTTTTTGGGTGAATAGAAGCTGAGCCTAACTAGCATTAAGATAACCTAAGTTAACAATGCTAACCGGTGCTTAATGAATGAATGATTGAAATGAAGCCCACATAAAAGTTTTGTGTTAAAGGTTTTGCGTGCACCTGTCACATAAAAACATGGGCCTTGTCTTCAGGTCCAAGGGGTGAGAAGTCCCCATGCCACTTGTCAGACACTTGGTATCTTATCCAAAGCCTTGGCTTTTTGGCCTCAAGAAATGGACGGTGATAAGCAATGGAGGTGATGCACTTGGAGTGCCAAGCTCTAACGGCTTGTCACTTTTGGGAGATGAAGGACCACGATAACGGTTACCTAATGCCCTTTTGAAAACTAAGTTATAACTGACATTTAATAGAGAGAAAACAAACTTATAACTGTTCCTGTGAGCCAGTTTCGTCCTTGTACTTTTGAGTTTGTTGAAATGGTAGAGCACGTATTCTATGCTCCTGAGGGAGCATGCTATGCATCTAGTCCACAGGTGGAGGACCTACTTGGGAGATTTTTTAATATAAGTTCTTATCAAACCATTAAATCGCTAGGTGATTATTTTCAAAAGAGAAATTTTGAATTTTAAGTTTATTAATACTGTAAATCTCACTCTCAAGGAATCGGTCAGCTCTATTCAATCATGGGACATTACTTTTTTCGCACTCATAGTGTGCAATTATTTGAAAATTTTTTTTATTGATGTTGCTCTATGGATTAAAGAGGTTACATCCCCAAAATCTATAGTCCTACAACCATTAGGGTTTTACCTGAGGGGGTAAATGGATAGTATGTTGTGCATGCAGGAGCATAAAATCCTTTGGTTAGTTGAAAAGGCTCCTGCACTCTTTGACTGTTAGGTTGCTCGGTGATTGATGGGCTCGAATTTTGGATCAAAACTTGACCATGCTTTGATATCTGCAGGCTAGAAAAATGTGTGGAAGTTCCATTAAATCCTAATGGCTAGATACCAGAGTTTCGGTTGATTTTTTAGAGAATCGTGGCTAAACTTTGGAACAGGAAAGAAAGAAAATAATGACGAAGCTTTAGTGGTATCATCATTGTCCGAGCCTTATCCTAACAAGTTTAAAAAGGTTTCAAAGATATTAAATTCCAAAAAGTGCCAAACTTCACCCCAAATGTTTGGCCAAATCAAGTGCTGCGTAGTTGTACCTCTTGCCTTAAGTTTGTGTCTCTACATTGGACTTAAACAGAGTTTGGTAAGTGTTTTTATCTTGAGCCTTCCAACCTAAAAAGACTTCCCCACCTGCCCTAAGAGGACAAGTTCCTTTCAGCTTTTTTGAAAAAAAAAAAGAAAAAAAAAAGAAAAAAAAGTAAAGAAAAACAGGAAAAATATAACTTACCTTCCCTTAAAGGGTAACATGATTGCCTATCCATGTCCCCATGCCATTTGGACCTTTTTACATCATCGAGCTAATCCTCCAAAACTGACCATGTTGAAAAGCAACTGTTGGAATCAGTTGCTTCATTGTCCAAGCATTATTTGGAGACAGATTACATTATTAATTCACGTCCATGTAGCCATATGTCAATGCACTTAAATGCACATGCATGAGATAAGACAGCCTTGCAATGAACTTTTGCCATGGAAATTATTGGAAACATGATTGGATTCACATGGTAGTATGGTTTTCTGTTAGATTTTAAGAGAGCTCATTCGTACGTAGTATTTGCACTAAATCAAAGGGTTTCAAAATCCGGAATGGATCGCCCAATTTTCCGGTTTGAACTGGAACCAGTGGCCAATCTGTGTCCCTAGCTAGATCAATTCACCCCAAAATGATATTTTTATGACTTTTAATGTAATACAATATCGTATTTGAGAATCTTACACCTTGTTTAAACGTTTTACACAATTAAAAATTTGATATGTATAAATTTTACATTTATTTCCCTCTTAAGTGGATGAGTTGGTTGAGCTGGCTAGTGATATAGACCGGTTCGACTAGGAATGGGTGGGTGACCAGTTCTGTCTACTGGTCCACATTTTTAAACACTAAAATATATTATAGATACTACCTGTAGTAGCAATAATAAGAGTAGTACTAGTACTCAAGCAAGCACAACAAATGATCAAATACTGATGGCAATGCAGAGCTTGTATAATAATTTTTGCAAGTTTTGAGCTCCCAACCTACCTTTTATTTCATGAGTTTGGATACGTGAGTAATTTTTAATGGGTTATGTTATGGTACTCACACTATGGAGTAATTTATCATTGTACTCAATATATGTTTGTTTTGCATATCATTCTCAATGACAAAAAATACCCTTATTAAAAAAATATTTCATGTACAAAACAAGAGTACCGAAGTGTCCAAAATTTATTAAATATAATGATAAATTACTCCATAATGTGAATACCCTAACATAATCCATCTCTAATATAATGTAGTATTATTACCTACATAAAATGAAGTATGGAAAAACACACACATGAATATCTATGAGAAATCTCCACTTCATGGGGGTAAAGCCATAGGTTCTTCATTTCTAAAACCATCTTTCTCTTGGTGAACGTAGGTTCTTCATATTTACAATCCATACTTGAGAGACCATAAATTGAAGATATTAAATAGAATAAGAGAGAGACCATAAATTGGAGAGGTGTAAACATATTTTTTTATTGTTTTGAATTTCTAGTTTTCTTTTGGAGATTTATTTATTTATTTTTAACTGTAGAGATTTTAGGAGCAGTATTGGAAGTTTGTTTGAAGTGAATATTTTAAAAGAAGTTAAAGAAAAAACGTGAGATTGAAGAAGAATGAGATTTTCCTTGAGGTTTTGTGAGAGTTGAGAGAGAGAGAGAGAGAATTGGACTTTTTACTTTATTTTATTTTTTATAACTTCTTTTAGTTTATTTTTAAAAGAAGTAGGTCCTTTTTGGGGGAACTTGGTTAATTTGAGAGTAAATAAATTGTTTTGATATTTTGAAAAGATTTTTGGAGTGAACTCTCTTGCAAATTCTAAAAGAGGGTACATTCTATCAATAATTTACTATTATTTTTATTGCATTTGTTTGTACTCCGTCATCCTTGCATCAAGTGGTATTAGAGACGTAAGATCAAAGCCTTGATAGTCATATATCTTGATTCCATCTTATACAACTACTGATCCAGCTATGGTGCATGTGGATCAAATAATTGAGAAAGGCAAACAAGACCTAATAGAAGGCCTAGGCAAAATAATGCAACAAAAATTATAAGATCAGCTCAATAGATTGCAAGAGGAGGAAGGAGAAACATGGAGAGATAAATCACAGTGCGAAAGATGTTGACAACCCAAAAGTGCTACATTCGATAGTTAATCATAAAGAAAAAGGATATGCTAGCTATAATATGTGAGATATACTCTTTAGAAGAAATCAAAATTAAGCTTGGTATTCCATGATTTGGTATTCAAGGGTTCCACTAAAAAAACAAATTAAATATTTGATTAATTAGCTCATTAAAGAAGATAAAGTACTAAAGAGAATGTTGAGACTTCATCACCACAACTTTTGAGGATTGCCTCTTCTCTTGGTGTTTCTCTTTGGTGTGGTGCGTGGTAGAGATCTCGACTCTTTGTGTTTGTGCCTCTTTTTTTTTTTTGGCAGTCTCTTCTCAGTCGATTTCTTTTTCCCTCTAAAATGCTTTGCTGGTTATGGTTGCCGGTGATCACAATTGCATTAGTTAGTATCGGAGGCTAAATTTTTGATGACAAAAGACGAAAAAGAAATTGAAAGAAACTTTTCTTCCTATAGATCATGAGCAAATTTTCTTTCATGACCTCCAACAGCTTCAACAAACTAAAAAGAAAGTAGAAGATTAAACTGGAGAATTTTATAGATTTGTGGCGCGAAACAACCTCCAATAGCGAGATGAACAAAGGGACTTTCTACATCACTATGGATCTTAAGGAAACCATTTCAAATTACTTTACAAGTAAAGAAGAAATTCCAATAGAGAATTAATACATGCTTTTTTGTCAAGGAGATTTCACACCATCCAAAACTTAATGAAGAAAACAATGATTCCCTTAAGTTATAAGTTAATAAAACTGGACATTGTATATATGAATTCTCAAAAAGGAATACAAAGGTATACTTAGCTAAAGTAGTAGATGTTGTATGGTGATGAAGGGGACAATGTTTGAATCAAGTTTGAATTTTTAAGCTCGAGATCGAGCTTTTCCCTACCCCGAGAGAATGATGTAACTATATTTTTTATTTTTTATTTTATTATGTTAAGAAATTAACATTAGTGATTTGGGGTTGATTTGGACCTCTAGTTTTTTGTTAGGGTTATTTTTGTCTTCTTTTATTATAGAAATTTGAGAGGTAATATTGAAAAATTGTTTTATTTTAAAGATGAAGTGGTTGGATATGTTAAAAGAAGTTGAGGGAAGAGCATGGGATTGATGAAGAAGATATTTGCATGAGAATTTGTTGGAGTTATGAGAGAGGAAGAAAGATATTTGCATGAAAATTTGTAAGAGTTATGAGAGAGAGAGAATGTTTAGTATATATAGAGAGAGTTTTGGGTTTTTATTTTATTTAATTTTTTATTTCTTTTAGTTTATATTTAGAGGGAAGTGGGTTCTTCTTGATGAACATGGTTAATTTGAGAGTAAGTAAATTGTTTTGATCTTTTAGAGTGGACTCTCTTACACTCTTGAGATAAAGTATATCTTTTCAATTCTTTATTGTTTTCTATTTATTTCTTTTCTATCTTCTCTGCATCAAAGACATAGAGAGAGACCCCCCCATCTTTTTTCCTTATGAATCCTATTTATAGGGCAGGTAACGTCAGGATTTGAACCTTGTACTTTGGGATTGCACCCTTATTATATGACTATACCTTGACATTCGAGCAAAGGGGGTATAACTTGAACAAATAAGTTGTCATTTCGCAATACCTTTGAACACAATGCGCATGTCGCATCCATCGTTTTGTCATCTTTACACCATATAGACTCCTTAACTGCTCAAATGTGGATACCACATCATTTCCCAAAATGATCCAAGTAAAAATAAAATGAGATTAGAATAATTGTAGATGTATCATTGTTGATAGTATCAATTTCGATTACCATGGTTTCAAACCCAGCCCTTGTGGAAAACCAAATTTTCAATTTTGATAGTTAAATCATCGTTACCGGGAACCGAGGCGGGAACAACTCTGGCATCAGGAAAGGATGATCGGGTCTACATGGGCCAAAAGATCCAATTGTCCAGGATTGCGATCCGTGCAATGTATCTAGCCTAGAGCTGGATCCCATACATAAAGGATCTCGGTTCCAATGTTCATAGGATCTAGATCCCATTTTGCAAGGGCCGCCTTTCCCACCTCTCACAGGATCTCGACCCCAAATACCCTGGAGACCGCAATCCCTATAAATTGGTGTCCTCGATCTATAAATATAAAGGATCGCAGTCCCAATGCTCACGAAAACTACATCCCATTACGCAACGGATGAGGTTCCCTCTTCCGATTGTGATAAATGCTTTCATTGTTTTAATTCTTGATATGGTTTATACATTTTCAACTCTAGTCTAATACTATAGTCCACAGTCTATATATAGCACTATATTTTTTAACTCTTGATATTTGGAATCACTATTTGATATAGATGGAGATCCACAAATATAGGGATTGAGATCCCAAAATCGGCGCCTCAAGGTCCCAACATGATAGGGTTCAAGATCCACAAATAGAGAGATCAAGCTTCTTCATTAAGGGGATCCAGATTCCTATGAATAAGGGAAAAAAATTCTGGGACAAAGATTGAGCTCCCCTACCCACAAAAAAGAAGAAGAAGGAGCTCCAATTGAGATCCTTGATTTGGAGGGTGGGAGCTGGATTCGGGAGCTGAAACTATGCCCTTCAGTGGTGATCCTGGTCAATATGAGATAAATATAAAATAGGTTGAGCTGATTATGAAAATTAGTGAAAGATGTCAAAATTTTGTATTAAAAATGGAATAAAGTACCAAATGACCATCAAATTCCTAATATGGTAGAACTTACTTTGCAAGGGAAAAATAAAAGAAAAAGAAAGATAGGCACTTGATGATATGGCTAGCACAAATTAATTGAGCAAAAAGAAAAGTTTAATATGGAAGTCCTTAATCTCAATGATTTACTACGTACAATGGAAGCATTCAACTTAGAAATTGAGCATAGTAGCCAACATGACATGTCACCGATCTTTTCACCCCAAAAATGATCAAAACTGAAAATAAGTGCTCTCACTAATGCACACTTTCACAACAAATTCAATTATTAATTTAGGGTCTCAAATGCTGGTCACTAAGGCAACAATCCGGGCCATGGAATCTACTATCATGGCACAAAAGTTCACATCTTTCATTATGAAGTCTTGGAGTTGAGACCTTGGCTTTCTATGCAATGAATTAATGATGCCCTTGAATAGTTTTAGTTGGTGTGCATGCTAAATATAACCATACATGAATCATGATATGATTATCCTAATGGCCTTTCACACACTTTGAAATACAGAATTATCCCTCACTTTTTTTAAAGTATACAACATGTTCATGTTATTTTTCTATCATTCATTAACTTTTGTCTCAAGGCTGTGACAAAACCATTGTTCACTTCTCTCAAAAGGGGAGGAAACGAAATTGGGGGATATTATAAAGAAAAAAAAAAAAGAAGCCGTAAAGGGTGTGGTTTCTATAAGGTTACAACTTTAAACAATCCAATTAAGGCGCACATCCAAATTTTATCATAACATGTAATTTTGATGTAAAATATTTTTAGGATTAAGAATCTATTTTCAAATCTAATTACAAAATTTGAAACTTCAAAAATGGTTAAAATCAAGTAGATCTGTAAATATATGAAAATTTTGAATGGATGGTCTAGATAATGTGTTGCAAGATGCACTATTTTAAGACTCAATCTTTTTTTTGGTCGTCTTCATACATCTTAATGTTTCAATTAGAGGGTTTTTCAACATTAAAACAACATTTTCCGATGGATTTTTGAGGTTCATATTTAATTCTACTTTTAAAGTTACAACCTTATATAAACTTTTTTCTTATGTGTTGAGTTTTCTACACATAGACCTGCTATATTTTTTCATGCACATCATGTATCTTGTTACTTTATTTCTTTGTATCGACCCCCTCTAGGTGAATTTTTTAGGTCATTTTGGATGGAAATGTTCCTCTCAGTTAAACACAAAAATACTAATTATAAGGCCCGTTGGAATAGTTCTTGGAGTCGAATTTTGTTTGGCCTTCCAAGGGTCAAACTGGCCTTAAAATTTTTTATATTCGACTTATTAGGTATCGCCTCCCATGAGGGAGGGGAGGTTTACTTAAATTTCTCGATTATTTTGTGTACTTAACGTAAAAAGTTCGCTTTGCAAGGGTCAAACTGGCCTTAAAAACCAACAGCCTTATGGAAAAGGGTAGGTACATACCTCCAAACATCACCTAACACCCCTATGATACTTTTTGGCTTGCAAATAGATTTTCTTTTTTTGGGCGGAAATTTTGACTGCTTGAAAATCTATTTCCACTCTTAACTATAAAATTTGGTTTTCAAAATGGGGCAAATTTGGTTGGACTTTGAATAGTTGAAAATGGATGGTGTAGATAATGCGTTACAAAGTGGCCTAAATTGGAAACGATGTTGGGGCCTTGGTGATTGCACTCCCACACCCTAGTCACCACATTGTGGTTTTTATTTTCACTAACTCCACCTCACTAACGCTTTAAAAAAATCTAGGTCCTAAACTATTTGAAAAAATGGGTAGGGTTTGTTTTCCCCATTGAGTTATCCAAAAAAAAAAAAAGTGCCCCAAATTTAGGGCTTGAAATCAGGTTTTTTTTTTTTTGGATATTCATAATTGTTGTGGTTGAGATGACCAGTGAGTCAAACAATCTCTTTTAAGTTGTTCGAGAATTGCACCGCTTCTTTCTTCAAAAAAGAAGTTGCTTTATATAACCTTCCTCACAAAGCGCTTTTCTTTTTTTTTGGGTCAATTAGTGGGGGAGAGGGCCTCTGGTATGAATTGAGCCGAAGCGTTGCAAATCGTCAAGCGCTATTTTTTGGGTGAGTTAATGGGGAAAGGGCCTCTACCTTTGGTATGAATTGAGCTTGAACATGGCAAATGGTCAAGCGCTAACCAATTACGCCCGGGCTCTTTTCATAAAGGAAAAGGGCCGAGAGCTAGTGGAAGGGCTTGAACCTTTGACCATGTGGTTAACAGCATATGCGTGGGGAACGTGTAATATGATCTATATGACCACAGGAAATCTATAGTCAGTGTCTATCACGGTCTAATCCAATCAATGGATGGATTGAGAGAGAGAGAGAGGGGTAGGTGGGATCCAGATATTCTCAATCACCAAACTTCCATTGATCGGACGGCGTTTAATCTTACATGACCATTGCTTTTCTACAATCATGTGGAGCATAGCTAACTTCCCCATTTGAGTTTGGGCTTGCATGGTTAGTTTGTGACCTGGTCAACTGGATGACCAACCAATTGAACCGGCGCCGGTTTAGAGTTTAACAAGGTTTAAAAAGAGGGATCAGAGAACCGGCCACACTACTCAAATACTCTTTTAAATTAAAATTGAAAACCCCGTTTTATAATACTAATGATCAATTAAAGAATAAAGAAGGGGAATGACTTGATCTATGTATTTATTTGTTTGATTAAGGTTGTCTCTTACGAATCACTAATACTTGTTATTTATTCATATTGTCACGCACACAGAAGTACTTGAGAATGACGTTTACGATGTTGAAATGGTCTTTGATTTAATTAGTGTTGATCACAAGGTAAACTAGTCTGAATATTTTTGTAAGAGTATTGTTTTTGTTTCTTCAAATTTATGATTATTTGAATAAATTGTAAAGTTGCTCAACCACATTGCATAAAGTATCAATCCCAATTAAACTACCATAAATTAAAAAAGCTTATAAAATTAAACGACTAAATGACTATTAAATTTTCTTGAACATGCCATGCTCTAGAGCTATATAAAATGTTTTTCATCCTCATTGTCAACCCAAATGTGATTTTAGGTAGTTAAATATCATGAAATACATCTATCATAAAAAATAAAGAAATTTAGTGATTTAGAACTGAAGAACGAAATATCTTATTATTTTGTGAGTTCGTATAAGTTAGGCCTCGTAATAAGAAAGGGTGAATTAAATTTCCAAGAATTGAGATTGGAGGAAGGGAAAAGAGAAACCTAAATAGCTATTCAAAAAATTAAGATTAGGTGGAATCAATTTGAAGCTCTTGCTTTGGTGGTTTGAGCATGAGGGAAGCTAGACAACATGTTAGGTTTCTATGTCAAATAGAACTAAAAAAGCAATAGAAAATAAAAACATGTAGTATGAGAATAAAATAAAAACAAACGTACATGCATATATTTGGTATAATATAAATAAATAAAAAAACTTCGAAATACGTCACAAATAGGCGTATTTTTTGCTTGCAAAAACAAAAGTGTTTCATCTCATGCATTCATAGCGTAGAAAAAGCTCTTCCTACAATGAATATTGATATAGGTTGATGGTAACAGCCTTCCACACATATGCTCATGCCGGATGAGGCCAAAAATATCTATTTCTTCTTGTAAATTTTCACTTGTTCATGCTATAGATGTAATAGAATGAATGATTGTGGCCATTGAATCTATTTATAGTGTTAGTGGAATCTCCATTCTCTCTCTTTCATGCATTTTCTCTCTCTCATACACGAGGGGGTAAGATACAACGTAGGACCTTGTTATTAAACATGGAGAGTAAAGACATTAGTATCCATGTCTCTCTAGCAGGAGCCCTGGTCGCACTCTACGTTCGTAGGGGTGGCAATGAATCCGAGTAGACCCAGGACCCGATGGGTATACTGTTGGGTTCATGTGGCCTTTAAAGGCTTTATGAGTGTTTGTAAAATGAAATGATAGAGTGAAACACGAACTCAGTAAGAGTATGGTCCCTCGTGAGGCCATACTAAGTAAATGATGTTTGCAAATACCGGATTGTGCTTGACGATCTAGGTCAGTCGGTTGGGAAAAACCTATGTTATTTGGGTATAAAGAACAAATCGAGAAGGGTTCTAATGGGTTAGCCCTTGATGAGGTCTGAGAATATGCCCGGATGAGTGAGTCGAGGGACTTTGTGACCCTTGTGTGTGATGGTTGCCTATAGAGACAGGGGACAAAGCCTCATCTATGTGCCATCACACGGCATGCATATCGATAGATCGTTTGAAAAAGCCAGAAATCCACTTTTTAGGGTGAAACGTATGCATGTGCGAGAGATACCCTTATGCACCATAGGAGCAATGATCGCATTAGGTCTAGGTGACATTGACTCGTATCTAGAACAAGACCTGAAATCCATAGACTGAGATTGCGATTCCTTAGCTCAACGACCGGATTTTGGTGACCTGCTAATGAGCCCCTTCTTGAACTGTAGGTCATGGGAAACACTGGGTCGATCTGATAAAGCAAGTGTGGTATGTTATCCACAGTTGAAGGTGGAGTGCTCTATGATTGTTGATTCCTAAACCATATGGATCATTTTCCCATCAAATTAATTTAATTGTGTTTTTTTTATGATGGAAATTATTTTAAGAATATTATTTGAATTTTTATGAACCCCTTGATATTTTATTTATAATTTTTGGATTTATAAAATTAAAGATATTGATTGACAATTGTTTAAATATTCAAATAATATTTTAAAATATTTTTATTAATTTTAAATATATAAAAATATCATGGGGGCCCATTGTGCACATGGGCCCGTTATATTTTTAGAAAGTGGGGCCCATGAGTGCCTCTCTTGAGTGGCACGCCCCACCTTTATTCTCTTTCCTATTTTTTGGTGAGATGACATGTGGTCATATGGTTGGAAGATATTGACTAAATATTGACTTGATATATCTTTGAAAGATTTGATATATCTTTGAAAGATTTTGTGGAAAGATTGAGTAGAGTTGTGCTATTTTATGGTATGCACAATATTTTGTTTAGATTTAATTTATTTAATTTCTATTGATGAGAAAATAGTTTAAGAAAGGGGTATAATGATTCATGCACCTTTTTATAATGTTGATGACCCATCTATGGAATGGATGGCTCAGATCTCTCACCCTACAAGTCACCGTTGATCGACGGTCTATATTCAATCTCACAAGAAGAGGCAAACAAAAAAAACCCTAAGAAACCCTAATCTTATTCAAAGACTATAAAAAGGGATTGTCTCTACCAAAAAATCTCTACACCTTATCTTTCTATGTCTCTATTAAGAAAGTTTATCTCTCTCATGTTTGATCTCTCTCTCCACATTATGAAAGAACTTAAGGGTTTAAGTTTTGGAGTTTTTCTCTCTTATCTCTCAAATATAGATTTATGGCTAAGGGTTTTAGGGTTTAGCAAAAAGAGAATCCATCTCTCTCAAACTAGGTTGCTAAGATAATTCACCTAGGGTTTGAGTTTATGATCAAAGGGGTTTATGTTCCATTGGTGTGGCTTGGCCGAAATTGGCCTTTTCTGTTCGAGATTGAAGTTAGACCGTTGATCTCGCACCATTGGATGGTGGAGACTTGATGTGGGGTATAATAAGCCTCGTTGAGGTAATTTTCGGCACTCTTCCTTTTGTTTATTGCAATCTTATCTTTTATTCTCAAGCACACTGCATAGTTGTTTCAATGGCATCAAGTTGTTAAAATCTTGGTTTTATTGTTATGCTGTTTTTATTTTGAAATTTATTTTATTATAATAAAGACTACATGTAAGTGATCTTTTGCCAAAGCAAAGGGGTGAAGGAAAAAAAAAAAGTGTATTCCCTGGTAAGACATCACATAGGTCTTTCTTTCATATACCTGATCTTGGGTCCGGGTTCGATTCATCCAGACCTGGCTCTATCTATACCTAAAGTAATAGGGTAATATGTTGGCAATCATATGTCTTTAGGCTGCGTTAGGTGTCATACTGTTACAATATTGGCACATTTACAGTATTATTGGCAAAAAAAGGAAAAAGAGCCTATAATCATAGGGTATTATGATGGTAAAAAAAATAAAGATCCGACTAGATCTGGGACCCGATGGATAGACCCATGATCTGAAGTCTAGGTACATGCCTAAATTTTGAACCCAAATACTATTCATGTCTGGGCTTGGGTCTATCCGAACTAGACTCATACCCGACCAATTGCCAACCCTACACATTCGTCTCTCTTTTTTGGTCACACGGGCAGAGAGAGAGAGAGAGAGAGAGAGAGAGAGAGAGAGAGAGAGAGAGAGAGAGAGAGAGAGAGAGAGAGAGAGAGAG
>NW_006500327.1:3570544-3586155 GCF_000471905.2 Amborella trichopoda
AGAGAGAGAGAGAGAGAGAACGTTACCATTGTTCAGAGAGCGGGATAGGGTGGCCGCCTCTTGGCTTAGTTGTGTGGGCAGAAAGCCCTGGACCATATTCGTGGCCACATTGTAAGCCTTACCGGCCCGATTAAAAAAAGTGAGCAAGCTTGGTCCTTTTCTGAATCCAGAATAGCCCCAGCCGTTAAAAAAATTGTTTAGAGAGAAAGATTTATGGTCATATTTAAGGGTGGCACCGGACTGGACCGGACCGAACCAAGCTGGCCCAGCTCTTCTCCTCATAGGGATGGCTCGAGCCAGGTCTTGGCCGTGTTAGGACCAGGCCGGGCCAAAGAAAATGAAGAAGAGTGAAAAAGAAATATAAGAAAAAGAGAGGGCTGGGCTGAGCCAGGTTGGCCTAGCTTTAACCCAACCCTCAGACTACAATTTGCAGCCCATGCCTTATTTTTTCAAGACCGGGATGACCGGGTGGGTGGGCACCCAATGCATTGCCATCCCAAGTTATCTTGGGTGGCCGCATCTTCGCTTAGTTGTGTTGGCAGAAGGCCTTGCACCATATTCATCTTTTTTTTTTTTTAACAATGTTACTAAAGCTTTATTAATCAATCAAAGTTACAGCCAATCAAAAAGGGAAAATATCCGAAATAAACAAATTCTGTATAAACACCCATTGTTTTGCCAATCCGTCGACAATGACGTCCCTATATACATACTGAAATGAGATTTGGAGACCCTTAGGCATATCCAATAATATTTAGCCATTTCCTCCTCAAGCTCCGGTGGCCTCGATATCTTATTGCACCATATTCATTGGTCCCACTCTAAAATTACCTGCCCATTTAACAATGTGAGCAATCTTGCTACTTCTAAATTGAGAAAAATACTAGCCTCTAAAGACACGTAAGGCTTCTTTTAAAACATGAGGTCTCTGTCGTCTCTGTCGGACCCCCAAACCAATACATATTAAGCTAAAAAAATATTCCAAGAATCTTGTTTGATTAGTTGTATGACCCTTGGGGTAGGCGACAGAGACAAAAACGCTTAAAAAATAAATAATTAACCAAAGAAACATGCGCACCAATTATTCATAGATTTATATACTAACGTTTATATAGAGCCAAGGTTCTAAACAATTCAATTAGAGCACACCTCAAAAATTTCACTAAAAGAGGTTGTTTTGATGTCCAAATACCCTTAAATTGATCATCTTGACATCAAGATGCATGGAAGTGAGAAAAAAATGGATTTTAAGTTTTATAAATAGTGTGTCTTGTAATATATTTTTTGACCGACAATTTTTAATATTTTCGAGCCCAATCTACACTATTTTTGAAGATTTAAATTTTAATAATTAGATATAAAAATATATTTTAAGGCTATCACAAAGATTTCTAATATTGAAGGTGCGCTCTACATTTTTCGACACTTTCTGAAGGTACGCTCTACTTTGATTGTTTAGAGCTTGGGCTCTATACAAAGCGCACCCATAATAATATTTTAAAATTAATATTACATGTTTTTTTTTGGAAATAATTAATTAGAAATTAGAAGAGGAACTTTCCTGTGGTCTGAGCCCACTATAAGACGTGCCCCATCTGTAACCAATAGAAAGAGGCCACCTCACCAAATGGTTTCCAAATATGTGACACGTGTTCGACACGTAACAAGAGTTTTTGGTAGGTGGGTCCCAGAACAAACCATGACCAACTTACGGGTCATACAAGCAACCCTAGATGGGGACTCCCTTAAATCTTATTAAAAACTATACATATTTTTTTCAGTTCAAATTATTAATATTTTCTAGTTTAAATTATATTTTTGACTTTAAAATTGGAGAGGGGAAAATTGGTGACCAAAAATGAAAGGCGGCCACTTATTGTATGCTAGGTTCTTTGTATAAGCTATTCCTATGCCGTGACAAATTGCAAACTCGTGGCACGTGTTGTGCTTGATTGGTGGGACCCACCTTGAAAGCCCACGGTTGACATCATTTGTCTGCCGAGATGGACGGCTCATGTGCTTTCACCCCCCCCCAAGAATCGTATGTGATTTGAGTTTTACCTGGCTTGGTCAGTTTAACCTAAAAATAAAGATCAAAGTTTAGTCGTTTAGATAAGCACTTACAGTGTATCCGAGTTTAAAATTGTGGCGATTTCCTATTTGGATCGCCAATTAAGATGCGAATCGGTCGGTCGGACCGAGCCAGGATAGGATAGTATCATCCTAGTTCCCCTCTAAAACCCTCTCTTTTATTTCTTTTATCTTAAAAAAAAGTTTTTTAATGTTTTCTTTTTGTCCCCTTGGATCCTCACCTATAGACTCTTATTTTTAGCTTTTATAATTTTATTTATTTATTATATTTTGATTCACCAATTCATACTGATCCAGATCCGTTTCGATCGTCAATGCAATGATTCGACACATATATGTGGGTGAACGATCTGCCCATCCAATTGGAGTTATAGTTGATTTTAATTGATTTCATTAATTGGATATTTTTTAAATAAATTTATTTAAAAATCATTTATTTGTATTTTAAATAAATGTATTGTGATACCTATTTATATGAACAAAAGAGACGTACAGATTTGTGAGAACTATTGAGGGATCAAACTTATGAGCCGCACCATAAAGCTGTCGGAAAGAGTGATTGAGCAACAACTAAGATATGAAACAAGTGTAGTTTATGCTAAAGATGTCAATAACTGAAGCTATTTTCTTAGTTAGGCAACTGATTAAGAAGTTTAGGACGAAGAGAAAAGACCTCTACATGGTCTTTATTGATATAAAGAAAGTTTATGATAGAGTACCTAGAAATATAATTTGGTGGGTATTGGAAAGGAAAGAAACTTCCACACATAATATTGACTTAATCAGAGATAAGTACGAGATAACGCTAACTAGTGCGCGAACAACTCATAGAGAGATGTGTGAGTTTTCAATGACAATAGGTACACATCAGGGGTCAGCGTTGAGTCCATGCCTCTTTGTCTAAGTTATAGTTGACTTAACTAGGCACCTACAAGATGAAGTATCATGGTGTATATTGTCTGCGGACGATATAGTTTTGATTGATAAGTCCTGAACAGTATCAACACTAACTTAGAAGTTTGAAAGGCTACTTTAGAATATAAAGGTTTTAAAATTAGCTAGATTAAGATAGAGTATATGGAATGCGAGTTTCGTAATAATAAGAGTAGAGACGAGGAAGTACTTAAGATTAATGACCAAGAAAAAACAAAAAATGCGCACTTTCGATATTTTAGGTCAATAATCTAGGAAAATACATAGATTGAGGAAGATGTCGCACATAGAATTAAAGCTGCGTGACAAAGTGGAGATGTCCGACGAAAGTTTATGTGATCGCATCATACTAACGAAGTTGAAGGGCTAGCTCTATTGGACCACTGTGAGTCCAACTTTGCTTTATGAGACATAATGTTGGGTGGTCAAGAAACAACATATACATAAAATGAATGTAGTTAAGATGAGGATGTTGACATGGATGAGTAGCAAGGCAATAAGAGATATATTTTAAAATGAAATACATTAAAAAGAATTTAGGTATGGTTCCAATACGCGATAAGATGAGAGAAAGTAGACTTAGGTGGGTTGGTCATGTGCAGTGCAGACCCAGTATAACACTTGTTAGGAAGTACGAGTTAGTTCAAGTGGACGGCTCAAAAATGGCAAGGGGTCGGCCCGAAAGTACATAGTTTGAAGAAGTGAGAAAAGATGTGGGGACTTATGACCTCACTAAGGATATGTCCTTAATAGAGCAGAATGACATACTAATATTCATGTAGCCGAACCTAACTAATTTGATAAAAGATGACGATGATGATAATTTATTTATTTATTATTCAAATCCATTCAAAAATTTGACCAATTTTAGCTTGGTCAAATCCCCAACCGGTCCGACTCCAAACCGATTTAAACAACCAAGTTGAATCCTAACAATTAATCCGTTTTCTAATTATTTGAGAACCGAGATTTTTGCCTCTAAATTTGTGAACGCAAAGAAAATAGACAAATTTTGCTTTCAATCCGGGAAAGTTTCGAAAAATCCGTGAAAATTTCCTTGTATTTTGCCCTTAACAGGTCGAAACATTGAAGTAACTGGCGAAATTTAAGTGATCACATTCCTAAATGACTGTTTTACAGGGGAGAGGCGAAATTCTAACATGGGAAGGTGCAACAAAGAAAAGAACTTTAGAGGTTTACAAATAATGCAGAGAAAGAGGTTAGGCAACCGTTAATAATGGTGGGGTGCTAGGGATCCACAAGATCACTACAGTGCATCACTGCTTGTGATGACCCTAATAAACACATCATTAAATATTTGGCCTTGCACTGTACATGATATTATATATTAATCGGTGCACAAACAAATAATTGAATGCATATGAGAGTTGGGGCCGGGACTAAATTTTTATTAGTACGTGACAATCATAAGCAATTAGAATTTCATGACCAAGGCAATAAAGGAGGATATTACAAATGAAAATAGACCCCATTCATGTCTTTTGATGTATACTTGATGAATTATTTGGAGGCGAAATAAGTGAAACATAGGGGTTGCTCTCTCTCTCTCGTCAAATGAATCTTATCTAGGGGTGGCAATCAACCCGGACCCGTCCTGGGACCCTCCGGGTATACCCGAGATGGGTATGGGTGTGGGTCCAACATTTGGACCCAGTGGGTCAGGTCCAAGTTCAAAATCTAGACCTGAACACTACTCGGGTTTGGGTCTGACCGGTTGTACCCGACCCGTACCTCTAAATTGCTAGAGATAAAATATTTTAAGCTCTATTCGTTTGGGTATATTAAATATCGTGTACAATAAGAACTCATTAGTCATATTTAGCTATTAAATGGCAAATCGGACAGGATTGTGACTTTATTGCTAATAATATGCATATATGGTGGTGAAAAAAGGGCAAAAAGAAAAAAAACAAAGAGGGTCATAGTGAAAGTGGCAATGGACCCGACCTGACCGGATACCCGACGGGAGAGCCTTGGACCCGATAAGTATCGGGTATGAGTCCAACTTTCACCTTACTAAAATTGTTATACTATGTTTGTCCTAAGTTGTGCAATACGTGCTAGTCACACGTATGATAACTTTTCCTGCAATGAAGGAGACCTCTAGGCCAACGCATGCATCTCTCTCCTCTATTGAAAGTGAAGGGAGACCTTTTATGCTAGCCTATTAGGGGGATTCATTTTTTCACAGTCCACAAATTTTGCGTTGTTTTACTTCTTTTTTAATGTTATTTTGCATACTTTTACTCAATGATGACCAAAGTTTGATAGCCTTATCAAATATTAAAATAAAAGACACCCGCAATCAATCTGCCCCTCCCACTCTCATGCGAATGATTAAATCTATTGAAAAATAATAGGGAAAAACTGCCTATACTTTCCCTACTGCGTATAAGATATATATATTCCCAATCTAGCCGTCTAATTTAGATCAAGTGAGTCACCGACCGTTTGATCTAGATCCGCCTTAGATGTTTTACTTTTTATTTTTGTTTACAAATCATATGAATATGAACTTTCAGAGATATTTTGGTTATTTTATTTTATTAAGAATATTTTTTTAGTTGTTCTCAAATAAGATAATGGCATATACTAAATTTCATATTCATATGATATTTTTAAAAAAATTTAAAATAAAATAATATGACGTATCGGATTACACCCAAAATTTGGAGTCAAAATATTTTGTAAAAACTTTATAAATAAAATAGTGTACAAGTATGACATTGTAGTTGAGTCCTTCTTAGTCGTTACATTTAGATCCAACAACTGGATAAAAGGAAGTATATAACTTCTATAAAAAAGGGAGCGTACATAAGGCATGCTTGTCTAAAATAGTATTTGACACTTATGGCTTAACCATCTAGAAATGGCTCGAAATGCAAATATTTGGTTTATCGTGTGTTTGTTTGAAAGTACAAGTAATTTACGGGATGAATTATCCGGTTAGAAGTGTGTTTAAAGAGTAGTTTAGATACCTAAAAATATATTGTCTGAAAAATATATTATTGATATACTACATTACAGGATGTTTAGAGCAAACTATGATGTTTGAAAATATCAAGATTTCGTAAAACTTAATAATACTAAAAATACCAATATTTCAAAAAGGGAAATGAGATATTTGACATTCAAAAATACCAATATGAAGAAAAAGATATTTTTATTTATAAGTACCAATGGTGTTTAGAGTGAAATATTAATAATAATAATGATAAAGTATTAGAGTGAAATATTGATAACAAAAAGTTACCAAGTTCTCTCGTAACGTATCGCGACTTTATGAAATTAATAGAAAATTAAATAAAGTACTAAAAATTAAATATTGCGTGCTCCCCTATGATTCGTTCCCTCGTTTAAAACCTTATCAACCTTTCTATCATATTATTTTAGGAGAGGATGTGATTGCCTCTACTTAGTCGCTAACTTTAACAAAAAAATAATAATCATGTACGCTCAAGAGTGCCTTGAAAAACTAACGTCTCAACATTGAATGCGGACCGGAAAGGGTATGAGAATCCCCAAATACTGTGTTGTGGTTTTCAATCCCATTAAAATAATATTTTTAATAAAATAAAATAACAAAAATGTCTTTAAAAGTTTTAAGATTATTTTAGTCATTGTGTTTTATCAAAAATATTTTTGAATATTTTATTTAAGTGCGTCTTATTGAGAAGATGGCACGTACCAAATTTCATATTCGTATAGTTAATAAAAAAATAAAAATATAATAATATGATGCTTCAAATCTAAGATTAAATGATTTATGGTTCACTTGATCTAAATTGAACGGCTGGATGAAAGGGGAAGTATAAAAGTTTTATGTTGTAGAAAAGCATAGAATCCTTTCCCAATGGTTAATGGTCGAATGTTGATATTTAGAAACTCAAATTCAGTTTTTCTAGCTATAGTCATATTTTAATGAAGAACCCAAAATTTAAATTCAATTATACAGTCAAACGTAAGCATTCCATCAAACGGCCTAAAGGCACAAGAGCATTATGTGCTTTACATTAATAATGCATCTCTTCATTGTTGTTTGACAAATTCGCCCCTCATTGTAACCTCTCAGTCTTTAGAATTACAGTGACTGATTGCTGAATGGAATAATGTGAAACCATGGGCCCTCTCTCTCACACACATACACATTAGAGTGATGGAATAAGTGAACTAGTGTGATATGACAAGGTACCTTAGATGGGGTGGTACATAGTTTTTTTTGTCTTCATGTATAATCACCATTTTAATAAACCAACATTCACGCTTATATACATTTTGATTAATGGAACTTGTTGGGTGCGAAAACCCCAAGTTCCACTAAATCAAGTCAAATGTTTGTAAGGGCATGCGGAAGCCGCAATGTGAAAGTGCGGCTTTCTATACCCCTGGTAAAAAAGCATTATTTCTGGAGATACGGCTTCCATGCTGCAGCATGAACACCGCGCCTTCTACTCTATGCAGAAGAGAAGGCATTCTTTTTTTTTATCAAACACGCCCTTAAAGTTTAATAAGGTTGAGAGAGACTCGCAGGCCCATTATCCCTTACCCACACTATCTCTGATATTTTTTATATCATTCGACTTCCTATTTACTTTACGTCACTTTTGTTAACAGTGAAAGCATCTTATTTTCTTGCCTTCTCATAGATTAACACTTGCTTATCACCATATTTCATATATGCAGCTATTTTCTTAGTCAATCACCATAAATAAATGAATACTTTTGTTGGTTTCTCTAAAGGAAAGCACTTTTACCGCAAGCAAAGTGTAGGGGGCTCCTTGGCATAAGTGGTAAAATAGTTATTGCCACATACCGTAGTGATTTTGTAGTTTGTCTAATAGAAACGCAGCCTTAAATGGGAAAATTACTGTAAATTTATTATTTTAAATTAAAATTTACAAATATTTTTCATATTTTATAATTTTTTTTTTAGCACCGATCCCAAATAATTAAGATAAGACTTGAATGATGATAATGATAGTTTAAATTTAAATATCACTTTTTGAGAGTGTACTCTATATTTTGTTTTTATTTTTTCATACATCAAATTAACTTGAAATTTGAGGCATCAATACATCTACCCATTCATTATCCAACTTGAAGTTCTACTAAACCATGTGTATTAGTCGTAGTTTTTGTGAAGAGTCTTAGGTTTCTCTAAAAAGACTCAGTGTTCATTTATCGTATGAATATTTGAACTTGTATTTTATAGACAAATTACAAATAAAAAAATATAGAAATAAATCACAGATTCCTATACTATACCCAAACTTACTATAAATACAAGATATTGTATCTACCCTTTCCAAATATATAGATTACAATATACACCTTCTATATTATCCTGATAGACAATATATATTTTCCTTTCACACTCCCCTCAAACTCCCCAAATATACAGATTACAATATACGTCTTCCATATTAACATGATAGACAATATATACTTTAATTTCTCACTTCCCTCAAACTCTCAAGATGCTATGAGATAAAGCAGTTGGAGTTTGAACACTAATTGTGGAAACGAGCAGTTGACCGGTAGAAGTAGTCGTTGCAGTGCTCAAATTGCCTGATCAACGAGCATAAAACTGATCAACAAGCTTGAAAAACAGGTTGCTTAAATAGAGCATATACCAATAACAATAACTAAGTAAGCCTCGGGAATAGATTCCTATACTATAACCAGCCTTACCATAAATACAAGATATTGTATCTACCCTTCTCAAATATACATATTACAATATACATCTTCCATATTAACCTGATAGACAATATATATTTTACTTTTTAGAGTTTCTATTTTTAATTTCTATCTTTGATAACTTCTTATCTCCACAATTCATAAATATTAGGATGTTGCACAATCCCACAAATATTGGATGTTGTGCTGGTAACTTATACAAGACAGTGTAAAGCAATAGAAGCATATCAATTCTTCTCTTTTAAATATTGCTTATCAAAACTTTAACCCTAGTAAACAAAAGCATGTCATAGAAGCTCCCAACATGCAAAAAAGTTCAAAAGATTATTTCATTGGTGGCACAAGTCTTTCTTTGGAAAAAGGTCCGGCAGATAGCTGTAAGAGAGGCGGCTAGCTAGGAATCGGGCTTGGGTCTGGCTAGCAAGGAATTGGGCTGGGGTCAAGGTGGTAGCAGTAGGGTTTTTGTAGTTCTACATCTCAATTTTTATTCTTATTTAATTTTTTCAAAAAATAAATAAAATAGAGGGTTAGTTAAAGGTCAGAAAAAAAAAAAAGAACAAAGAAAACAAACCCAAAAAAAAAGAAAAAAAAAAAAAAGAATATGGAGAGTATGTGAGAGTTAAAATAGAGGAAAGATAAATTTGTTTTTTTCGATTGAGAGAGAATGCAAGAGAGAGCTTGGAAAACATAATGCTCGAGAGAGACGTGCACTTTTTCTATAATTCTATTCATTTTTACTTTATCTTGACAAGTTTTAATATATATCGGTAACGAATTTAATAATATCTTGGAAATTTAATTTAGCATACTTTTCGAGGCTCCAATATTATTATGATAAAAGCCTTTTTAATAATATGATAATTGAATGTAAAGTAAAAAATCTTTATTTGAATATGAGAATAAACATTGTCATGGAAAAGTTTATGTAGAGTTGAGGCTCTAAACAATCAAATTAGAGCCTACCTCAAAAATTTCACTATAAGTGATTGTTGTGATGCTCAAATATCCTCTAATTGATCGACATCAAGATGCATGAGATAAGAAAAAAAATGGATTTCAAGTTTTGGAATAGTGTATTTTGTAATGCATTTATAGACCGTCAATTTTCAAGATTTTAAAGTTTTCATAGATATGTCGATTTACACTATTTTTTATGCTTTAAACTTTATAAATAAATATAAAATATACTTTAAGGCTATCACAAAGATTTTCAGTGTTGAACCACAGTTCTCGACACTATTTGAAGGTAAGCTTTATGCAAACCGCACCATTACTTAAAAATTGCAAAATGCCAATATCACATACTATATTTATTCGTTGAACTGACGCAACCCGAATGATAATTCGGGATTATAGATGAGACAGCTCACATGAATTCATGAAATGACATATCAGAAATTTGCAAAGATTTAAACAAGGGGGCAGTTTGCAAGGAATTGATAATGAATATGTGAATTAAAGCTATTTAGTTGGATAGTACAATGCTTTTACATTTTGACTTTGATTTCACAGTTGGACTTTGATACACTATACATTTTTATCAACTTTATCATTTATAAAGTTTTTAACACATCTATTTCAAATTGTGTATTATAAATTGGAAAAAGTTTATATAAGTGCGAGGCTCTAAACAATTAAATTAGGGCGCGCCTGAAAATTGTCATTAGGAGAGGTTGTTTTGATGCTCAAGTATCCTCAAATTGACCATCTCGACCTCAGAATGCATGGACACGAGAAAAAATGGATTTCAAGTTTTGGAAATAGTACATCTTGTAATTCATTTTTGGACCGTCAATTTTCAAGACATTCGATTTACACTAATTTTGAAGCTTTAACTTTTATAATTAGGGATGAAAATATATTTTAAGGCTATCACAAAGATTTCCAGTATTGAAACCATATTTCTTGATACTATTTGAAGGTGCAATTTATTTTGATTGTTTATAGCCTAGGCTCTATACAAATCGCACCCTAATAAATTAATGTTTATTAATGTCAATATAGAATTATTTCAGAATAAATATTTTAATTTAATATTCTAATGTTTATTAATGTCAATATAGAATTATTTCAGAATAAATATTTTAATTTAATATTCTAAGGCTTAGGGTTGGCAATGGCTAGGGACCTGGGGGCTGTCTTGGCTTAGCCCAGGCTTAGCCTTCGGGCAACATTTTGTGACTCATGCCCTAGTTTTTTAAGCTAGGCCAATTAGGTTGGGTTGGGCCACCCCAAACCATTGCCACACCTCTAAGGGCCCAACAATTACCAAATAAATTTGTGATGAAATAGTGAAACATAATATTGTCCCCAACAGCATCCCAATGACAATAATTGTCAATAAGGGAGATCTATGTAACATGACTAGACCAGACTCAATTGGCATGTCTAATTATTGATCGGTGGCTTGATTTGTCTGGTCTAAAGTAAAAATTGATCTAATTGGCTTTAACCAATCAATGGTCGATTTTGACCGGTTAATTAGAATCGAGTAAATATTTTCAAGGAAAATATATAATGAGACTATTTGCATTTGATACAAAATGGTCACATTAATTTGAACCATTGGATCAAATTGGGTTGCTCCAATTATTCCATTGATCAAATTCAAACTTTAAAGAAATTTTTTTAATCTTTGTGACATATCCAAGCCATCAAATTTTACATCGGATGATTGTAAATAATTGTAACCACCATGTAGTATGGTTGTATACAATTCCGTATTTTGTTAGGATATGAAGCATCTTGAGTTTGAGGGGGAGTGTTAAAATACTGATATACATCAGTATATAGTATATCTCATGATAAGATTAGGATATGTATTCATAATATTAGGTATAGATAAGAAGAGACTCACTCATCAAATTATAAGGGGAGTGTGCTACAATATGGATATAGGTTGTTACTATTACATATCGGTTGATAAGATTAGGTGATGTCTATCCATAACCATTGGTATATATTTTTAATTGTTATTACCCATATATTTATTCATAGTCTTGTATATTTTTAATTAATCAATAAATAAAGAGTTCTCTACAGTATTATGAAATAATATTTTATGAACCTAAAACCCAAATATATAGAAATGCAGTTTTTAACATATTTTAATATAATTTATACTTTTAAATTATTATTAATATCTTTATTCGTTTTAGTAGACCACCCCTCATTGGTTTGGAAGCCAGTTCCATCCTAATAACACTAAAACAAATATATGTAATTTTGTACACACTTGAGACACCACACCATTGTCTTGTATTTTATAAAGTTTAAACACTTTTTTTTCTAACATCCACTTGGGACTTCAAAAAGGAATAGAACTTTGCACACTTTTTAACCCTTTTTCTTCATAAAATTTCATATTAAATAAATGGCAGCTAAAATCTTTTCTTTCTGAATGATGGCTAAAATCTTCTTTAAAAGGCAATAGAAGGAAGGGAAAGGTTTCTATAGAATGGAACTCAGAGAAGTAGGGAGGAAGAGATTTTCGTATGGAAATATAGAGAGAGATCTTTCTGCGTTGAGAGAGCGTAAGATGAGAGTGAGATAAAGAGACCCGACTCAATTCGGTCCAAGATGGACTAAATCCGGACTGGACCCACATCAGACAAATAGTGTCCAGAGCTGGACCCAAGTTGGGTTGGCCTATCGGGACAGCAGGTCGACCCAAATTTTATCGGGCATTCTGGTGCCCATAGAATAGGCCCAAGCCCAGTCCAGCTTAAAAAAATAAAAATAAATAAATAAATAAAAGAGTTGGGCCATATCGGACAAGACCACACTGGTACCGGTCCCCCAGCTTAAAAAAAAAATAAATAAATAAAATAATAATAATAACAATAATGAGAATGGTCAGACCATACTAAAACCTGAACATCGGGCGAGTTTGTCAGTCGAGCAAGACCGAACCAGACCACACTGGAACCCAGCCATCGGGCGGTATGTTGCCCAAGCCCTACATTTTTAGGGTAGAGCTGATCGAGCAGGACTGGTCCACCCGGGCCGTTACTAACCCCGCTCTCTTTTAGCCGGAGACAAAGGACCAGCACGAGGCGTCACCTACCCTGATGGGTGGTGGGTTCCACAGGTGTCAACAGCTTCCGTCCCAAATCGCTCAAACCATTAACATTGGGCTTGGCGGACGAGGTGGCCGTTGCTCTGGCGTAATCCGTACGTGTCTCGGAGGGGCCCCATTTTCTTTCTCTCTCTTAAAATAATCACCTGTCGGATTTAACCCCTTACCCCATTAAATAACTCCCCTCTTTCTCTCTTTACCTTTCTCTCCCTCTCCCTCTTTGTCCACTCTTTCCTGCTCTTTTCGTCTCTTCTTCACCCCAAACACACGTTCTTTCCAAGTTGCAGACCCACATGTCTTGAACCGCCTTTAGGGTTCTAGAGAGAGAAAGAGGGAGAACCGCGTCCCCAACTCACGCATAAAGCCGCCTGCAGGAGAGAGAAAAATGAGAGCGTCAATACATAGGTAACTAGGGTGCAAATAATAGAGAGAAAAAGCCAAAAGAGTCATAGATAGGAAGCCAGAAAAGCAGAGATCAATATCGGCCGATCTACTACTATAAACACCAGTTGCGAAGCCACCCAACCTAGAGAAAAAAAAAAAAGCTTGAGAAAAGAGGAGAGAGGAGGGCGAGAGGAGAGACTGGAGAACCAGAGCTCTCAGGGAATGCTGCAAAATGATGTTCGACCGCCGTTTTGAAACCTCCATTAAAGGACACATCAGAAGAAACAGAAGCCAAACCAAAGGCTTTCGCAAAAAGAAAGGCAACGATGACCGGAACTGTCATCGCAAGCACGTTGAAGACGGGTGAGTCCCCAAAACCCTAATCTCTCTCTCCCCCTCTAAGAACCCACTCGAAAAACCCCAGCCTCTCTCCCTTCCAAAAACCCAGAAAATCCTAATCACTTCCCTCCAAAGACCCAAAAACCATAATCACTCACTCTCCAAAAAACCCACGTCAAAAGGAAAAAAAACTTACCCTCTCTTCTTCCAAATACCCACCTCAGAAAGACCCCTCTCTCTAAACCCATTTGAAACAAACCCTATTCTCTCACCCATCCAAAAACCCAACTCAAGAAAGCCCACTTCAGGAAACCAGACAACGAAAAACCCCAAAAAACCTAAACCAGTCGCAAGAAAACCTCATTATCCTGATAAAGAGCGTATCCCCCAATGTCCAAACCCCTAAAGATGGACTCGACTGAGTCGAAACCCGAGTCGTGCGGAGCCCTCCACGGCAAATACGAGCTCGGTCGCCTCCTAGGCCATGGCACCTTCGCCAAAGTCTACCACGCCAAAAATTTACAGTCAGGCAAATGCGTCGCCATGAAAGTTGTGGGCAAAGAGAAGGTCCTCAAGGTGGGGATGATGGAGCAAGTTAAAAGAGAGATTTCAGTCATGAAAATGGTGAAACACCCTAACATTGTAGAACTGCACGAGGTCTTGGCCTCCAAAACCAAGATCTACTTCGCCATGGAATACGTAAAAGGGGGCGAACTCTTTGCACGTGTGGCGAAGGGCAGGCTCAAAGAAGAGGTGGCCAAGGCCTATTTTCGCCAGCTGATCTCAGCCGTCGATTTCTGCCACAGTAGGGGAGTGTACCATCGAGATTTGAAGCCGGAGAACCTCTTGCTCGCTGAGGAGGGCCGGCTCAAAGTCACCGATTTTGGCCTCAGTGCACTGCCGGACCACCTAAGGCAGGATGGTCTTTTGCACACTACCTGTGGTACCCCTGCCTATGTTGCACCCGAGGTCTTAGGGAAGAGGGGTTACGACGGGGCTAAAGCCGATATTTGGTCCTGTGGGGTTATCCTTTTTGTCCTTTTGGCGGGGTTTTTGCCCTTCCAAGACGATAATCTGGTGGCCATGTATCGCAAAATTTACAAAGGAGATTTCAAGTGCCCGCCCTGGATTTCACCGGAGAGCCGCCGGATCATACTGAGGTTGCTGGACCCTAATCCTGCAACTCGAATAACCACAGCTAAATTAATGGAGACCTCGTGGTTCAAAAAGACCAAATTGCCCCCTGCCCCACCATTGGTGGAGGAGGAAGAGAAGTCCAGACCAGAGTTCTACAATGCTTTCCACATAATCTCTCTCTCTCAAGGATTTGATCTCTCCCCTCTGTTTGAGGAGAAGAAGAGAGAGAAAGAGGAGCTGAGGTTTACTTCCAAGGAGAGGCCGAGCAGCATAGTGTCGAAGCTGGAGGAGGTGGCGAAGAGAGGGAACAAGTTCAGTGTGAGAAAGAGCAAGGATGAGAAGGTGGTGAAATTGCAGGGGAGCGAGAACGGGCGGAAAGGGAGGTTGGCGATCGAGGCTGAGATATTTGCAGTTACACCTTCATTTGTGGTGGTGGAGCTCAAGAAAGGAGGTGGTGATACGTTGGAGTATGAGCAGTTCTGTAGGAAGGAATTGAGACCAGCGCTGAAGGATATTGTTTGGACATGGCAGGGGGACAACCACGCTGCTTCTGCTTAATTCAATGCTATTTTAGAGAGAGAAAGAGTTGCATTTGTTGGTTGGTCTTGAATTTATCCTTCATTTCTATGTTTAGCTCAATTCCCTTTTGTTTTTTAATCTGTCTTCCTGTTTTGGTGCTTGTAGAGAGAGAAAGAAGATCAAGGCTGCTGGGGAGTGTGGAGAGAGAGAGAGAGGAGGGGGTTGGATTGTTTGTTAGAGAGAGAATGATGAATGGGTGGTAGGGAGAGAGAGGAAGGATGGATGGGTAGAGAGAGAGAGAGAGAGAGAGAGAGCGTAGTCGTGTGTAGTAGTACGTAAGTGTAGTAGTCGCGTAGTCGGTCGGTACGTACGTGTTCGTTTTAGTTTTTTTTAGTTGGTTACGTTATAA
>NW_006500327.1:3586425-3597696 GCF_000471905.2 Amborella trichopoda
TGTATTGTCCAACTGCGAATACTCGTATCTCTCCTTCTCTCTATCTCGTGCCAACGTACTCCTACTTTCCCTTCTCTACCACTCTCTATCTCCTACTTTTCCCGTTCTCTCTCTCTCTCTCTCTCTCTCCAAAATCTCACTGAAATCTCCCATTTTTTCCCCTTCTCTCTCTCTCTCTCTCTTTCTCTCCGAAATCTCACTGAAATCTCCCATTTTTCCCCTCTGAGAACTCAACCTGCATCATTCCACTCCCCTGAATTCTCCTTCACCATATCCAAACTCAACCTTTTATTTTCCCCATTCCTTCCCTCAAACTTCACCAAAAAAGGAGACCATGAAAGCTCCATGGAAGCACCAAAATCCCCATAGAAAACACCAGCCCTTCTCTTCCCCCCATTCCCAACCATAGACTCCGATTAATTTTTAGAGAGAGAATCACCAAAAAAAAAAAACCCCTCTTCTCCCTGTAAAAGCTTCACCCCACTAACTCGCACTTATCACGCTGCCATCTCCATCTCCCTTCTCCCCAACTGAATTCAGGGCAGGGTGAATATATGAGCAATCCTCGTCTTTGTAAAGAAATACTTCTCATCATAGACCCATTTGCCAGGGTGAATATATGAGCAATCCCCATTTGCCACGGTGGATATATGAGCAATCCTGGTCTTTGTAAAGACATACTTCCCCATTTGCCGTGTAAGAGCTTGCACTTGTTAGGATATGGATATACATGGTTATTGATACATATCAGTATATCTATTGATACATGCCTCCAGATACATACATCCATATGTATCCATAGATACGTATCTCTTCATAAGATTAGGTGGTGTCTATCCATAACCATTGGTATTTATTTTTAACTGTTACTGGCCGTATTTTTATACAAAGTCTTGTATATTCTTGATTAATCAATAAAGAATTCTTTTATATTATTGATTAATCGATAAAAAAATTCTTGATTAATCAATAAGGAAAGAGTTCTATGTAGTATTCTGAAATAATCTTTTATGGAAGAATATTTTTTAAACAATAAAGAAAAAGCTCTATGCAATATTTTGAAATAATCTTTCATGGAGGTCTAATGCTCAAATATACAAACAACACCATGGTTTTGGAGTGAGAATCTCTTTTGGGGTTTGAGTTTTAGGCCAAAAACTTTGGAGAGAGAGAGAGAGAGAGAGTAGGGGTGGTTTTTGGAGAGATAGTGAGGAAGAAAGTGGCTAGGAGGAAGGTGGCTATGGTGATTATGAGAATGAGCTTTGGGTTCTCTATGGTAGGCTGCTCATGTAGTCATGTAGGGGCTTGGCCATTGTTGGGTTGTGGAGTTTTTGGAAGGGTGTTTTGGTTTTGAAAGGTCTAAGGGTAGAGAGAGAAAAAGAGAGAGTGGTGGAGAGAGAAAGAGAGAGAGGGCGGTCGAGAGAGAAAGAGAAAGAGAGATAGAGAGGGTGGTAGAGAGAGAAAGATAAAGAGAGAGAGGGCGGGTAGAAAGAGAAAAAGAGACAGAGAGGGCGGTATACAGAGAAATAGAAAGAGAGAGAGGGCGGGTAGAAAGAGAAAGTGTTGCCATAATGATATGTGAATACAAAAATATAAGGGAAGAGAGAGGGAAATGGTATTTTCGTTTCTTGACTTTTTGATTTGGGAGTAAGTATAAGAAAACAGTGTTAGATCTAAGTTGTGATACTAAAAATATTGGAGTAGGATATCTAGAAAATTGATTTTGGTGGTATTTATATTTTTTCTTAATTTTTTTTTTTTAATTGTGATGCATTTTAATACTTGGGATTTTTCATTAAATGACTATCACTAATTGTGGCTTTTCTTATATAGGTGCGGTTTGCATGGAGTTAAGGCTCTAAGCAACCAAAGTAGAGCCCACCTTTAAATAGTATTGAAAATTGTGGGTTCAATATTGAAAATCTTTATGATAGCCTTAAAATATATTTTCATATCTAATTATAAAATTTAAAGCTTAAAAAATAGTGTAAATCAAGCAATGAAAACTTGAAAATCTAGAAAATTGACCATCCAAAAATGCATTACAAGATGCACTATTTCAAAAACTTGAAATCTAATTTTTTTCCATGTCCATGCATCTTGAGGTGGAGATGATCCACTTGATGATATTTGGGCATCAAAACAACTTAGGATATTTGATTATCAAAACAACATCTTCAAGTGAATTTTTTGATATAGGCTCTAATTTGATTGTTTTGAGCCTCGGCTCTATATAAACTTTTCCCTTCTTTGTATGCATGCATTTTATTTCCTATTTTGTGTAATACCAAAAAGGTGCAGAGAACATGCATGGATTCTTTAGCAGATGCGTTAATGTTGAGTCAGTACATACCTACAGTAATTGGACACTGAAAAGTCACTGGGCACATAGTACATACCTATAATAATTGGAAACTAAAATTCCATTGGGCTTTTTACTTGCGACATCTATTGTTAGCATTCGATGTTATTTTTATCAAAAAATTCATTGGAGCATCTCTCGGCCGTGACAATATATATATATATATATATATATATATATATATTATTTATTTTCCTAAGGTGCCATGTCCGATAATAACAACATAAACCCACATACTTCTTAAATACACTGTGGTTAAATAAAAAAAATATAATACAAATTTACTCCTTTTGTAAAAAGACTTATTTTGGAAGATTTTTTCAATTTGAAACTTTTAAACCTCCTAATTATCACTAGATTATTTTCAAAAGTTAAAATTTGAAATTTGAGTTCTTTAACACTACGATCTCACCCTCTGCAAATTAGATGGTCTCAGTACAATCTTGAGATATTATTTTTTCAAATGCGTGGAGGGTGCAATTAGGAATTTTTTTTTATTAAGGTTAATCTATGGATTGAAGATGTTACATCTCCAAAATTTGGGTTGCTTAAATTAATCCTAGGTATGGTTTTTACATGAACAGCATACTCCTGAGGGAGCATAAATTCCCTGAGCAATTTTTTTAAAAAAGTGATACCTTTTGTATTTAGAGGTCTTCTTTATGGATTCCCTTAGAAGCATATTTTTCATTTAGTCACTCAAGTAAAATCTTACCTATGATTAATTTAAGGAATAATTTTGGAGATGTAACCTCTTCAACGCATAGATTAACTTTTAATAAAATTTTTTTTCTAATTGTATCATCTACACACTCGAACAAAAAATATTGTTTCAAGATTGAATAGAGATTGTCCATTTTTAAAGGGTGAGATTTAAGTATTAGAAAACTTGAATTTCAAATTTTAACTTTTGAAAATAACATTTTTAAAAGGTGAGATTTAAGTATTAGAGAACTTGAATTTCAAATTTTAACTTTTGAAAATAATCATCGAGTAATAATTAGGTTGTTCCAAAAAATTTATATTGAAAAAAAATCCAAGTCTTTTTATAGATGAGGTTTATCACATATCCATTGTTATTATTACCGGACAGGAGGACAACTTAAAGAGAAAAAAAAAAAAAGTGTCATCAGAAGAATATTTACTATTCTTACAAGAAGATCACCATTACTTCTAGCCATTCAAATTAGATGACTTGAAGTGCATCATAAAGTTAAATATTATTTATTTATTTTATTTTTATTTTTTTAAAGTATAGAGAACGATACACTTACAACCACTTTATTTGAAATTTGATGGGTGAGTGATCCCAACCTTATTGCATTCAAAACGGCACAAGTACTAGAGTAAAAGCCAATGATTCAACTATTCAAGGAGAGAGAGAGAGAGCAAATGATTCAACCATTCAAGAGGGCTGGAATGATAAGAGAGAGGAAGGTGATGTTCCTGCTATTTATTAAATGTAAAACAGTATGAGCTTTTCTACAGGAAAAGGATTTGGTGTGCCCAAGGTGGATCCCTATAATTTTAGTCCCGCTTAAATATTCATGCCACAGGGTTGTTGGGACATTAAAATATCAAGGATGTGCACTACTCATCCCACCAAATGAGCCCGAAGGTGAGAAAAGGAAAATAATTCGCATTCCACAAATGCCAACAGATAATTTTGATTTCAAAAAAGGAAGAAGTGCCTAGAAAATTCAGGCTACAAAAGCATACATAACCTTTATTTTCTAAGGAGAATTTGCATTTTAAAAATGGCTAAAAAATCAAGCCACATGGGCGTGTATAAACTCTACTTTTTGGATGGTCGGACATCTGTATTTATTTATGAAAATGTATATATTAAGACAGTTTGCCTTTGATACAATGTGGTCCCAATTAATCTTGATCATTAGATGTGAAATTGGGTAGTTATACTCATTTCATTGAACAAGCTCAAGATTCAAAAGAAAATTTCTTGAACTTTGTGATATACCTAAGTTATGAAATTTCATATTGGATGGTTATATATAATTGTGACCTTCTTGTACTAAAAATAAAAGGTCTTATTGTATTCATCCATTTATTTATTTTTGTACGAGAGAGTTTATCGTACATTAGGGACGCACTAGTACCATGTTGTACGCTTACGTACTAAACATCTCATAGATGGATGTTCAAAAATAGTTCTCCCATCTAAATTTCTAGGTTTCAAATTGCGGTGTTAAAAGTAAACCAAAAAATTCAAATTTGTGTTTTTAAATTTTTTTTTTTTCAAATTCGTACTCATCATGGTTGACATTTTTATTCTTTAAACTTTTGAATCCAAAATCTATCTCTAAATTTAAATAGATGAGGCGGCCGACTCATAAAAACCTTGTTCATCAAAGAAGCCATTTAAAAAATTTGAGGACACAAATCTCCTCGAATTTTAATCGAATATTATTTGGGATTGTATACAATGAGACCATTTACCTTTGAGACAAGGTGGTCACAATTACTTACAACTATCCGATGTAAAACTTGATAACTGGGATGAGTCACAAAGTTATAGAAAATTTCTTTCGAAGCTTGAATTGAGTAATTGGAATAATTGTAGCCACCCAATTTCACTTCTAATGGTCAAGATTAATGTGGCCACTTTGTACCAAAAGTAAATGGTCTCATTCTCTACTTTACCATATTATTTTTATTTTGACAATCTATTTAACTAAAACTTTTCTGACCAAAAAACTATCGTACTTTGGATTATTTTTTAAATTTTTCCTTGATCTATTTATCAGATTCTGGGGAGATTTTGGCCCAAAGAAATACCCTTAACAAAACTAAGGAAGGGAAAGCATCATAGGGATCAAGCTTAGGGCTAAACAAATCATTCTTTTTCTAAGTTTCTATGCACACAATGGAAAACAATGTTCCTTTTCTCTAAATTTCTATATATATATATATAAAAGGGAATGATTTCATGTCACCGTGTCATTGTGATATAATGAAATCATACTTCTAGAAAACCTTATATGACACATTTTGAGGACCCCAAATTTTGCACACACATTACCTTTGTCCCAATAATCAATATCAAACAGATAAAATTCAGTTTGCACCCTAGATATGGCCAAAATGAGTGTCCTTCAATAATGAATATCGATCATCCATTTGGTGAATTTCAAGATCTAGGCATTTACGAATTCAAAAATTATTGTTTCCTTTCTTAGCATTGTTAATCTAAGATACGAAAGCTATATAAAATTTTGGAAAGAAACAAAGTGTTCTATGGCCTAGATTTAGGCATCTCATTAAAATGGACGGCCTATATTACTTGGGCTAAAAGAGCATCTTCTCTGGTGTGTTTTCAATTTTTTTTTTTTTTTATTATTCATTAGATTAAACAAATAGGTCTAACATGGTTTTTGAATGTCGTTTCGTTATATTAATATAAAACTGTCTCATGAAATCACTTCTCATATACATATATAGATTATAACGCAGGGAGAAAATAATAAATCAAAATTAATTAGCATAAAAATAAAGAAAAAGTTTATATAAGGATGCAACCTTATAATGTAGAGTTACGGATGTGCCTAAAAAATCCTTCGGAAAAGTTAGTTTTAATATTTTTGGTTGATCATCTCGATGTCGAGATGTATGACCATGAGAAATAAAAAGATTTTAAGTCTAAAAAATAGTGCATTTTATAATATATTATCTACACCGTCTATTTTCAAGATTTTCATATGTTTATTGATCTACTTGATTTTAACCATATTTTAAATTTAAAATTTTATAATTAGATATAAAAATAGATTTTGAAATAATCCTAAGAGCATTTTACATCAAAATTATATTCCAAGATAAAATTTGAATATGCACCTTACCTCCACAGATGCATTCGTATGCCAACTACACCCTAAAAATAAATAGTTGAGAGAATATATTTTTATGCAAAAGAGTCTATTCCAAAGATTTTGCTGCAATATTGAAAATCCAGTTCGTTCTTCAAAAGGGACCTTCTTCTCTTTAAATATAAACTAAAATAATAATAATAATAAAATAACATAAAAATACAAAAAATCTCCCTCTCCCTCCCCCCCTCTCTCTCTAGAGTTGCCCAACCCCGGGCCGGGCCAGAGGTTGAAGCTAACCCAGCCGAGGCCCAACGTGGCCCGTTCATTCCCACCATTGAATTTAGGAAGCCTCCACCATTCTCACCCACAAACTTTAGGAAGCCTTCACCATTCTCACCCACAAACTTTATCTTTGATCTTTAATACAATACGTCATAATCCTCTCGTGTAAAAATTCCTAGTCTGCTTTTTAAATCAATACAATAAAAAAGATAAAATAACCTTAAACTTAAAAATAATAAAATACTAAAATTTTAAAAAAATCATTAACATCATTATCTTCTCGATTTCGAGCTTATGGAATTTGAAATTTTATTTCATTATCTTCTCCACTTTGTTTCAATAAAAAAATTTTACCTTTTTTTTTGTCGAACTTTTGATTGTTGGACCCAAGGTTTAAAACACGGATTGGTGATCCGGATTGGCCACTCCAAAAATAGTGTTGGATCGGTGGACCGAAGAATCTGACGGTTCGGGCGGTCTCGAGCTCAAAACATTTCAAAAAATCATTATAAAAGAAATAGTGGTAATGGCATCATGCTTTTTATTATTGTGTAAAAAACAATATAAATGTTGAGAATGTGTCTTATGTTGAGTATTTGTTATATATTAAATTTATTTTACAGTCAAAATAAAGTTAAAAATACAACATGATAATAAAATGAATTTTTTTAATTCAAATTTATTTTCATTTTCGTAGTGACTCAAGAATTTTGATTTTTGAAAAAAAATATATGAAATAAATTTAGTAGAAGATGTTGTTAATACATAGAGATTTAGTGGCATTGATTGTTTGTAGAGAGACAGAGGGGCTGTTAGAAGAGAAGGTTGGTACTAGAAAGAGAGAAGGTTGTTACTAGAGAGAGAGAGAGAGAGACACCAATGAGGGCGAAAGGGAGAGAGAGACAGCCAAAGGTGACTTTGTCCCACATTGAAGAATTAATAAAGGTTTGACATCTATCAGAGCCTCACAGTTGTCGAGTGAGGTTTGAGATCTATCAGAGCCTCACAGTTGTCGAGTGCGTGCGCCCGTGAAGGTTGGTAGGGCCCATATGTAGGTGACTCATGTGAAGGTGACCACTTGATGCCACACAATAGTTGAGTATGTGCCTCGTGTTTAAAAAAAACAAAAAATAAAAAATATATTTATAAATAAAAAATTTCAAAAATGTATTTACTCAAGTTTACTACTTTGGATTAGAAACGGCCTAACACATTCGATCGGTTTTTGACATAATTGGCGACTTTTGTCAGAGATCGGATATATTGACATAATTGGTGACTTTTGTTAGAGATCGGATATATTGAGGGCCTGACAACTTTTGTCAGAGATCGGATATATTGAAGGCCTGATTTGGATCACTAAATTTTCAAACCTTGGCTACCCGATCCAGATTACTGAATTTTCAAACCTTGGTTGGACCTAATGGAACAAAGTCGTGATATGCTTGAAAACAATTGTGATGCCAATATCTCTTGCAGCTTCCAACAATTGTATTTTATGCCTCACAATCGACTCAACTTCGAGAGTAAGTTGTGGTGTGTGACTAATGTTTGGATTGGTAATTGATTCTTGATTTTCTACCGCTCCATATTCTTCTCTTCCTGTTGCTACTAAGTCGATCTTATAAACATTGCTGTAATACTCTCCCAAGGTCTTCTATGAAGCCTCTCAAATTTTTTATCAAGCACTCAAATATTTGATCTATAATGTGTCATTATTATTCTTGTGAAAGCATCATGGTTCAGGGATCTCAAGGCTTCGGTCTACTAGCTCTCATATCAACTGAAGTAGGGAGAAATTACTAACAAAAATAATAAAGATAAAAATAAATAATTGAGAGAATATATCTTTCTACAAAAGAATCCACTCCAAATATCTCTTCGCAATTTCGAAAAACCAATTTTTTCTTCTAAAAGATTAACTAGTTCTTCAAAAAAGACATTCTCCCTTTTAAATAAAAACTAAAAAATAATAATAAAAATAAAATAAATTCCTCTCAAAAAGATTAACTTTAAAACTCTCTCATCTCTCTCTCTATATTTTCTCTATCTTCTTCTCTCATTCCTTCTCTCGATGTCACGTAAATTCCTTGAACTTAAGAACCCCCACCAATCTCACCCACATATCTTATCTTCTATCTTTAATATAATATATCCTAATTCTCCTATGGAAAAATTCTTATTTTATTTTTAAAATCTCTACAACTAGAAACATTGAATAACCTTAAACCCAAAATCTAAAAATAATAAATTTTTTTTTTTGAAAACTCATTACATCATATTATGTACTACAAGACTATTCAATTTTGGTCACATCACTCTTTGCCATTGGATGTAAAATTTGACAAACTGAAGTATGGCACAAGAGAAATTTTGTTGTAGACTTTGTGCCAAATAAATAATAAATCACCAACCACTCAATTTCTCATCTGACAATCAATAATGGGTATGATCTTCTACCAAAAAGTAAATGGTTTCATTGTATACATTTCCATATTGTTATTAATCCAAATCCAACTGTGATGGGCAGTATCCCATAGAATATATAAAAGAATTTGATTTTGCGAGCCAGCCAACCAGCCAACGCTACAGTATATACCTGAATGGCCCATGGTCACCGGAAGGTTCACTTTTATCATTTTTTTATTTGGTGCATATTTTTTGAATATTTTTTTTTCTTGCCCAACCCAAGTCTTGGACGTCTCCACAATTTTAATTCAAAAGGATTTATATAAAAATAAAACTATAAAAAAGTGCCGACATGCATTAATCTTTAGATATGCTCAAATTAAATCTGAACCATCTTGCCTATACTATTTAATAGGCGGATAGATCATGAAATAATTTACCATATATAAAACGAAAACAACCTTCAAAAATGTACTTCAAACGTGTTTTTTTTTTTTGAGTGATTCAGTGGGGGAGAGGGCTCTTGATTCAATGGGGAGAGGGTTCCACTCTTGATAGGAATTGAGCTTAGAACATAGCGTTGCAAATCATCAAGAATGTCGTCGAAAACACTCTCCTGCTTGCTGGCCATCATCTTCATTGTAAGTCTGTTCAGTGACACGCAAGTGATCTAGGAACTCTAAGATATCTAACACATACCAAGAGAGAGACAAAACAAGTCTCATTCCAATGTGCTAGTGTCTGCTTGATCAAGCAATACTGTGGCAATTACAAACTGATGTGATCTTACATCCCAAGTTTTGTTTCCATTACTTCCCCAGCTTACCCACCTTCCCATGATCTCAAAAGGTCCATCTCAAACAAAACTGATGAAACCCCCCCCAAAAAAAAAGAGCTACACAAATCCATATAAACCATTTCTCTTCAAATTCCTACATTTCCTTCAATAAGGCTCAAACATTTCTCAATAAGATTGTGTAACATGGGCTGATCTCAGTTTATCCAAGAAAAGCAAAAGAAGAGAACAAAACACATCGATTAAGATCCACCCCCGCTCTTTTTTGGAATAGAAAATTAAGATCCACCTCCATTCCTTTTGGGAATAGAGAATTGGTCTTCAGGTGGGCATTTCCAAAAGTAATTGCTAGCATATAGCCATCCTGGATTGACTAAGTGCTTCTTTTGTTGTACAGCCCAACAAGCCTTCTCGGTCCCTAAATTGAGCGAAACCATATGAGTCACTGATTGATCAAGCTCTTTGGAGCATGATGCTCCAAGTTGCTCTGTTATCCTTCATAATGTTTGGTTCTCGACAGGGTAATTGGTTGGAAATATTCGACTGAACATTAACTTGCATCCCTTGAGAACCTTTGATTGAATGGTTTTCAACACCTGAAAAGAAAAGATCATCTTAAAGTCTTGTGCTAGTGCATCCTACACTCAGAATGGAGACCCATAGTCTGAGGAAAACCATCGGATGGTTGTAAGTAATTGTAACCTTGTATCAAAAGTAAATAGTCTCATTGTACGCAATCCCTTAGATGGTATAAAAGTGTTTTCTCATGCCTTGCACAAAATTAAGTCTCTATATAATAGATCACAAAAAGGGACCATTAGAAAATGGCTATTGAAATCAATTTTAATAGTCAAAACATTAAATTGTTACGCTTGTTTTAGAGACACCTTCCCTAGCCAAGGTATCGGGATCTGAATTGGTTTCCCTCTAGGTGTGTCTGAAACTGGATGGTACTCCTCCCCATAGTTGTTGGAGGCAGGAGAGGGATCAGTTCGAGATTCGCCGAACTGCCCTATAGTGGAAGCTCCTTGGGGTTAGGATCGGCATCCGTACAATGAACAAGACCAGGAGCAAGATCCTTAGGTTTATGGGAGCGAAATCTGATGTCAATGGATTCGATGTTTTGACTAGTAGGAATCTAAGCTCTACTGTGCAAAAAAATGAGGTTATAAGTAGAGCTAGTACAAGTTCCCTTGGTTAAGGAATCGAGGTTTAAGTATGTCATATAACGGGTTCCTCCTGTTCTAAAGGAATAAAGGTCCTCAGCTTATTGGCCCCGAAGTCCACAAGTGCAATTTACCATGGATCCCTTATCAAGTGCCCCCCGCCCTTAACAATGGATTTATTTATTTTTGCGTGAATAACATCAGATTAATCATGTCGCTCTATAACTTGGCCTTTCTTATGACCACTACATCTTCAAGCCATGACAAGTTTAGCATGCACCATTCCCATTGAGTCCCCAACAACCCTGAATCCTACCACTCAAAAGTCATCTTCTTCGAATGTAGTCTCATCTGCTTCAATTGTTTATCAAAGGCCGGCTCTCCGAAGGGGGAAGAGGATAAGATGAACTACTCTCTCTCTCTCTCTCT
>NW_006500327.1:3599490-3638743 GCF_000471905.2 Amborella trichopoda
GGGAAGGAGGATAAGATGACTACTCTCTCTCTCTCTCTCTCTCTCTCGCTCTCTCTCTCTCTCTCTCTAATTGATGTAAAGAAGCCTTTTAAGCTTGAAATGAAAACATATATTCCCATATCACAACTGTAATCAAATTTAAGACTCTAAAACAATAGAACATCATAGATATAAGATTTTAAATGAAATATATATTCTTAGAACTAAGAGGGATTACACAATAAGATTTAATAAAACAATGGGTCACTCTAAACTATGCCTAGTTCAAATTAAGAATCTAAAATAATGGAACTTCATGCTATGCAAAAAAAGGATTGGATTTTAACATCATGGAACTTATGGTTCCTAAATAATGGGAACTTTGAACAATGGAAATCTCTAACATGGTATCATCCGTTAATGAAAGTAGACCCCACAAACATAGAACCCAAGATTTTAATGTACCAAAACTTTGGACCGTGATTGATGGGAGCGGGGATCTATTTCGAAATGGAACTGGATTCCAATGATGGAAGGAACGTGGTCCCCTTTGTTTGGGAGCGAGATCCCAAAATAAAAAAAAACGGGGTCTGTACAAGATCCCTTGCAAGAACCATGGGATCAAGGTTTGGAGCAGGATCATCACCCTACCCACAATGTTCCCTTTCCTCCTTGAAAGAGCCGAATTTCCTTGAACACATTAATGCAAATGCAAGATGCACGAATCCCTACCAATGGCCCAGGCAATAACATTGCCGGAATCACCATTGATGATTACCCATAGCCACCTGGATTCAGTCACTCTTAAGTCCCTGTAAAAGAAGCCTAGCTTCAGCCCCATTCAATGTCATAATTATACACCCCAAACAAATTCTCAAAAGACTACCCATCCCTCAGTCTTTGGATTTCCACGAGTACTACCGTCAAACCTCAACTTCATTGTACCTTCAGGTTTGGAGGGATCGACTGGTCTGACTTCCTCTGTCTTGGCTTTTATGACAGCACTTTCAATGCAATGTGTTTCCAAATCCATAACTGAGTAGCCCTTAAACTAGGGCTTTGCTCTAGCTCAAAAGATCACTATGGTCTCGAACTCTCTCTCACATTCTGAACTCCTCTTCTTCAGTCCTTGAAATTTGAAAACTCATTTATTTCGGAAAATTGCCAACACTGATAGTCTCCATAACAACAAACCTCTCTTTGGTAGCAACGGGAAGAAATATCGAAGTGTAAGGTTTCCTATTGAGGTTGCAAAAGGACAATATAAGAATAACTGACTTGTCGTTTCTGCTACAACCTTTGCATGTAATGCATATATAAGTAAGGATGTAGTTTCTGTAAGGCCTATGTAAGGATGCAGTTTCTATAAGGCCTAAGTTTTAGGAAAACGAAGGCCTCGCCTTTAGTCTTTGTCCGGAAAGCACTTTGGGCATTAGAAAGATGGCTCTCAAATCAATTTTCAACACTGAATATGAAATTTAAAGCTCAAAAAGTAGTACAGATCTTGCGGATCTGTGAACACTCATTTTTAGGGCGAAATGGATAGTCTAAATAATGTGTTGTAATACACACTATATTCAGGGCTTGAAATCACAGTTTTTTTTTCACCTGAGATGATCGATTTGAGGTTTTCCAATGCCAGAACTGAAATTTCGGTGAGTTTTGCGATGAGGCATTTAATTGTTTTGATAGGCCTACAGCCCTATCAAAACATTTTCCTATAGGTAATGGGCAGGCCTCTCTGAATAAGGTGGCCAACAGTTTGTAGTCTCTCTCTTTTTCTTTTTTCCTTTTTTTTTTTTTTCTTTTGGGTTAGGATCTTATACATTGAGCTGATGGAGAAGTGACCCATACTGTCGGTTCCCAGATAAGCTTATCATCACTACAAACCTCGAAATAGGAGCATCATAATTCCTCTTTAGCTTATCTAGTACTTTGATCAGCTATCTCTGAGGTCTCAATGCATGGCTGGGTCCAGATTGCTCGATAACTGAAAGTTTCAACTGTAACTGTTTCAGCAACCTTTAACTCTGGTCTAGGGGCCAGCCTGTGCAGCTCAGGAGAGGCCTCCTTCAATGGTCTCTCACCAAGCCATTTCTCGAACCAAAAGTGAGTCCCTCTACCATCAATTTGCCCAACAGCTATTACCCTTCCATAACACAGATAAATTATCTTCAAGTTGATGTTCATTCACCAATCTTCTAGAGTCATCCACCCCATAATTAGAAGCCCCCACTTGTTTCCATAGTTGGGCTGGTTCGGTACCAAATCTCCCACCACCACTTAGTTAAGAAAGGCAAGGTTCATTGTTTTAAGACTGCAGAATCCCAAATCCACTTTGTGCTTAGATGAATCTAGCCAATTCACCAAATGGATTCTATGCTTCTCTGAGTATACCCACCCCACAAGAAGTTCCTCATTGTCTCCATGATACCTGCCACAGAGGCAGGGAATGAGAAAGTGACATCAACTTTGTGGGTAGATTGGATAGGGTCGCCATGATAAGGGTAATCCTAACTCCCAAAGTTAAGTTTCTAGTTTCCCACAGATCTAGCTTCCTTTGAAACCTATCACTGACCCTTTCCACAATGAAGGCAGTTTGCCTAGGGCAAGAGGTGGACCCATATACTTACATGGCAACCTGTCGACACCATACCCTATATGTTTAGCTATATTATGCAGCTCCTGCTGACATACTTCAACACCTTCATATTAACCAGGATGCCTGAAGAGACCTCCAAGCATCCAAGGAAGAGCCACAACTCTTCATCTGTTCTACATCTATATTTAAAAAAATTAAGGTGCCATAAGAATACTATAGATGAGAGACTAAAAGGCCATTTACCTCGAATACAGGCAGAAGACCGGCCCTCTAAACTTTGGCAGGAAGTTTCATATAAATTAGAAATCTGAAGGGGACATTGCGTCCCCTTGCCTGAGACCTCAGATACTAGGAAAGAAGCTCCTTGGGGGAAAAATTGATTAGGATTGACAATGGGTGGATGATAGGCATCCATATATCCACCTATGCCATCTTTGCTTGAATCCCATCAACCCCAAAGTTTCAACAAGAAACTCTCTATCTACTTTATCATAGGCCTTCTGAAAATTCACCTTGCAAATTATTCTAGGGACCGTACCCTTACGTCTAGAGTGAACACACTTGCATGCTACAAGGTCAATATCAAGTATTTGCCTATATTTTATGACATTTAGCCAAGAAGACAATATTTCTAGGACCTTTCTCAGTCTTGAGGAAAGCAACTTAGCCAGATCTTATAAATAGTACCCAGTAGACAACTAAGTCCATATGTTTCCTTGTCAGTATTAAAGCAATATATGAAGCATTCTTTGCTTTGTTTACCTTGATCTTAAATGTATGTCATTATTGACCAGGTCCCAAATTCTTGGAAGAATGGCAAGGGTAAGCCATTAAGCCCAGGGCACAATCTCTAAGACTAAAATCTGTTTTACTTATCTCCCCTCAAAATCTATTTAAATCCACAGCGAGCTCTCTTCAGAAAGTCTCTTAGAATGAAGGGTTTCCAATGATAGTTTTGGGCATTCTCAACTTTGAAGAGTTATGAAAATATTGAAATATGGCTTCCTCCATATTCTTAAAATGACGGGTTTCCAATGATAGTTCTGGGCATATCTCACCTTTTAAGAGTTATGAAATATTGAAATGTGGCTTCCTCCACATTATGAGGCCCTCTTTACCTTCAATTGTGATCCCATCAATCAAGTTTGACCACCTTCTACATTAAGGACATTGAAGTCTGTTAAAAAGAAAAAATTCAAACTGTTCAATATTTGAGTTATCGGATTTTTCTTTTGTGAATTAATCTAACTTTCATCTTGTATATTATTTAAGTTTTCTAGCTTGGGTTATTATAGTGAAGTATTTGATTAGGTTATTTGGGTAAATTGGATTTTTTTTTTTTTTTGAATAAATTTTCCTGGACTTATAGTATATGCATTCAAGACTGGTTTTGGTGGTTTTGTGCAATTTTCAGATTCAGGTGATAATCGAGGCTGTAGGAGACAATGTCTTCTTCAAATTTGAATAGACAAGTTGATCTCGGATCAAAACATGGAGTCTATCTCAATCCGAATTACAAGCATAGGGTAGCGTTTGTAAAAAGGAGTATTACGCCAGCCTTAATTGATTGAACAAGCATTTGACTACCATTATAGGGATATAATACCTGTACTGTGTGCTTGCGGATGCTAGGAAAGAGATGATGGACTATTTACATGGTAGAAAAAGAAGAAAGAAGAAAGGAAAAATATGAAGATGTCGCAAGATTGTAGATATCAGAGAAGATGAAGATGAATATGCTGAGGAAGGGAGCTCTACTTCTAGACCAAATTCATTTACGCATTAGAGGCCTCGAAGAAGGGGGTCTATTGATTCTTAACCACCCCCTCCTTGGGGGAGGGGATCTTAAGGGGGCAATTCGAGAGAAGGGGTAGACTACTATTGGGACCCAATTTAAGAAAGACGATAAGGATTGGGTGTCTCAATTTGTAGCCTGATGGTATCATCAAGTAGGTTTGCCATTTAGTAGCCTAGAGAGCTTTTAAGCTAATGTTGGAAACAGTTGGTCAATTTGTGATAAGGCCTCTACACGATATGAGCTCAAGAGGCTATTGTTGAAGAAAGTGGCGGAGCTCACAAATGAGTGCCTTAAGACCCACAGGGATGCATGAGTAAGAGTGAGACTGCCAATAATGACAGATAATTCGATTGTCAAGAGTACTAGAAGCATTATGGACTTCATGGCCAAATGTCATATGGGGATCTTATGTGTCCATTGATACATTTGACAAGATTCATGATGCGAATTTCGTTTTTGAGTTAGTGCCTTAGTGGATAGATATATTGAGAAGTGGAGGGAGGAATATGTAGTGCAAGTTTGTACTGACATGGCTAAGGCCAGTATGGTGTTTGCTAAATTGTTGGAGGTGAAGAGGCCGCACATTTTTCAGATGCCTTGCACGGTGCAAGGCATTGACCTCATGCTTGAGTCAATCAAGAAGATGAAAGTGGCGGCGGGGATACTAAAGAAATAAAAAACTGTCACAAGTTTCATATATAGCTACACCAATGTCCTAGCCATGATGAGGAGGTATGCACAAGATAGAGAGGCCAGGGTCACAAGGTTTGCTACTCTACTCGTCCTTGAAATCTATTAAGGACAAAGGGGAAAATGGTGCGTGACATTGTTATAACACCCCAATTTTGGAATGGATTAGCTACTGTCTCCATCTTTTTAAGCCACTTGTAAAAGTTTCATGCCTTGTGGATGATGAGAAGGAACTAGCACTAAGGCATCCTTACAAGGCAATGAAGGTTGCAAAAGAAGAAATCAAGTGGAACTTGAAGAATGAAGAAAGTAATTATGCCCCCATTTGCACGGAGACCAGTTTCTAATCTCTGATTAGGTATACTCTTGGACCGAAAAATGTGTTTGTCAGTTTGCAGAAAATAGGAGTCCTCATGATGCTATAAGCAGGGTCCATCTTCCCAAAACGCAAAATCTCCTTAAGCAGGATGAGACGGCTCAGCGTTCATACAGTAATGACATTCATCTCTGGAAATGATCCTGGGTCCAGTCATGAGAGGTAGGTGCAAGATGATATCAGAAGGATGAGGACTGTTATTATGGAGAGACTCTTTTCCAGAGTTAGGAAAAATGCCCTCACTGATACAAATAAAACAAGAATAATCAGGAGGTCATCACTTTCCACATATCTTTTTTGGTCACATATGGGCCCTTGACCTAAGCTTGAGGGGATCACTAAAACGCATATCCATGTCTACCCCAGTATATTCCATATCATTTTATCATTGCATGCAACTGACCATTTGACTGACTGAGCCATAGAGGTCATGATGCATTATCTTCCTGAGGGCTAGGAGGCTGATCATAGTTCCTCACCTGGACAAATGTGTTCCATGGGATCATTAAATCTTCTTAATATAGTCAGATCAAGTAAAGCTTACATTTATTTTTATGAATAAAATTAAGTTACCATTCTAGAAAGAAAAAAAAAAAAAAATCTTCTTGATAAGGTTACATTTATTCGTATGAATAAAATTAAGTTACCATTCAAAAAAAAAATCTTCTTGATCTTTGACATCAGCTGATGGTGGAAAAAAAAGGCTCGGAGGGTGCCATGGTAGTCCTTTTCCCAGAGGAAAGTCCACTGCCAGATGATTCCAGTCCAGATGATCATTACTCTAGACAATTGTGAAGTCGGTGGGTCTCACCCTCTTTCCCTCTCTGGGCAGAAGTTTCCTGCCCCAGGAAATATGGCTCGATCTCCACCCCATGCAATGAACATACATCAGCACGATTGCTATTTGAGTTCAACTTTTAAAATTCTGGAGTTGAAATTTCTTCAGGGAGTTTTTATGCAGTATGGCCCCCGATCAAGATTTTTTATGCCAGCTCCAGTGCTGCCACATCGAATTTTGGCCACCCACCTCTGCCACATCAGCATCCAGGTCAGCTCATCTTCCCCATCTCTCAAATCTAGAAGCCCGCTCTGCCTTCTCTGTGATCTTCTTTCCTATTCTCCTTCCTGTTTTTTATACTTGACCACACTCCCTGTTTTGCTGCCTTCAATCTGGACCTCCTAGTGAGTCTGCGAGTGTCCGGAGTTCTCGAACCCCAGGTTATATGCAACCAAATGAACTTGGTGAGGTACTTTTGTCTCTGCTTTCTTTCCAACCAGGAACATGACCATTCCATACTCTATCCCACAGTTGCCTTCCAGTCAATTCTCCAAGCCTTGCACAAATACAGAACATCTCAATCATCCAAACGTGAAGGGGATTTCCACTGACATATATCCACATTTTCTTTGGTAGAATGAAGGAAAGGCTTCATTTGGGATCCCATCTAGAGCGGGAGACCAGCCATGAACCTCCCATTTCCATTTGAGAACTCTTCTAGCTTCGTCCTCTAGGCTTAACATAAACAGTATACCACTAGGGATCTTTTTGCAGATGATTGGTTTGGCAGATCTCCACACCCTCAAAGCCCATAATTCCAGACCCAGATCTTTGATTTTAGGGGCAGTGTCTACACAGGATGTGGCTTTGAGCAGGTTAGTCCTCTCCCTAGTCATTTCCTTGCCAACATTAATGGTAATTTTCTCTCCGATATTAGTGGAGTATCTTTCCCTGCCCCTGATTTGATGTATAGTGGGAGAACAGAATAAGTCTAGACACGTTCCCTTTTTTGAATGGGGTGCTTTCCGCCCCTCGTTCTTCTTGTACTCCATTAAATTCCAGCGGCTTTTTATGAAAATAAAAATAACCACTTTAACAATCAGGGGGCAACAGTAGCTGGTACCTTTCTTACATCTCTTTCATCACTTTCATTGATATCAGTCCAAACCACCTGAAATTATTAACAACAAAAAGCAATAGATCAATAATAATGAAAATGTTAAAACAGTTCCTGAAAAACATGACTGCATGCAGGTGATCCAGAAACTTCAAATCTTAGGGACACCACCTGGAGAAGATCAAGAAAGGTCTTGTTCTGGTGGTTCCAATTTTTTATTCATCACCATCCATTGCTTCATTGTACAGTGATGACCCCAATGAATTATTTAAAACATCCCACAGCCCAAAGGAGACACTATACTTTCCCCTAAGTTAAAAGAGACCATCAAAAACTCTTATGCAGCAGTTAACCTGGTCATAAAACATCTGGAGTATTCACCTGAGAACCTGAAGAATACTCGGTAGCATGCCATCTGATTCTCTCTCATCTCTCTTCAATTCAGACAATGACTTGTGAAGAATGTTAAACTGTCGACAACTAGAAGAAAAGCAATGGCATCTCTCCATCAAAACCAGGTTTTCTTTATGCTTGTGCCACACCTACAATTTGCCATTTATGTCAGAGAACAAATCATATGTATCAATACTCATTACAAAGATTCAGAATTAAACAATTCATTCTCGAGTTTAAGTGAATATTATTACTTTTCACCCAATCTTTCACAATTCAAATCTTGAAATTACTACATAACAACCCATTCCTAAACATATACTTGTTCATAAGACATGTTGTATTAGCCATAAAAATGTTACCTTGATTTCCTGTTGATTTCTAACAAAAATTATGAACTGTAAAGCATAAAAGCTTTTATAGACAATGGGGGAGATAACACACATTATAAAAAATGAATGATACAGGATAAATTGATAAAAGTGTTCTACAAATAAGGTAAATTACAAACAGAATTAAGCCAATCACATAGTTTATAACAAGTGTCTGCCATACATAATAGAGTAAATTTGAAATTCAGGACAGACAACCATGCCATTAAATTATATTTTAGATAAAAAATAAAATAAAAAAGTGAAAATAATATAGAAATATCTAAATAGTTATTCATTTGATGCTTGAGAAATCCTTGCAATTTGCAAGTACATTTTCCTGCAGTGCTACAATGGGCAACACAACAACAGAATGAATAGGCCACATCAAGCCATTCACAAAGGAAAAACAATTCAAATATCCTTTTGTGGAATGCGCTTCTGCATGGGTTTTCTACATTGCCAGGTTCTAGATACAAAAACGTTTTCCTTGTAGATATAGCTCTGACACGATCATTCTAAAATCCTCACTAGGCCCGTGAAACCCACATTATTTTGGTGCTTTAAATAGTGACATCTACAAAAAACAAAGAGACATCCATCTTTAATAGAACTTGTTTTTTTTTATACTGCCCTATTTAATACAACATTATAGATAATTGAAATTAGCAGGCCATATGAGCACTATAGCAGAGAGAATAATGCTCTATCTGAGTTTGATTCACCAACAAACTATATACAAATTCCCAGAAATACATGGAACTGTGCAAAACTAGGGTTTCATATGCTTAGCTGGAGAACATATAAGCAAGTTTGAAGCTTTGAAATGCCCAGAAAGAAAGCAATGCTTTGTATATAATGAAAATAACAATCTATTTGGACTTGACTGTTCACGAAACTTCATACAAATTCCCCACAGTAGATGGAACTGGAAGATTTCATATGTTTAATTTGAAAAGCATAGCATGTTTGAATATTCGAAATATACAAGTAATAAAGGGAAAATATCAAGCATTCCATCCAAAAATGAGAACAAACTCATATTAGCTTTAGTGATAATTGCACTTACATGTTCTGTGTCATCAAGAATCACTACAGCACATTCTGCTCCCAACACAGGCCCTTTTGATGCTTCATAGTACTGTCACCCTGAGAAATAATTCTCGAACCAAAGTATACTCCAGTAGGATCAAGAAGTTTGGCCATTTCTAGGGCATATGCACACTCTCCGATTGTATAGACATACATCTCAAACATGGTATTTGCTTCCTTCAAGAAGGTATGGACAAAGGGCCGCAGCTTTGTGAACATGTGCAATGGCGCCAATTTGAATAGAGGGTCACTACTATCACCTAAAATTTGCAGAAAACACTAAAATAAGAAAAACAGCAGGTAGAAAATCATGAAAGATCTCTGTTTTTCCCAACCACAAATAAAGGAATAAAGCAGTAAAGGAAAAACAGCAGGTAGAAAATCTGTTTTTGCAGAGCATTGGGGATTCTAAACCACTTTTTGTGTGTGTGTGCGCGCGCACAATAGGACTGCATGAATCATCATAGTACAAGTTTTAGCATATGACATGCAACTTGAATGCAACCTAACAACGCCATCCTTCAAAAGTTCACCTATATGAGATCATGGAAGTCCTTTCCATCATAAAAACTCTAAGCACCATGTGAGGTCCATCCTCAAGGCAAGACACTCTACCCAAGTATAGTCTATCACATCCAAAAGGGATGCAAATCAAAGATTGACATTACTTTTAGAATGTCGATAATGACAAATAACATTTTGAGAGCACTATTCTCCCCCAACCCCTCCCCGCCTCGGTTTCTAAGGGCCCTTTTTTGAAATCCAAGGGCCTCAATTAAGAGAAGTGTATGTGTTGGTCACTGCATCAAAGGGCTTCTACCTCTCAATGATCAAACATCTCACTCAATAAGACCTCTCAATGACAACAAAATATCTATATATTATATATAAAGGGAAAAGAGGTCCCCCTTTATTTTATTGACATGTGTCCTCACATCTTTAATATGCCCCAAATTTGAAACTCCCAGAATTATTTCTTTTTTTTTAAAGCTACCTCTGTGGTCTCTCTCTCTACCCACGTACTCTCTCACCCTTCTCTTCATCTCTCCTATATTAACTGTTTAATTTTATTTTTACATTAATTATCCACTATATCTTAAATTTGATGACACATCTATTTATTATCTCATCTTTGTCTTTCCTATATTCAATAAATATTTGCTCTCTCTCCTTACATACACACCATCTCTCTCTCCTCCCTCTCAACACTCTTTTTCATCATAATTAAAATAAGTGTAATCATCAAGGTATTAATTATAGTTTCATTTGTAATAAAAATGATCATTGTGAAGCACTATTCAAATTTTAATTTAATATTATTAAAAATTATACTATTATAGTTACAGCTATATAAATTTGGATATAAGTATTCTATTTTTATATTGTAATTTAAACAATAATAGTAATAGTAGATGCAATTAAATATACCAAAATATAATTAGATGCAATTAAATATACCAAAATATAATTAGAAAATTACAAAAGTATTTAGAATCCTAATTAAATATTATGAATATCTCATAATCATATAATATAATTATGTAATTATTCATTGATAGTGAGCATGATGAGTATCCAATGAGGATCATCATAAGTAAATGTGAGAGCTCCAAGAGGACATGGCCACGAAGCTATGGGTAAAATTGCCAAAAAGAAAATTGGGCATGGTGAAAACCCAAAAGGGCCCCATGAGTAAAAATAAAAAGGCAGGCATAGCCATGAAGCCACCAGTAAAAGTGTTCAGAAAACCGGGCATGGTGAAAACCCAAAAGGGCACTATGAGTAAAAATGGAAATAAAAAGGTGGATGTGACCTCGAAGTCACGGGTAAAAGAGCCTAATAAAAAGAAGTTGGTGAAAACCATTCTACGGTGCCACTTCTATCCAGTTCAAATGAAAACTCGAAAGGGTGCTTGAACTAATAAACAAGGTGATGCAGTGCTCGCCCTCCCAGGCGGCTTCAACCCGTTCGAAGGCAGTAAAGGTCAGTGGTTTAGGAATCAAATACCCCTCACAGGGTACCTTACCACTTGGACCAAAAAGAGCTTGAGAAAATCCAATGGCTCGGGTTAGCCTCCAAAGGGCTCCTGAAGATCAGAAGGATCTCAAGATGGCAAGTCAGGTCAGCCACTTACCTAAGAGACTTTCCAATTCAAGACATCAACCAAAAAACAAGAAGAGCATACCGACAATTCAAGATAGAAGTTCTGATAGGGCTATTTATTGCCTAGCTTGGATCAATACCTAGCTCCGAGGGTAACCGTCTTGTCAAGGTTCCCATCTACTGACAGGTTTAGACTTTCGGGATGACCACTAAAAAGCCTTCAACTAAGCCTAGTATGATCGGGGTTCAAAAGCAAAGAAGACAAATTGAAGGTTTGTGTAAAAGAGGAACAAGGCCCTCCAAAGGCCCCTGCCACTAGCCTCTTAAGAAAAATCCTATGAATTGGAAAGAAAGTCTCTAAGCAAGACCCCCGACTACTAGACATATCTGGATTCTGATAAGACTGGGTCCCAAGCCCTTAAACAAGGCCCCCAGTTGTTGGTACCAAAAATGCCATTGGATTGGGATTCAAGCTCCAAAGTCACCCACTCGATAGATTAGTAAATGCATGTACTTTTTCTAAATTTGACTTAAAATCTAGATACTGGCAAATCCAAATTAATGAAAAAGATAAATATAAAACAGCTTTTAATGTGCCTTTTGGCCAATATGAATGGAATGTTATGCCCTTTGGGCTCAAAAATGCCCCTTCCGAATTTCAAAAAATAATGAATGAGGTTTTTAATCCATATATTAAATTTATGCTTGTTTATATTGATGATGTGTTAATTTTTTCAGAAGATATGCAACAGCACTTCAAGCATCTTAATACTTTCCTAAATGCCATCAAGAATGCAGGTTTGGTAGTATCTGATAAAAAAATAAATTTATGCCAAACCAAAATTAGATTTCTTGGCCATAATATTTATCAAGGAACTACATTCCAATTGATAGAGCGATCCAATTCGTTGATAAATTTCCTGATATAATCCTTAATAAAACTGAATTACAAAGATTGTTAGGATGCTTAAACTATATTGCCGATTTCTACAAAGACCTAGCACTTGATGCTAAACCTTTATCTAATAGATTACGGAAAAATCCTCCTAAGTGGACGGAGGAACATACATTGGCAGTTCAAAAGCTGAAAAGCAAAGCAAAAGAATTACCTTGCTTAGCTTTATCAGATCCAAATGCCTTCAAAATAATTGAATGTGATGCCTCCGAACTTGGGTTAGGAGGAATCTTAAAACAAAAAGTCAATAATCAGGAACAATTAGTTCGTTTTACCTCTAGGGCTTGGAATAATACTCAACAAAACTATTCAACAGTCAAAAAAGAAATCCTTGCAATAGTTCATTGCGTAACAAAGTTCCAAAGTGATATACTTAATACAACATTTTTAATCAGAACCGATGGCAAAGCAACCCGTGATGTTCTTCTAAAATATGTTCAAAACCTTGTCTCTAAACAAATCTTTGCTCGCTGGCAAGCTATTCTATCCTCTTTCGATTTTACTATTGACCACTTAAAAGGTTCTACTAATCACCTTCCTGACTTTTTGACTCGTGAATTTTTGCAGGGGGGGCCAAGAGCAGCCAACTAAAGAACATACCATAAATACTAATACAAACATGAATATAAATAGACAAAAGGGCAAAGCCCGTATGGATATAGTACCAACCTCTTATGATGGATCACCATTAGCTCAATATCCACCATTATCACCGTCCAGTCCTTACCCGGAATATTCAAGCCAACCTACATATTCCCAAACTCCAACTTTCATCCAGTCACTTATTCCTAAAAAGATGTCCTCTGCGGAAAAATCCCAGTATGAGGAAACTACCTTCCTCATAGACTCCATAATAGAAGATGAACATGCCATGCTGGACCCAAATAAAGTAGCCAACCTATACTTGCATAAAAACCTTAATCCCTCTAACGGAAGTAAAACCCGTGAATGGTATGAGGCTGTTTTACTAAAATCAGGTTCTATCTCCATGGTTCATTATTATCATAAAAATACAAACATAGTGGCATATTCCAAGATGCAAATTAGAAAAATATTATCTTATGACGAATGGGGGTCAAACCCTTCTCAAGCAAAGAAACTCCAGGCACAAGAATTTTATAATAAATATTTTCGATATGCTGAATACATAGATGCTTGGCATAAGATATTTGCCATACAGAACCCCCATAATTCTCATACATGGTTTCTGCAATTCAAAATGCTAATTACTGAAATATTCCCAAATTGGTTCCGTAACTGGTTCATGATTTGGGGATCTGGATCCCAAATCTTACCTGAAAACTTGCAAGTATCTCAAGCAAGGTTTGTTGAAATGAATGGAAAAGATCCCAACATAGATTACCATTTGTATTTCATGGCTATCTACCAAATACCATGGATTATGAAATGGAAATATGAAATATCTGAAAATACTACAAACAATTTCGAATATATTCCTCGATTAGGAAAGAAAATTTTTATCAAATGGTGGGATGTGTTAAAAAATGATAGTCTAGACCCAGACAAAATAATATTACAGAAAATACCAGAACCATCCTCATCACAATATGAAAACCCATATAATCTCTCTGAATATATTCGACAAATGAAAAAACGCAACCCTCAGGCAACTAAAGAAGAGTTGGAAAAACAACTCCTACAAATCTTTGAAGAAGAAGCCGAAAGAGAATCTTCTCAACAAAATGAAGATATAGAAGAAGAACGACAAGACACTGAGGAAAATGAAAGCCAGAACATGTTCGAGTTTTCTCAGAAACCCGAGTAGCCCGAAGACCCGAAAGAAGCCCAAAATACAAATAAAAATATTGCTCCTTACATCTATCAGCCACAGCAGAAATTCTCCACTTGTCCCGACAGCTACAGTAAAGATTCTCCACCTGTCCCAACAGCTACAGTAAAGACTCTCCACCTATCCCGACAGCCACAGTAAAGATTCTCCACCGACACTCTTGTCCAAAAGGGCCTCACTCCACCGACACTCCAGTCCAAAAGGGTCTCACTCCACCGACACTCCAGTCCAAAAGGGTCTCACTCCACCGACGCTTTGATCCAAAAGCTGTCTGCCACCCGCTGCCAGCACTCTATCAGGCCATCAACCTGTAAAGCTCAAACACTCTATCCAGCCGTCCATCTGTAGCCCGACTTCTATATAAGGAGAAGAAGTTGAAGAAGGAGGGCATCGAAAAAAAAAAAAAAAGGAAGACTTCTAAGAGATCTCTCTACTCTCAGCTCTTCTCTTCCCTATATTTTCTGCTCTTAGCTCTTCTCTTCCTTATCCTCCTCTGGAATTTGCCTAAGCTACTACGAGCTACTACCGAAAGTTTGCTTCATCTTAATACTAAGTTGTATTTTCCCGATAACCTCTATCCGAATTCTGTAATTCTCTGTATCATATTTCTATGTGTGACTGTAATTATAATTCCCTGCCTTCATACTGTCCTGATGAATGGAAGCTGTTTACCAGCTTTTGCATCTATCATATGTAAGTTTGCATTTCTGTACGTCTGTCATATGTAAGTTTGTATTTCTGTAAATTCATTGTAATATGAAAATAAAGTTAATTTTCAGTATTAAATTGCGTGTTACTGTTTATACCAATTGGATTATCATAGATATAGCTCCACCTTCTATTATTATAATCATATTCTCTTTGCTATATTATTTTGGAATTATTAGTAGAATTTTAAATATTTAATAAAAGGTGATAAAAAGATAGGTCCTGGCAATACTAGTATCAGAGCCAGAATTAGAATATTTATTTGATATAGCTTTATTCATAGACTGGTATTAGATAACGTTTATATCTTAGGATGTAGGAATCTAATAAAATTCTGTCATAAAGAAAGTTAGTCCGAGAGTTGAAACTTGTTGTCGCCCAGTCAAGGACCGTTTAGGCCAAGAAGAGCCGCTGAGGTCAAAAGACGTAAGAGGTTGACTAAAGAGTATTCATCCGTAACTTCTATGGAAAATTTTATTAGAAACCTATCTAATAAGGTATTAGCGCCATCTAGTAGCACTCTAAGGATAAAAAATAAAGAAGAAATTACGATTGATAATATAGAAAATCAAATTCAAAACTGGAATATACCAAAAGTCCCTGTCACTGACGTTTATAAGAACGAAACTTTTGAATTAAAAACAGGTTATGCTATAAAAACCGTTGAGCAAAGTTTATCTACTCATAGCGAACAAGAAAATTTCCAATTGCTATCAGAAAAAATAATTCAATCTCATATCAAAAAGGAATATAAATATCTGCATATAGGACTAATTCAGATAGCTATAAAGCCGCTTACAAGGCTAGGGTTAAACAATTCTATACTTCTATGTCTAAGAGATAATAGGCATAATCAATTTTCTGATTCACTACTAGGAATAGTAGAATCAAGCCTGTGTAGTGGACCAGTTTATTTTAACTGTTTTCCCAACTATTCAATATCTTTAAGTGATCCTAATATTCTTAAAGTACTAACCCTAAATCTAAAACCCAAGGATTCGATATGAACCCAGAATCACAAAATCTAGCCTTAATATATAGAATTTGCTATAAAGTAATGAATACTTTAAACCCAAACGTGTTACATATTGATACTAAAGGAAACACAGTACTTTCCAAACTAATATAGAAAAGTCAAATACTATTATACCAAAATTAATAAATTGGTCCCAAGTGGTATTACCTGAAACATGGTCTATTCAAAATGAAAATCAGAAATATAGAGTCCCTATTAATAAAAACCCTGAGCAGATTATCGAACATCCTGATGGAGAAGTAGAATTAAGATTTAGTAATAACAGAAGAACAAAAATAAAAATACTAAAAATGAATAATAATAATAATAATAATAATAATAATAATAATAATAATAATAATAATAATAATAATAATAATAATAATAATAATAATAATAATAATAATAATATAATAAAAATAATAATAATAATAAAAATAATAATAATAATAATAATAATAGAAACTCTTAGAAGGCAAATAAAAGCAGAAGTTTGTAGTGACATACCAAATGCCTTTTGGGAAAGGAAAAACATATAGTAAGACTACCATATGAAAAATAATTTACTGAAAGTAAAATACCGACTAAAGCTAGATCAGTACAAATGAATACTCGCCTCTTAGAAATATGTAAAAAAGAAATAGATGAACTTCTTAGAAAGAAATTAATTAGACCAAGTTCATCTCCTTGAAGATGTTCAGCCTTTTATGTAGAAAATGCAGCTGAAAAAGAAAGAGGGGTCCCTAGGTTAGTCATAAATTATAAACCTCTAAATAAAGCCCTAAAATGGATAAGATATCCCATACCAAATAAAAAAGATTTATTAGATAGACTATTACACGCATGTATCTTTTCGAAATTTGATCTAAAATCCAGATACTGGCAAATTCAAATCCACGAGAATGATAGATACAAAACAGCTTTCAATGTTCCATTCGGCCAGTATGAATGGAATGTAATGCCATTTGGATTAAAAAACGTCCCATCAGAATTTCAAAAAATAATGAATGATGTATTCAATCCATATATAAAATTTATGATAGTTTATATAGATGATGTTTTAATCTTTTCAGAATAATAATAATGATAATGATGATAATAATGATAATGATAATGATGATAATAATGATGATAATAATGATAATGATAACAATAATGATAATTTAGACATCCTAAGAATCTCTATAATTCTGTTTTATTAAGAATAATATCGGGAAATTTTTTCGCAAATTCTATGGCTCTATCAATTGGTATTATAGTTCCCTGGAATATATGATGTCCTAAGAAGCGTATCTTTGTTTGGCATAAGCTAATCTTTTTTGCCGATACTACCAAACCTGCATGCGTTACTGCATTGATGAAAGCGTTGATGTGCTTGAAATGCTGCTGAACATCTTCTGAGAAAATTAGTACATCATCTATATATACAATCATAAATTTCATATATGGGTTAAAGACATCGTTCATAATCTTATGAAATTCTGATGGAGCATTTTTTAGACCAAAAGGCATTACGTTCCATTCAAACTGTCCAAATGGTACATTGAATGCAGTTTTATATTTATCCTTTTCATGAATTTGAATTTGCCAGTATCCTGACTTTAAGTCAAATTTTTTAAAATATGCAAGCATTTAATAGTCGATCTAATAAAGTCTTTTTTATTAGGGATTGGACATCTTACCCATTTTAAAACTTTATTAAGGGGTTTATAATTTATTACTAATCTGGGTACCCCTCGTTTTTTTTCAGGGGCGTTTTTTACATAAAAGGCTACACAGCTCCAAGGTGAGGAGCTTTTTCTTATTAGTCCCTTTTTTAAAAGCTCATCTATTTCTTGTTTGCATATTTCTAATAATTTGGAATTCATTTGTATTGGTCTGGCTTTAGTAGGTATTTTGATTTCCTCAAATCTTTCTTCATATGGTAAGGTGACTACATGTTTTTTCCTATTCCAAAATGCGTTTGGTAAATCATTGCATATTTCTTGTTCGATTTGTTTTCTAATTTGTTCAATTTTCTGTTTTATATCAGGAAGTAATAGTTGGTCTTCTACTTGTTTATATTTTATTTCTGCTTTTAAATGGCATAAAAACTTTTCTTTATGACTAACCATTTGTTTCATGTTATTAATCTCTTTTACCTTTGGTTTTTCTATAAAGTCAAATTTAACATGGTGACCATCTAAATTTGCAATTATTCCTGTATTAGTTATTGGATATAAAAGGTTTAAGAATGGAGTGCCTAATATTACTACTTGGCTAAGTCCTTTTACCATTATAAAAAGTATATCAAAACAGTTTCCATAATTACATATGGCCGCATCAGATAATTTATAATTTATTATTAACCTACTGCCATCGGCTGTATTTAATATTTGGGTTGCTTTATCAAAGTATTTGGTAGGGACAAGTCCCTCGTTTATGCAATTTAGATCAGCACCTGAATCTATAACAGCAAGTGATTGGAAACTATATTCATTTTGGACTACTATTTTAACCAGAGTATACCATTTTTGGTTAATGACCCTATTTATTATATTTAAATGGTTTTCTTCTTTGATTTCAAAGGGTTCAAGCCGTTCTTTAGGTGGGACAGCCTTATTTATTAATTCATCAAACTCTAATTCTTCGTCAAATTCATTATTAGATTTATTCTCAGAAAAATCAGTAGCTATTTCTAATATTCTGATTCTATTATTTAATTGTTGGATTTCAGTTTTGACTTCATTTATTTCCTGTTTGAGCTCAGTTATAGTAGGTTCTTTATTTTCCATTTCTTTCCTATTTACTCTTTTGAGGATTTTTGATGAACTGTATGTTTCATGATTGGGTTTTATCAATCGAGGTGGCTTAGGCTTTGCTAATTGAATATACTGGGTTATGGCTTTTCTTCTTTCTTCGGGATCAACTATTTTGTCTATTAAGTCAAGGATTAAGCTTTCTTCCTTTATAAGAGTATGACAAGAACATTCATTCATGGGATTCAGGTGTGGCCCTGACTCTGAGTCTGAGCTATCCCAAATTAAAATTTCATCCTCAACTTTTCCTATCAAGGTGTCAGTATTAGATTCATTTCATTCTTCAGAAGAGCTATCAGAGGTATGTATTAGCTGGATTATCTCAAATAGTATTAGATTCATTTATCTTCTTTTTGATTCGACAATTTGTCTTATAATGTCCTATTTTTCCACATTTATAGCAGACTGGTAATTTTTTCTTGGTTTTTTCTTTTGAGGCAAATCTATCTATAAATTTATTTCTTTTTTCCTGTTTTCCAAACTTATTTTTAGGCCTAGACAATTTCTTTTTATTTTTCTTTTATATTTGTTACTTGTTGAGGGAATTGTATTAAAACCAAATTGTTCACAAAAGTCTCTCAACTCTTTATTTCCCGTCATCCTTTGTTTATCTAATTGTCTTTTTAATTTCATATCTGTGCATAAGGACAATCCTTTTGTACATATCGCAGCAGATAATTCTCCCAATGTATATTGTGAATATGGAATTAAACCATTATGCTTACTTTTGAGCCTATGTTTTACCTTTTCTGCAAAAAGGTAAGGTAATTCTGAAATAAATTTTTCCTTCCAATGATCTGCATAACTATCTTCTCTTAATAGTAATCTCGAAAAGAACACATCCTTGTACCACTTATAATGGGAAAGAGTAGGGCATCTAAGATTGGATAGCAAGTCCTCTGATCTGGCTTCTAGCAGTGCTGTACTACCCACAAAATGAAGGGTTATGGTATAAATGATGTATTTACAGCATCACTTTCACTATGTGGTATATCCTGATTATGTTCATTCTTGACAATCCATTGTCTAGTCGTAGATAAAATTTGATTTTTAACCGTATCATTCATATGAAAATCCCACCATCCACGTAACCAACCAGTAAATCCACATATTATTGCTTTAGCAATTTCTTGATCATGACTTCCAGAGGCCTTACATGCAGTGGCATACATAATCATGTGCCTTATGGTATCTAATATTTGATGTTTGGACATTTCGTCTATATTCCAGTTTACTATAGATCTGCCTGAATAGGATCCTGTATGGGATATCAAATCCTCTTCAAATTGTATATCCATAGGTGTAGGCCTGGTATGATACATTCTTTGCATAGAGGTTGGCCTCCATTTTTTCCCATAATCAATTCGATTGATATCTAGCCTTTCCTCTTCCTTAAAAGCTTCTTCTATTTGTGATATCTCATCTATTGGATTTTGCTGTAAAACGGATACTCCTGGAGTATCTGTGACTATAACTGCCTTGCCTTTGGATGGTTCTTTAATGTTTCGCTGAGACAGTCTATTGACTAATTCATCCATTAGATCTTTGTTATTTTCTTTGATTATAAACTTATCTTTATTTTTTATTGGTGGAGGTTTAAACATAATTGCTTTCTTTTTTTCTTCCATTATTTTTTGTGGTTGGTTTATAATATTTTCTATACGAGTGGCTTGCTTTCCTAAGGATTGGAGGTATAAATTAGTATAATTATTCTATTCTAGTATATGTGGAATCATTTCAACCCGTTGGGAATAATCAAGAACTGCCTTAAAAGGTACTGCTTTGGTTTTTATTATCTCCTTATCTTTATTATTTGATCCTTTTATAACAAGGGCAGTATTCGGTGGATGTATACTTTTAATTATTTGTCCTTCTGGAGTATTAAATGGCTGGAACTGGCTTTCTAAAGTATTTATTTTATCATCGAAAACTGGTATTTCATATCCCTTATTTTTGAAAGTAGTAATTAGCCATTCAAAGAACCCTGTATTTTTCTTAAATTTTTTCAAGAATTTGTTATATCTTTTATGACACATATCTATTAATTTTTAAGTACCAATTTCTTATATCCTTATTTTTGTCTGATAGATAATCATTTTTTAGTAATTCTAAGTCTATTTTCTTTTCTTCCTGTAGGGTCATAATCTGGAAATCTAGATCAGATACTTCATGTTCAGGGGAATTCAACTTTATTGGTTTATATATTGGTAAGTGAATATTACTAGTGGTCCTAGATAATCCTAGGATTTCCGGTTCACTATTATCTGACTCTTTTTTAATTGAGGAGGTGGAAAATCTTGAAGGGGCAGGAATTCGACTTGGTGGCCTAATAACAGTGTCATCTATTATTCTTATTCCAGGTCTTCTTTGCGAATCAAATCTTAGTTCTACTTCTCCATCAGGCTGCTCGACTATTTGTTTTATTCTTTTGTTGACAGGAATCATTTGATTCTGATTTTCATTTTTTATGAACCATGTTTTTGGGAGAGATACCTGAGACCAACTTATGGTTTTTGGAATTACTGTATTAGATTTTTCTATATTGGTTTGAAAAAATATGGTTTGTCCTTTTGTGTCTATGTGTAATACATTAGGACATAATGTATTCATGACTTTGTAACAGATTCTATAGACTAATGCTATGTTATGTGAACCACGGTTCATATCAAATCCTTGTGTTTTTAGATTTAAAGTTAAAACTTTGGCTATATTGGGGAAACTTTGGCTATATTGGGGTCTTTTGAGGACACGGAGAAATTTGGGAATCAGTTGAAATAAACTGAGCCGCTACAAAGGCTAGATTCTACTATTCCTAACAGTGAATCATTGAACCTATTATGCCTACTATCTCTTAAACACAATAATATTGAATTATTCAATCCTAACCTAATCAAAGGTTTTACCGCTATTTGAATCATTCCTATATGTAGGTATTTATACTCATCGTTTTTATGGACTTATAACATTTTACTGGATAATAATTGGAAGCTTTCATGTTCACTAGTAACAAGCAAACTTTGTTCTACTGTTTTAATAGCAAATCCAGTTCTAAGTTGAAATGATCCTCTTTTATATATATCTTTTATTGGGACTTTAGGTATATTCCAATCTTCTATTTCTTTTTCAATATTTTCTATTATAATTTCTTCTTTATTTTTTACTCTTAATGTCTTACTAGTTGAGGGCAATGTTTTATTGGCTAGGTTTCTGATAAAATTTTCCATTTTAAGGTCACGGATAATGCTATAGACAACCTCTTAACGGTCCTCTGGCCTGGGCATATGAATACAAATAGCCAGAAAGGCAAATCCAAGATGGATCTTGTACCAATTGCCACCCAAGGATCACCAATAATAAGCCTTCCTCCTTATTCACCTAGCAATCCAGAAATATACCCAGAATATTCAAGCCAGCAGACTCCTCCTTGGGCACAAACACCAGTATTCATCCAATCGCCAATACCCCAGAAAAATATCTTCTACTGGCAAATCCCAGTATGAAGAAACAACTTTTCTTGTCGATGCAGTAATTGAGGACAAACATGCTATGGATGAACCCAATCAGATTGCAAAAATATACGTCCATAATAATTTAAATTCCTCTAATGGGATAAAAACCAAGGAATGGTACGAGGCTATTTTATTGGAAACAGGTTCAGTATCTATCATTCATTATTTCCACAAAAATATGATAGCATACTCAAAATTTCAAATTCGAAAAATATTGCCATTTAGTGAATGGAATTTTGATCCCACGAGGGCAAGAAAACCACAGGCCCCTGAATACTCTAATAAATATTACAGATTCTCTGAATATTTTGATGCGTGGCACAAAGTGCTATATCTGCAAAATAATTATAATTCTCACACCTGGTTCATGCAATTCAAAATGCCAATAACTGAACCATTTCCTAATTGGTTCAGAAGTTGGTTCCATATCTGGGGGTTAGGGTCCCAAATTTTACCGGAAAATATCCAAATTTCCCAGGCTAACTTTATAGAAGGCAATGGGAAAGATCCCAATGTTGATTACCACTTATATTTTATGTCCATGTATCAGATACCTTGGATATTAAAGTGGCAATATGCGGTATCAGAAAATACAGTAAATAATTTTGAATATATACCAAGAATTGGCAAGAAAATTTCAATAAAATGGTGGGATATCTTTGATATTAAGCATCTGGAGCCTCAGAAAATAAAAATAAAGAAAATTCCAAAGGCAATTGGTTCCTTCTCATATGATCATCCGAATAGTCTATCCGATTATATAAAGAAAATGAGACAGAAGAATCCACAAGCAACTAAGGATGAACTAGAAAGACAGCTCCTACAAATCTTTCAAGAAGAAGCAGCACAATCATCCCAAAAAGGCTCCGAAGATATGGAAGATATTGATCCAGGATTAAGCCAGCATGAAGGCATGAGGCAGTATGGAGGGGATTTCTCACAAAATCCCAACGATTGAAGGGCCCAAGCCCATCTCAAAACCCGACAACATCCAAAGTCACCACCGACAAACCACGTGAATGTCCACCACCAACAAACTACGTGTATATCCACCACCGACAAACCATGTGTATATCCACCAGGCAGATAAGACAAGGCACCGACGGAAACAGTAAACCCACTAGCAATCAAGGTCCCACCTGTCCACAGAAGGAATCTCACCAGCACAAACCGACAGACATCTGGTACCTAATGCTATCCACGCATCAAGGCGATCTCTACCTACCCATCCGATGCCGTCCACCTGTAAAGATTCTTTAAAGAAGAATGAATCCTGTCGTCACGTCCGCCCTCTATAAAACCTGAACGAAGCCAGTGGTAGAGGCAGGTGGTGTTTTCCCAGCTCAGAAAAACCAGAGAAAAGGCGCTTTCTTCTTCTTCTTTCTTCTTCTTCCTCTTTCTATATCCCTCTCGGAAGAGCCCCTACCTCAGTCCTCATCTTCCTTTTACTCTGTATGTGTGATTGCAATCTAAAATCTCTTCCAAGCTATTTTGTAGCTATTGCATTTGCAAATTGTAAGTTTTCTTTAATGTTTACAGTTTGTTAGTTTTCCGTAATTACAGTTTGTTAGTCTTCTGTAATACAGTCTGTTAAGTCTTAATACAGTCTGTAAGTCTCCTGCAAAACAGTCGGTTAGTTTCTATAATATATTTGTCTGTTATTAGCATCAGTTGTTAATAAAATCTGCTATCAGGTTATTATGCAATTAAAGGCAATATTTAGCATTAAATTCAACGAAGTGAATTATACCACTTGAATCATACTTGATATTGCTCTTTTTTCTGTTTTTGTGATTCTCGTAGTACGAATATATTTAGGGTATGTTAGAATGATTTAGATCTGAACTATTGAATATTTATAATAATAATAATAATAATAATAATAATAATAATAATAATAATAATAATAATAATAATAATAATAATAATAATAATAATAATAATAATAATAACAATAATAATAATAATAATAATAATAATAACAATAATAATAATAATAATAATAATAATAGTAGTATTATTGATAGACTCTGAGGCATTGATAGACTCTAGGGCAGATTTAAACTGTATAAATGAAGGATTAGTCCCCACTAAATACTTTGATAATACTACTCAAATTCTAAACACTGCAGATGGAAGGTAGTAGTATTGATAGACTTTGGGGCATTGATAGACTATGGGGCAGATTTAAACTGTATAAATGAAGGATTAGTCCCCACTAAATACTTTGATAATACTACTCAAATTCTAAACACTGCAGATGGAAGCAGACTTATCATAAATTATAAACCATCCAATGCAGTTGTTTGCAATAATGGAAATTACTTAGAAACTCCATTTATTTTAGTGAAAGGATTGAGTCAAGCAGTAATATTAGGAACACCATTTCTAAATCTACTTTATCCATTAAAAATAGATAATACAGGAATAGAAGCCAACCCTGATGGGCATAAAGTTAAATTTGACTTCATTGATAAACCAAAAATAAAAGAAATAAGTAATGTTTAAACAAATTATAGAAAACAAAGAAAAAATTTTATATCATCTTAAAGAAGAAATAAAATATAAAATAATAGAAGTTGATCTATTACTCCCAGAAATTAAAACAAAAATAGAAACTCTTAGAAGGCAAATAGAAGCAGAAGTTTGTAATGACATACCAAATGCCTTTTGGGAAAGGAAAAAACATATAGTAAGACTACTATATGAAAAAGAATTTATTGAAAATAAAATACCTACTGAAGCTAGAACAATACAAATGAATACTCGCCTCTTAGAAATATGTAAAAAAGAAATAGATGAACTTCTTAGAAAGAAATTAATTAGACCAAGTTCATCTCCTTAGAGTTGTGCGGCCTTTTACGTAGAAAATGCAGCTGAAAAAGAAAGAGGGGTCCCTAGGGTAGCCCTAAAATGGATAAGATATCCCATACTAAATAAAAAAGATTTATTAGACAGACTATTACACGCATGTATCTTTTCGAAATTTGATCTAAAATACGGATACTGGCAAATTCAAATCCACGAGAATGATAGATACAAAACAGCTTTCAATGTTCCATTCGGCCAGTATGAATGGAATGTAATGCCATTTGGATTAAAAAACGCCCCATCATAATTTCAAAAAATAATGAATGATGTATTCAATCCATATATAAAATTTATGATAGTTTATATAGATGATGTTTTAATCTTTTCAGAATAATGATGATAATAATGATAATAATAATGATAATGATAATAATGATAATGATAATGATAATGATAATAATGATAATGATAATGATAATGATAATAATGATAATAATAATGATAATAATGATAATGATAATAATGATAATAATAATAATAATAATAATAATAATAATAATAATAATAATAATAATAATAATAATAATAATAATATATAGAAACAGATTATCTATCTGAGGAAAATAAAGACATAAGGAATTGGTACCGAAAAAGATTTGAACCAAGACTAATAGAATTATTCCATAAAAAATATAATAAATTTCTTAAAAAAAAAAAACAAAATAAAGGAGTTTTCGTATGGTTAAAAGAATTATAAGAAGATAGAGGAATTCCAGTCCCTAATTTTGAAATACATACTTTCAAACAAACTGTCTTATATTTTTAAAATAACCTGACTTCTACAACCTATAGAAACTGTATCACAAACTATATGGACTGTAATTCAAACGGACAGTATAAAAACACATAGTACAGACTCATGAAAAGAAAGAAGGGCTTATTGTGTGCAAATGCAGTAACTGCAGAAAGCCTTCCACTGACTTGAACAATAACTTGGTAAACTATCCCAATTACAATCACACATAAGAGTTACAAAGGAGAATGAAGAGAGAGAGAGAAGAGAAGCGAAAAGAAAGCTCAAAGTTTAAGAAAGAGGTTCCAGAGAGAATTTGATAACTTCAAGTTGCTGCTGGATCTTATATTTATAGAGGGCGGACCCGAAGCTGATTATACTGTGATTTGTTACTTTTGTAGATGTCTCGGATGTATGCCAAGTAGACGGGGGTTTCTGTATGTCAGCAAATGAGTGGAGTACAGGTGGATGGTTGAGCTTTGATGAGAATCTTCGGTGGGCGACAGGTAATATCTTCTTTTCAGAAAAGTGGGACAGGTGGCTCCTTTTCAAAAAGGTGGTCAGGTGGAAAGAGGGAATCTTGCTTTATACTGTAGATTTTTCTTTTTACTGTAGCTGATGGGATATCTGTCAGCCAGTAGCTTTGTCGTTTAGTGTCGACAGGAATCTTCCACAGTGATATGATATTGTTTGATGTGACTTTTTCCACAGTGATATGATATATTGATTGATGTGACTTCTTTTGAATCTATTGGGGTAATTGAACCGGGCTGGGTCAATACAGAGTCTGCTTTTGTGAACAGCCATGATAGACTGGTTCTCAATATTTTCAGGTTCTTTTGGTTCTTCTGCTGTTTCTTCATTATGTATCAGTGCAGTCTCTGCTTCTTCAGAAAAGATTTTCAGCAATTCTTTTTCTAGCTCTGCCTTAGTGGCCTGAGGGTTTTGCTTTTTCATTATTGATATATATTCTGAAAGGCTATTTGGGTTCATATATGAAAATGAATTATATGCTAGAGGTATTTGTTTTATCAGAATATTATTGGGTTCAAGATGATGGCAGACAAAGACGTCCCACCATTTTATTGAGATCTGTTTGCCTAGACATGGTATATATTGATAATTTTCAGCATGATTTGGAGATATTGCATATGCCCATTTTAGAATCCATGGTACTTGATACAAAGCAATAAAATATAGATGGTAATTTATGTTGGGATCTCTCTCATTGTGGTCAATGAATTTATCTTGGGATAATTGCAAGGCTTTAGGCATTATTTGGGTTTTGGATCCCTAAACCATAAACCAGTCCTTGAACCAGTTTGGGAATGGGTCAGTAACTGTCATTTTGAATTGGAGAAACCAAGTGTGAGAATTGTACTGGTTTTGTACTGTTAATACTTTATGCCAGGCTTCAATATATTCAGAATACCTATAATGTTTATTTGGGAATTCAGGGGATATTAATTTTTTGGCTCTAGACGGGTCTGATCCCCATTCACTGAAATGTAACACTCTTCGTATTTGCAATTTTGAATATGATATTATTTTTGAATTCTTTTGATAGTAATGAGCAATGGTAATAGAACCTGTTTCTAGTAAAAGCATCTCAAACCATTCTCTGGTTTTTATACCATAAGAAGGGTTAAGATTATTGCAAAGGTAATATCTAGCTATTGTATTTGGGTCTTCAGCCATATGAATATCTTCTATTATTATATCTTCAATAAAGGCAGTTGCTTCATACTGGGATCTTATCGTAGAAGTAGGTGTTTTGGGTATGGAGGATTGTAAAAATATTGGTGTCTGTGGAGATGATGGAGGTTGGCTAGAATATGTAGGATAGACTAGACTATTTGGGTTGCTTGGAGAGTATAGTGTCAAATTTCTAATTAGTGATGGTGATGAAGTGGCTGGAACTAAATCCATGGTCATTTCCATTGGCATTTTACCTTTATTAGTATTCATATTCATATTATTATTGAATAAAAGTAAAGCTAAAGGGAGTTCTTCTGGGTCAGATTGGTCGATTCTGCCCCCCCTGCAAAAATTCTCGTGTTAGAAAATCAGGAAGATGATTATGAGATCCATGTAAATGTTCAATAGTAAAGTCGAAAGCAGAAAGGATAGCTTGCCATTTAGCAAATATTTGTTTAGAGACTAAGTTTTGCACATCTTTCAGAAGACTATCTTTAGCAGCTTTACAATCAATACGAATTAGAAAAGTAGTATTAAGAATATCACTTTGGAACTTAGTGACACAATGAACTATTGCTAAAATTTCTTTTTTAACTGTAGAGTAATTTTGTTGAGTAGGATTCCATGCTTTGGATGTATATCTAACTAGCTGTTCAATAGAATTTATTCTTTGTTTAAGAATTCCTCCTAAACCTAATTCTGAGGCATCACATTCAATTATTTTAAATGCATCTGGATCAGGAAGTGAAAGGCAAGGTAATTCTTTGGATCTGAGCTTAAGTTTTTTAACTGCTTCAGTATGAATATCAGTCCATTTGGGAGGATTCTTTTTAAGTCTATCATATAAAGGTTTTGCATCTATTGCTAAATTTTTATAGAAATCTACAATATAATTAAGACATCGTAAAAATCTTTGTAATTCTTTTTTGTCTAGAATAATATCGAGAAATTTATCAGCAAATTGAGTAGATCTATCTATTGGTATGATTGTTCCTTGGGATATATTATGTCTTAAGAATCTAATTTTTGTTTGGAATAAACTCATCTTTTTTGCTGAAACAACTAATCCTGCATGTTTGACAGCATTGATAAATACATTTATATGTTTTATATGTTGTGGTATATCTTTAGAAAAAATTAATACATCATCAATATTTACTATCATGAATTTCATATATGGATTGATTACATCATTCATGATCCTTTGGAATTCTGATGGAGCATTTTTTAATCTGAAGGGCATAACATTCCATTCATATTGTCCAAATGGGACATTAAAAGCTGTTTTGTATCTATCTTCTTCTTTTACTTGGATTTACCAGTATCCAGATTTTAAATCGAATTTTGAAAAAATATGAGCATTTAATAATCTATGTAATAAATCTTTTTTATTAGGGATAGGATATCTAATCCATTGAAGTGCCTTATTTAATGGTTTATAATTGATTACAAGTCTTGGGACTCCTCTTTCTTGTTCAGCATTTTTATTGACATAAAATGCAGCACAGCTCCAAGGAGAAATGCTTGGTATAATTAATCCTTTAATTAATAAGCCATCTATTTCTTTTTTACAAAATTCTAATAATTTTGTATTCATTTGTATTGGTCTTGCTTTGGTAGGAATTTTGGATTCATGAAAAGTAGATTCATATGGTAAACTTACTATATGCTTTTTTCTTTCCCAAAAAGCATTGGGTAATTCACTACATATTTTATTTTTTATTTGTTTGGTTATAGTTTTTATTTGTTCTTTTATTTCATTAGATTGTAATTTTCATTCTATTGTTTTATATTTAATTTCTTCTTTTAATGAGCATAAAAAAATTTTCTTTATTTTTCTTTAACTCTATTTATTTCTTTTAATTTTGGTTTATCTACAAATTCAAACTTTATTGTTTCTCCTACTATGGTTGTTTCTATTCCTGTGTTACTGATTGTTATTAGATATAAAAGAGAAAGGAAAGGAACACCAAGTATTACAGCTTGAATTAGTCCTTTGACCATGATAAATGGAGTAGGGAAACAATGTCCATTATTGCAAACAACAGCATTTGATAATTTATATTTTATGAATAATCTGCTTCCATCAGCAGTATTCAATATTTGTGTTGTTTTGTCAAAATATTTTGTTGGTACTAATCCTTCATTAATACAATTTAAATCTGCTCCTGAGTCTATTAATGCTAGGGATTGAAAATTATAATCATTATTGACTATGATTTTTACTTATACAAACCATTTTTGAGTTATAATTTTATTAATTAGATTTACAGATTTATTATTCTCTAATAATTCTTCTATTTTAGTTCCTGAGGATTCAGGTTTTTCTGTTTGACTTATTAAATGTTCAAATTCTATCTTATCAATATCAGTTATATTTCTAGAGACTTCACTTTGTAATTCTAATATTTTAATTCTATCTTTTAACTGTTGTACTTCTCTTTTAACTTCATTGATTTCTTTTTGTAATTCCCCTATTGTTGGTTCTTTTTGAATTGTATCTTTTTTATTTATTTTTTTAATAATTTCAGCAAAATTGTATTCATCAAGAATTTTTATTTTTGCTTAAGTAATATTAATGAATTGAGTTATAGTTTCTCTTCTTTCATCTGGGTCGGTGATTTTTTCTATTAAATCTAAGATTAAATTATCTTCTTTAGATAGCATATTACAGGAACATTCTTGCATCTCTTTAGCAGATTCTTCTGTACTATCCCATATGAGATTTTCATCTTCAATATTGCCTATTAATGAAGCATCACTAGAATTTTCTGTAGAACTAATTTCAGCACTGTCTTCATGATATAATTGTATAATATCATATATTTTATTTCTGATATTTTCATCTAACATTAATGAATCTATTTTCTTTTTAACTTTACAATTACTTTTATAATGGCCTATTTTCCCACACTTATAGCATACAGGCAATTTTTTCTTTCCTTTTTTCTCATATTTATATTTTTTCTTTTTATAACTTTTATCTTTAGAATTTTCAATATTATAACTGAATTGTTCACTGAAATCTCCAAGTTCTTTCCTACCAGTCATTTTCTGTTTATCTAATTGCTTTTTAAGTTTCATATCTGTGCATAGGGCTAATCCTTCTGCACATTTTCAGCAGATAATTCTCCTATGGTATAAGCAGAATATGGTATGATACCTCCATGTTTATTTTTAAGTCTATTTTTCACTTTTTCAACAAATAGATAAGGTAAGCCTGCTATAAATTTCTCTTTCCAATGATCTAATTGGCTATCTTATCTGGTTAATAGTCTTGAGAAAAATACATCTTTATACCATTTATAATGTGATAATGTTGGACATTTTAAATTAGATAATAAATCTTCAGATCGAGCTTGAAGTAGGGCTGTACTCCCCACAAAATGAAGTGTAATGGTATATATTAAAGTATTAACAGCATCACTTTCACTATATAGGACATCTTGATTCTGTTCATTTTTAACAGTCCATTGTCTAGTAGTTTTTAAAATTTGATTTTTTGTATTTTCAGGGAGATGGAAGTCCCACTAGCCTCAAAGCCAACCAGTGAATCCACAAACTATGGCTTTAGCAACTTTCTGGTCATGGTTTCTAACCATTTTACAGGCAAAAGCATACATGGTCATATGTTTCATGGTGTCTAAAATTTGATGCTCAGACAAGCCATCTATATTCCAATTTACTATGGTTCGTCCTGAATAAGAAGTTGTATGAGATATAAGATCTTCTTCAAATTGTATATCAACTGGGGTTGGTCTATGATGATAGGGTCTAGCCGTAGCAGGTTTCCAATTTCTACCATAGGATATTCGTTGAATAGATTGATCATTAGTACTTTCAGTGAAGGCTATTTCCATGTTTTCTATAGTGTCATTGATTATAGGTTCTTCTTGAAGAGTTAAGGTTTCTGACTCTTGAATTATTAATTTTTCTTTACCTCTTATGTCTACATTATTTTTAGTATTTCCTTTTATATCAAGTTTAGCTAATTTTGATATTAGTTGATCCATTAGAGTTTTATTATTATCTCCTACATGAAATCTTTCTTTATTTAAAAAAAGAGGTGGTTTAAATAAGACAGATTTTTGTGATTCTTGTATTGGTATAGGTCTTAACATATTTTCTATTCTTAAGGTCTGTTTACCTATAGATTGCACGCATAGGTTAGTGTAATTATTTTGTTCTATTATGTGAAGAATTAATTCTGTTCTATGTACTATTTCTCCCGAAGTCATTTTGTATGGAGTAGCTTTTGTTTCTAAGGTAGGTGCATTATCTGTTTCTTTTCCTTTTATTATCTGCTTCTTTCTGGGGGATGTACACTAGTAATTTTATTTCCTTCTGTTGTGTCATAAGTCTTATATTGACTTTCTAAAGTACGTATTTCAAAATTAGGGACTGGAATTCCTCTATCTTCTAATAATTCTTTTAACCATATGAAAAAACCTTTATTTTGTTTTTCTTTTTTAAGAAATTTATTATATTTTTTATGGAATAATTCTACTAGTCTTGGTTCAAATCTTTTTCGATACCAATTCCTTATTCCTTTATTTTCCTCAGATAGATAATCTGTTTCTATATATGTTTTATATTTTTTTTGTTCTTCTAAAGTTAATACATGAAAATCCATTTCTGAATCAGAAAATTCTAGGTCTCCTTAGACTTCCTTTTGTAGTGGTTTATATTGGGGTATTACTATATTTTCTCTAGTTCTTATTATTCCTTGCAATTGGGGTTTTATTGATGAACTAGATGTAGAAGAGATTGAATACCTTGATGGTTCTAGTTTTATTTTTGGATTTTGTATTTTAGAATCATCCTTGCTTTTTAATTTTTCTTCTGAATTTGCAAATTGTATTTCTATATTACCATCTATGTGTTCAATAATTTTATCAAGAATATTTTTTGAAGGTATTTGATGATGAATATTTTCATTTTGTAAAGACCAAGATTCATGCAATATAATTTCAGACCATTTTATTGTTTTTGGTATTATAGTATTGAATTTTTCTATGTTGGTTTGAAATAAAGTAGTTCTTCCCTTAGTATCCATTTGTACTACTCTAGGACATAAAGTATTCATAACTTTATAATAAATTCTATAGATGATAGCTATATTTTGTGATCCTGGATTCTACCATTCCTAACAATGAATCAGAAAACTTGTTGTTCCTAGTATCTCTAAGACATACTAAGATTGAATTATTAAAGCCTAATCTAGTTGAAGGTTTTATTGCTACTTGTATTAATCCTATATGTAAATAGTTGTAGCTTTTATTTTTATGTACTTGAATTATTTTATTCGATAATAATTGAAAGTTTTCTTGAGTACCTGTTACAGATAAAGATTCTTCTACTGTTAAAGATTCTTCTACTGTTTTAATAGCATAACCTATTTTTAGATTAAAAGTTCCTTCTTGATAAATATTAAATATAGGTACTTTAGGTATATTGCAATTTTGTAATTGGTTTTCTATATCGTCAATAAGAATTTCTTCCTTGTTCTTTATTCTAAGAATATTATTAGTCTGAGGTAACGCTCTATTAGATAGATTAATAATAATAATACTAATAATAATAATAATAATAACAATAACAATAACAATAACAATAACAATAACAATAATAATAATAATAACTTGAGCTCTTAAATGCTAATCCACCATCCCAAAATTAGATATGGATTGTCTGAAAAAGACAATGACTCTGGAAGATATGAGGCCTGTGAGGCTCGGAGTCAAACCCCATTTAGGGGAGAATGATTTAGGCTTTTTGGAGACTTTATATGTCCCTCAACTATCAAAAAGTGGTCGATGAAGCAAGGAAACACAGGTTTTGGTGTTTCAAGGCAACACCATAAACTTACCCAATAAAAAGTAATTTCCAATTAAAAAAACATTTTTCATTCAACTTTCCTTTTTTTTATTATCCTATTACTATAAAGATGTAGATAGCTTGAGATTTTATTCAGACCTTAAGGAGATAAACATATACAAGATATACCATCTGTATCAACCAATGAACGAAAATTTGGCCGCCTTGCCGCCTAGGTGGCCTGGCCGACAAACCACCTAGGCGGTGGGGTTTGGGCAGGCACCCCAACCCCCTTCCCTTAGGGCCTCCCAGATATTTGGGCGCCCACCTTGGTGCCTAGGCGGCCCAAACCCCTGGCCGCCTAGGTGGCCGCATCCACCTTTTTGAACATGGGTATCAACATAGATTAGAAGTAATTTGAACAATCCCCGCTCATGTTCCCAAGTGGAAACTTCCATTTCCATACCTATAGTAGATATGGGTAAAACAAGTGGCAAGGACCATAACCCTCTTTTCATGGGAACTGGGTCTGCTAATGGTTGGTTTCTGTATACATAAAAGGGAGGCCCTCTTTTGCATGTCCGCCAGGGGGTCCAATTCCTCTCTTTATGGGATGACGAGCAATTGGCTTCCATCTACAATAAAGAGAAAAGGGACTGGTAACCCTTTATGTAATTTTCTTATTGGAACTTTGCTTCTGTATTCTATAAAATATGCAGGGAATGTTTTTTCTAATAAAAATGGTAGCGTACCCAATGCGGAGAAACAACTCCTCAAGAAGACGCACAAATCTCCTAGGTGGTCCAGAAAGTGTTTCCAATTCCATAGGAAGGGGAATGGGGTCCCAATGGGGTTTTGCTGTCGAAAAGCAAGAAAATGATCGTGCAGTAGAAACACCAGTAGGAGTTCAACTAAGCTTTTGAGACCCGCCATAATCTAGTTGAACTTCATACAAAACCTCCACTAACCAAAATGATCACTTCATCATCTAACTCCTTTCTCACATGTATCTTACAGCTAGAAATAGAACCCCTAATTATGCATGATTCTCTCCATCGTATGTCCTTCCTCTTGGACTAAGATTCGTCTAGCTTCCTTACCTCTTCTCTTTCATTTCTGGTCCTACATGTTTTCTAAAGATGCCCTCTCTATTCCTCACAGCAACCCCAGCCTTACCAGAATTTTGTATCCCCCACTCGAACCAGCATGGCCCCCAGCAAACCAACTGTGGAAGCTCAACCCCTCTTCATTGATATGCTTAACTGGACATAATCCCTCATGCTATCATGTATTCTGACTCCTTTCAACTTTCCAAAAAACTCATTTATTGCAGGAGGACTACCTTGTTCCAGTATGCCAAGGGCAAGCCAAAAATGTTATGCACCTGCCTTCACCACTAGGACACCGTCTCCTACCAATAACCCTTCACCCCATCTCCTAAGGTGCAACAAGTTGCTCTTCTATCATCTAGCTGGTTCTCAAGGTGACTTCCAAAATGTGAATGAAATGCTGAATTGCACTGTAGCACCTGTCAGATAGCATCACTAGTCTTAATAGTATCAAATGGCTTAAAGTATGGTAGAAAACTAATCATACATTAGGAAGTTGAGATCAGTATTAGTACGGAGGCAAGTACATCCCTAATAAAACAGCCATGTTTTATGATTAAACATTAACATGACTATTTTTCTTACTGATCGCTTAATATTCATAATTGTCAATAAAGGACCAGGTTTCAATCAGATATTCAAAGCTCATGGAATTTCAGGGAACAAATTGAAATTTGAAGTTTGTTCAAAAAGACCAATATATTCTAGGAAAACCATAAATCATCAGGTTCCATCTGATCACTGAAAAGGCCCTGATGTTTCAGAGAACAAATGGAAATATTGAAAGAAGAAAAGTTGTCCAATGCAGACTTAAATCTCATAAATTTAACACAAGTTTCACCTATGTGATCAATAAAGACAAAAGTTAGAGATAGTAGCTTTCTTAAACAAATCAAGAGTACCAAAATTCTGACATACTAGTAAACTCAACAAGTGATTTTTAAAGAAAGATGCACTTAAATTTACGACAATAACAAAATCTCGGAGCAACTCCTAGAATTTCTTTTTTAAATTAATTGTTTGGTGTCCTGAAGTAACAGTGTAGTTCGTGTGCGACAGACTTTGCATGCTAAGCCAGCCCAATTGTTCATGTGCTAAACACTTCTATGAAACCAGAATCAGTGCAGGTTAAACCACAAAAAATTACTTGAACAGTGATAGTTGTGGCACACTCTCAGGTTCAACCGATTCAAAACATTACATTAAGTTAACTCATGTTTTAACCTGGAGTGACCTAAATTAATTAAACAAAGCATGAGGTTTCTCTCTTCTTTAACACTTAAAAAACAAAGGATATAACATACCAATTTCTTTTTTAAAATACATATCAAAATTTTCATGTATTACTGGTCAAGATATTGTTATAGTATGCTCATAAAGTCAAGCATAAACCTTAGCCATCCCTAATAGTTCATAAGAAATATATTCCACCCGTTGTCATTCTTTCGCAAACTGTCACGATGAACAATTTAGGAGCAGAAAACAGGGAGTTGAAATGTTGTCATACCACTAGAGGAGCTTGTTCCTTTATTCAAATATGTTACATTGAGGTGGGCTTCTTCCTCAGGTAAGCATCCACAAGCCGAGTCAAAAGTATGGTCCAAATCTAGAACTAGGTAAAATTAATGTTCTCGATGAAGGTTTTTTTATTTAAATCAGCTGCCCGCAAGCGTGCAACTTCCCCCGCACCAAGTGTTAGATCCTGCAATCAAGAACAAGTTTACATATGAATTCAAGCCATTGGGAGTGAAACCCACTATGTTGGCAATATCAGGCAGAATTCATTTTCAAAGACAGATTATACAACTAGGAGGACTGAAGCCCCAAATATACCGATGTCCAACAAGGAGTACCTTATGTATGTAATTGAAAGCAACTGCAGTTTCCTTCTTAGCAACAATTTCATCATCCTACTGTCTCCCACATCGAATACACATATCTTTATAAAATCCTGGATAAGGAGGGCAAACTTTCTCGCTTGTATACGCCTCGAAATCATCTACAAAAGTAGAGAATTTCATATGGCTATTTGATAAACTATCAAAGAGACAAAAGAAAAAATATATATTTAAAGTTGGATTACTTCTCCAAAATCTATCAATGGTATAGATAGATAAAGTTACCGGGCAATAAATTGTTTACATGGTCCACATGTCAGTAGAAACCCTAAGTAATGAATGGCATGTTGGGTTAGATGGGAGCACCTAATTCACCCTGGTTAGCTTCTGACAGTGATTCCTTTATATCTTCATCTTCACATATTTTCTGCCTTATTTCTTCTGCAGTTTTACACAAAGTAAATATCCAAACAAATAGAATCAATAAAAATTATGTATTCTATGCATCTTTCATGATGCATATCATCATAGTCCATTTGAACGAATGCATCGAAGCACTCTACCAACATAAATAAGCATATTTGCAATAGAGGTCCAAAGTTAGTAGACATACAAAGAATAAGTCAATGATATAGAAACCCAACCCAATGGATAGGATTGAAAAGTATCAACCAATTACAAACAAAAAAACAAATGTAATCCAAGAAAACAATGGATCCATTCATGATTTATGAAAGAAAAAACCAATGGATCCATTTCCGCAGCACATAATGTTGAACCAGAGCCTTTAAATTGCTATCCTTGTTTTGCTATGTATTATATACGAAGACATGACGAAGCATTCTAGTAAAGTCAGCAGGTTGACATTGGAAGGATGGACTATTCAGGTAACAAAACTGTAGCAATACAATAAACTGATGGAGAGAACAGTGCTGTACTATATTTTATCTCAGGGTTATAAAATTCAGCATCTCAATTTTGCTCAAGCACATTGCATTATTAAATGCACAAACATCAAATCAACCCATTCTGTCCTTCAAGGATAAGGATAAAGGCACAAAATATAATATGTTTTTACCAGAGAGCCCCAACATACATCATCAAATTTTTCTTGAAATCACATTAATACACAAGTTGGAAGTCCAATTTTCGCATAAATGACACCCAAAAACACCTACGCAAAGACAAGAAAATCCAGAGAGAATACAAAAGAAATTCAGCTAAATACCTCTCTAGTTCAATTTCCTCATTGTCCACATTTTCCAGAATTGCTGAAGTGCTCTCATCCAATAAATTTTCATCTCTCTCGGGAGATTGACCCTAAGAGTTTGATAGCAAATCAGTCTCAAGGAATGATGCAAAATCATCGCTATTGAAGAGTGAACAGGAGACTCAGTTGCCGAACTCATAGCCGAAAAAAGCCCCAACCTATCACATATTGAAACAGAAACGCACAATTTCACCCCACTTCACCAGTCTCTAAAGAAACGGTGTATGGCTTTTATACCAGGAACCACGTCTCTAAGAAAGAACAACAAAACCCTCTCTGAAAACACTATTGCTTGAGCTTGTGCTACCTTTCTTGTTCAGTCCGAAGGTGTCGTCTTCAAGGTTTTCTCTCACTAAAAAGTATCAATAAAGCAGTAAAAATATATATATATATATATATCCTCAAGGGTTTGGGATGAAAATGAGGATCTTAGCGGAGAGAGAGGATTTTGGATATTGGGTTTGGGCTCGAGGACGAAAATGGAGGCCTTTTTCAGTGTTGTTTCCCGGAGAGTAAAATATACATGGAAGATGTAAGAAACCGTTTCTCTCAAAAGAAAGAGTGAAATAACTGTTATATACGTAAGACGGTTTATTGAAAATGGCCACGGTTTTTATGAGTCGATCGAATCATGTGTAGTAGATACATGCCTTCTCTCTCCATTGTTATTTTTTAGACGGTTTTTTAACCTAATTTTTTTGAATAATCTCTTGCGTGAAGATTCTTAAGAATTAAATATTATATTTTTGAAATAATTAATTTCAAACTATTATTTTAAACTTTTTGTGGGAATATCAAGTAACAACTTTTACATCCTCCTCAACCGGGACAAATTTTTTTTTTTTTTTGTGACAATATTCCTCAGTCGGGACATAGTCCAGGAAGGTTTTTTTTTTTTTTTGGCAGGGTTACATGTGAATAAAATGTAGTTTTTTTTTTTTTGACAAAGTTACATAAGAATGGAACTTGAGGGCGCTATGAAAATCAAGCCTCTACTGTCTCCACCCAAGCCCGATTCCTGGTGATGTTGGTATAATTTTTAGCCTAGTTCCCCTTTAAACCCCACCTTTTATTTATTTTTTCTTTTTTATTAGCTTATCAAATATTTTATTAGACCTCTTTAAATTCCCACCCCGTAAACCTTAATTTTAATTTTTAATTTAATTTATTATTTTGAATATTTTCTAGAATGCCAATTCAGACAGGGGAAATGTTTCTATACTTCTATTGGAGCATAGAAGAACTATCCTTCCCCTACCATCTAGCCATCCAATTTTGATCAAGAAAGTCACTCATCGTTTAATCTTAGATCCGACATCTCAAAGTATTTTTTTTTTTAGTTTTTTATACAAATTGTATGAATATGAAATTTGGTACGTGTCATCTTCTCATTGGGGCGCACCTATAAAAAAAATATTAAAAATAATTTCGATAAAATATAATGACCAAAATACCCCTTAAATCTTTCAGGGGTATTTTGGTCTTTTCTTATTAGAAATATTTTTTTATATTTTTTGCTAATGTGAGTTTAATAGACAATTGGACATCCAAAATTTGGTCTCAAAATATTTTATAGAAAAATAAATAAAAAAAAATAGTATATAGACGTAACATTGTGATTGGGACAATCTTAACCCTCCATTCAAAATGAATGGTTGGATAAGGGGAAGCATATGAGTTTTATGCAGTAGAGGAAGCATAGAAAGCTTATCCTTCAGAACAATGGTTTAAAAAACGGATCGGTGACCCGGATCGGGCTTCCAAAAAACCTATCCGGATCGGCGAATCGGCGATCCAGATCGGGAATCGGGTGAATCGGTCAG
>NW_006500327.1:3639481-3655509 GCF_000471905.2 Amborella trichopoda
AAAAAAAATAAATAAAAAATAAATTCCGTACGGAATCGCCGATTCACTGTTCGGACTCGCCGATTCCGTACAGTGAATCGGCGATTCACTGTACAGATTCGTCCTGTTCTCTCTAGAACCGGACGATTTCCGATTTTATGGGCGATCCGGTCCCTTTTCACTATTTCCGAGTCGAACCGGGCGAGTCCGGTTCGACTCGGCGTTTTTTAAAACGCTGCTTCAGACAGATCCAAACCCGATCTGACAGGTGTGTGGGAAATAATCAGCCTCACCAATCTGTTTTTCAAAACATTGATCCAATTAATGGTTATCTAACTGCATTTGTGTATTTTTGCTATCATCCAAATAATGGTTATCTAACTTTGCCTCTTTTTACTCTCTCTCTACGTAATTATCCCTAACGGGATTTAGGGAAAAGGGGTGCTTAACTCATATGAAGAAAAACGGAGTCTCTAACCGTAGTTTGTAATTTGTAAGGAAAATTGTTTCATGCGGCGGGGACTGCATTTCTACAATTGCAATCGTATAAAGCATGATGCAAATAGGTGGTCCATATAAAATAACAGTCCAGATGTGTTTTTAATAGAATTATTATTTCTGATTTTTAAAATTACTTTATTTTTTTTAGGGTGTGTTTTATATAAGGCTGCAACTTTAAACTATCCAATGAAGACGAACCTCCAAATTCTATCATAACATGTAATTTTGGTGTAAATTGTTTTTTAGAATTATCTCAAAACCTATTTTCACATTTAATTATAAAATTTTAAACTCAAAAAATAGTTAAAATCAAATAGATCTATAAATATTTGGAATTCTTAAAAATAGATAGTTCAGATAATGTGTTGCAAGATGCCCTATTTCTTGAATTCAAACCTTTTTTTTTTTTTTGATATTCATACATCTCGATGTCGAGATGATCAATTAGAGGGTTTTCCAATAGTAAAACAATCGAACTTTTTAGGTGCATCTTTAATTCTACATTTTAAAGTTGCAACCTTATATAATTTTCTCCTTTTATGTTCATGATCTCTATGTTAAAGATTACATGTGCTTAAAAATTAAGTCCAAAAAGCCATTTCAAAAATAGATGCGAGTCATTTCTACATAGAAACCGTGTCCACAATTTGTAAACCGAAGAGTTGTGAAGCTAACAGCTTTGGGCTTGAGGGTTAGAACCGGTATGGAGTTTGAATGGATCACTAAATAAGAATTTTATAGTTTTTCTAACGCGCTGGATTCTAAATGGAAATGAGTTTGTGAAAAAAACTACCCTACAATAACATAGTTACTTTTGGTACACCTCATGCCATCAAATCTAAAATTTGATGACTAAGGTGTGACATGTCTTTAGGTAAAGATCGAGAAAAAATTTCTTTGATTTTGAGCACAATAAATGGTACATTTCTACCAACTCAATTTCACATTTGACAGATATGAGTGATTATGATTTTTTTAAATCTAAAGTAATTTTTATAGTACATTATCGTAAAAAGAATATCAAACTCAGCCTTAGACCCCTATTAATTTTATTTTCCCAATGGAACACGTAAAGGAGTGTGACTTGAATTTTACACCACTTTTATATTTCCTTTCCAATTTCCTAAAATCCTTCTCTCTCATGGTCTCTATCTAAACTCTCATTCCTAAACTCTAAAAACATAAATATCTATTTCATTTTTTACATATACCTATTGATGCACTAGCTCAAAGAATTAGCATCTATAAATCCTTGAACATCCCTTTTACATCTTATTCATATTATGATATTTAAAAAATAATGAAGTATACAATAAGGTCACTTACCTTTTATACAAGGTGGTCACAATTAATCTTGACAATTGGATGGATGCATTTATTTCATTGACGAAACTCAAAGTACAAATGAAAGTTTCTTGAACTCTATCACACACCCAAACTATTAAATTTCACATCGAATGGTTATAAGTAATTATAACCTCCTTATAGCTCCTTATAAATGGTCTCCTTGTATGCAATCCCTAAAAAAATAATCTATTATGGAGAAGAAATAGAAGAGCAAAACGTGAGCACTAAATAAAAATTTTGGAAAGGGACTCTATATACTCTTTATTCCTACCAAGTATGAGTAATTGAGTTTATCCAACAAAGGAAGAAATGGAAAGTAAAATAGTCATGCAAATCTTCTATATATAAAACACATGTAGGTTTGGCAACAAGTGTTTGATCAAGAAATTGTTTTTTGGTTAGGAGATTGGTTGGATAAACATTTATATTTATCATGTGCAATGTGATGATATATCATAAGAGAAATTGTAAAGAAACCCCAGAATTTTACTTTTTAGACAACTTCTCCCGACCAAGTTATTTTTAGTAAATTTTATCCTAAATTTAATTTTCTTAACAAATACCTCCAAGTAAAAAATAAATAAAATAAAAACCAAACTACCCTCCCTTAACCTCTGCCCCTTTCCACACCCCTCTCTCTCCTCTTTCCCACCTGCGGACCGTACCCATTATTTTACTCTCTTGAGACTTGAGAAGGACCAACCCACAAAGCATTCGCACTCTCTCGCTCTCTGTCCCCGAAGACCAGGGCTTGAGCTCCCTTCCTCTCTCTCAAAGGACCTACAGCCCAAGCTCTCATTCTCTCTGCAAATGGGTTTAGGACCGCGGTCGGTCCAGTAGCACCACATTGGCATCCAGCATTGGGTTTATTTACTAATCCGATTGTTTTTTACTGCAGTTACATTTTACGATGATGTGACGTGGGATTACTTAAACAAAGGTCTTTTGGTTCAAATACATATAACTTTTGACTTTGAGGTATTTGCTAAAAATGTATTTTTTGAGATAAAAATTGCGATACAAAAATTCGGTGGGAAAAGGTTGTTTAGAAAATCCTAATTGGGAGGTATATGCAATTTTCCCTATCTAGTAAATTCAAAAAAAAAAACAAAACAACTAATTGTGCTCCTTTAGGTATATTCTATTTCAATTGAAAAAAAGTTATATAATTTTCAAAAAATAAAAAAGTAATTTTTTAAACTAACAATATTCATTTTTTTATTAAAGATGAATTTTTAAGATTTAAAAAATACTTGTCAATTGTGATATAATAATAGTATTGTATGCTTCCATAAGAGCATGTTATAAAAATTTCTAAAATTAAGCGAGTATAGCATTTATTAAGAGCATGATAAGCAATAATAATTACTTTTAATTTTTTACAAAATGGCCAGCATCTTTAAAGAAAAAGACAATTGAGTCTTTGACCATCTAATAAAAATAAGGGATGAAGTTTTTATAAAGCCTAGGCTTTATAAAAGCCAAATAAAAGCTCACTTCAAATCCCCATTTCTAAAAGCACTTCCGGCATAAAAAATCCACATGGTGGTTCTAAAATTAATTTCCAACAACAACAATAAAATTTGAAACTAAAAAAATGCTATAGATCTTGCGGATTTGTAAACACTTATTGTTAGGGCAAAATGGACAATCTAGATGATTTGTTGCAATGTACACTATTTTTAGAATTTGAAAGCTTAATTTTTCACAACCATAATATTCAAGCCCAGATGATCGATTTAAAAGCTTTCCAATGGTTGAATTGCAATTTTTTATGAATTATGAGGTGAGGGTTTACTTATTTTGATAGAACTACAACCCTATCAAATCATTACATTATAAAATAAAAAATCATATCTAATTGAGTCAATTTACATTTTCCTTATATTCGTTTTAAAAGCTATAGTTATATACATAAGATAAAAATTTATAATGGGGCAAATGGAGGGTGGGAGTTTTATATTTATGCCTAACCACTAATGCCCCCATATCCTAACAGCTACGCTCATGACACTAAATATCGCCGGTTATTCCGAAATTTGTTAAAAAGCTTTATAGAGTGGGGCATTATTTCATCATCATTAAATAGCGTAAATTTATTGTTTATGATTTACTTTGGCAAAGTTTTACATTGACTACTTACCAAACACAACCCGTATTCTTTATTGGGGCTTAAAAAAAAAAGTTAAAAGTCTTCACCACCAGACCACCCTAGAAGAAGACATGCAAAGGTATAATATCCCATTAAAATATCCAAAGTGTAGTACAATCCATGAAATCCAGAAAAAATAAAAAAATAAAAAAAACTAGAACTTGGGACAATGACCGTCCATAGAAATGATGAACGGTGATGGACAAATACTTGGGCATTCTTTCCATCGCTATACCAGACAACAATGGTTTGTCCATAGTCCATAGGATCACAGAGTAGTTTCCCATAGTTAATACCCAATTCAAACGATACATATTCTTTCAACACAAGCTCCAAAACAAGTTCACATTTCCATTTTTATTGCTTCCATTGATTCCAAATGCAAAGAATAAAAGTAAAACACAAGCTTACAATCAAATAATAAAAATAGAAATAACATGAACAATATTTTTTTTAATTTTTCAAGAATGAAAGAATCACCATTATACAAGAAATACATGTGAATGAATCAGTTAAACATTCACGCGCCTTGTCGTCGAGTACTAATATTTAGAGAACATCTTCAACGCCTGCACTCAGGGGGAACGCCTTGAGGGAATCGCTTAGTATCGCCACAGTAATTATAAATCATGTAATTAAAAAAGTCATGAAGAGCTAGAGAAGGGGGAGCGTTGTGTGATTTACCTGACCATTTGTCAAGGGTAAGCTGCACAGTATCACCTCCAGGGAGGACCTTGGCACGCTGGTCACCCCAAGTGATGTCGCAGTTCAGGATGAAAGTAGCAGAAGCATAAGAGAGAGAAGCAAAAATGAGAAAGAGGTCAATTGAAGCCATGGCTAACACACAAGGTACTGAAACTCCAAGGATTGATGTTGATGGTGCAATGGGCATCGAGCACCCCTTATTTATAGGGTCCCCTTTGAAGAGAGAGAAAGTTAGAGAGAGAGAGAGAGGGGAAGGGATGAGGAAGAAGAGCTGGAGCCACTCCCTACCAGCTTGCCTTTGCCTTCACTGGGCTTGGCCCAAAACCTTACGCGTCCCTCCTTTTAAAAATTCATACCCCACGCACCCCTCCCTTCATGGATCCCTCATCTCTGCCTTGGGCGGTGGTGTTATAGAAGGGAATAATTTGAGGTAATAAATTTGCATGGCGAGCACATGGGAAAGTACGGGTCCTAGGCTCCTGATAATGTTGTTGAGTTCAGTGTTTGATTGCACAAATCAGCAGCCGATACCGGCCATGGGCCTGGTCCGGATCACCTAGAAAACCACCTCGGTAATCAGTCCAAGTCCCGCAGGCGACGACTAGGCAAAAATTGTATTAAAAATTTAAAAGTACAGGAAAAATGAACTATATGTTTAAAGTAAGATTAAACAAAAACACGTATAAATGACATTAAAAGTGTAGTGAAAAAATAGATTTGGAAAATCTTTTGTGGATAGGGATATTTTTAAAATAATCTAAAAAAAGTGGGACAATGTAAAAGAGTTAATTATATATGGACCCTATATAATTAGGAAAAATAGGGTATGCTCTTCTTATATGCGAATATTACAACTAAGGTTGGTCAATCCGACTTTTGTTTTTTTACAATATTACCTCTCGGTCAGAGGATTCCATTTTTGGATCGCATTTTAATTTTTTTTTTTCATTGGTAGGGTAGTGCCTGATGGGATGGAGGCACTGCCCAAATGGTCCGAGGTCCAAATCCTCGAAATGCTATACACAAGCGGCCCAAGAATGGTCATCTCGGACCACCCCATGAACTAACGTTTTACGCTTGTCTGAGGTCCCCATCCTCAAACCGCTTGTTATTATGAAAAAAATTAGAGTCCGAGAATTTCAACCTCAGATCGCCTTGTGATCATTTTAAATGCAGCGAGCCCTTTTTTCATTTCGTGCTATCTCTCTCTAGCATTATCTCGCTCAACCCTCTCTCTCTCTCTGAGCATTCTCTCGCTCAAACCACTCTCTCTCTAAACTGTCAACCTGCGAAGCATCTACAAGCGGATTTCTTTCACTATTACTGTGATTACGGTGAGAATATAAGATTCAAGTAAGTTTTTTTTCTTCTTCTCTTTTTTACATTTTTTTATTAACTTGGATTGTTAGATTTGAATCTAGGGTTTTTCAAATGGGAAGTTGCATTGAGATGATTAGGGTTTAGAGAATGTATAGTTTCACCTCAAATAAGAAAGGAAAAGCACTGGAAATTATTAGGGCTCCATAACAAAGTATTGAATTTTGTTTTTTAACATATTAGGATTTCTTTTATTTATTTGAAACCTAGTGGAAAATCAGTGGTTGTGTGATATCTTTTCATTTATACATGTACTTTAATTTTTATTTATACATGTAATTTAAATTTTATTGGTTTAGTTATACAATGCAATTTATTGTAGTTGCACTTTTATGTTGGTGTTAAGGTGTCTTTAATCGAGGCTACCTCACATTGACTCTACAAGCCCTTCATTTGAGTTTTAGAATGGCCACTGATGGAGTTAGATTGGTGTGTCGTTATGGTGGTATTTTCGAGCAAAATATAAATGATGGGCAAATTTATTACGAGGGTGGGAATATAAAAGTCACACTGTATAGGGAAGGTTAGTCATTGGAGCGATTGAAGGTTCATATGGTGACTATTGCTCGCTGCAACCCAAGTAGTTTGACCATTATGTATCAAGAAAACGACAATTTATTAGTATTAAACTAAGATGGAGATGTGACATGTATGCTACTAGTAGCTTCTAGTATTCATGTATGTGTTTCAAACCTATCTTCCGAACCAACACATAGGGATCATCAACCAAGAGTGAATGAAGCAAGTCCATCATGAGGTCCACCAACTAGGATTTGTTAATAATTAAAATTTTCATGACTGTATTGGTATTTTATTTTTTATATTTAGTACAAATTGAATTCTTCGGCCATGACTTCCTAGGCAACCCATTGAACTAGTGCCCAATTCTGTTGTCTGAAATGAAGCACATGCATGCGAGCCAAACTCAGATGATGACATAGAGACGGGACCCTATCGTGATGAGCAATATATATTGGACATGCCATGCCCTTCAGCGTGCACTCGAGTTGATATGCAGGTCGAACAATATTTTGAGCTTGTTAAGACTCTTCAAGACCATTTGGTTGATTATACCATATGTCAAAATTTTATCATGGACTATAAGAGAAACGACCAAGAGCGCGTAGTTGCAGTTTGTACGGTAGAGGGATGCAAATTAGAAGTTCACTGCTCTAGGAATAATCCCTCTAAATTTTTTAGTGTGAGAAAGATGGAAGAAGAGCACACATATACATGTCCACTTGAAAGGGCTCATCAGCCATTAACACGTAGCTAGTGGGTTGCCAGAAAAATTAAAACCCGTCTGACTGATAAGATAAATCTCGCTCCAAAAGTTATTGCCAAATATATTCATCGAGAACATGATGTCCCATTGACATACATGCAAGAGTAGCAAGGAAAAGAAGTCGTGTCCCATTGAGATACATGCAAGAGTAGCAGGGAAAAGAAGTCGTGACTTAAATGATACTTGAGTCACATATGCAGTTGTGTATAGAACTACCTTTATACGTGGAGAAGATACGACTCACCATCCTCCAATATGTAGGATATATACTATTTTATAATGTATTATCTGAGCCGTCAATTTTCAATATTTTTAATAGTTTATAGATCTGCTCGTTTTGCACTATTTTTTAATTTTTAAATTTTACCATTAGAGATGAAAATAAATTTTCAGGTCATTAATAAAATCTTTGCTACTGAGAAATCCTTTTTCAACATTGTTTGAAGGTACATCTTGCTTTGATTGTTTAGGGCCTCAGCCTTAAACAAAACACACCCAATTTAAAATCCGGGGAATTTGGAATTCAAGTTCCTCAGGCCAAAGTTGCCGACCCATGTCCAAATTGGCTTAGAGATTGTTAGACCCTTGGTCAATCGAAATAGTACCAAAACCAAAAGAAATAGCAAATTATGTGCCGACCTTTTTGAGTGTCAATTACCATATGCGGTCATTTGCCCAATACTACGAGGACCACCTTGCAACTTTTTTTTTTTATCTTAAGTTGCCCCCTGTTGGGCAATAAAAATACCGGATAAGGATTTTTGTTTTCTCAAGTCACCAATACTGTCTGGCCGAACACCTGGCGTCATTTGTAATGGAAAGCATAAAAAAAATTTGAACGACTGGACTGGTTCTCTCTCTCTCTCCTTATTAACATCTAACTCTCTCTCTCTCTCTCTTTAGGGTTTATAACTATTCCACCGGGGTTTCTGCTTCTATTGGTTTTGTTTTTATTGTTCATTAATATCCATTGTTTTCTTTGAACATGTCCATCGTGTCGTCTCATACTTTAAAAATTCTCAATTTTTGGTTTAGTTTGGGGAATTTATGTTTTTTCTCTCTGCCAGTCTGATGGGGATTTGGTTTTGAAACAACAATTGGAACTGTCTCTTGAGAGAGCCCAAGACTCTGACCCAGGATTCCAGAAGTTAGCTCTTGAAAGTATGAGGTAGGGGCCTGGTTTAATTTCTTTTCCAAAACGCATCTCCTTTTCCCATTCACTGTTGTTATTGTTATTGTGATCTGTTTATTTGTTCATTTGTTTGTTTGATTGATTTAGTCCCATTTTTTATCTTTGACATCTTTTTATTTCTTTGATTGAGTAGTGCTACGTATTTAGTCCCATGTTTGTTGAACCAGGGAGAGCGATAGAGAGTATTAAATGTTAAATAAGGAGAGAGAGAACCAGTCAGGTCGTTCAATGAAAATGCAGAACAGCATTGGTAACTTAAGGGAGAAAAAAACGCCCTTTGATGTTTTCATTGCTGGAAGGAGGGTAACTTAGAAAAAAACAAAAGCCGCATGGGATAGGGGTGGTGCTCAAAATATTGGTCAAATGAACCCCATATCGTAATTGATTCCCCCAAAAAAAGTATGCACCGAATTTGCTCAAAATAAAAATAAAAAGAGTTAACTCTCTGATCCTTAGCCTTTCATAGCATCCACTAAAAAGAGAGTTCATTTTCAATTTATTCTTGGGATTGTCTACTGTCATTATCTTTTGTATATGAATGTCGCAATCATTCTTGTCCCTTGAATTTCAAAATAGGTGGTTGTAAGAGTGTTATTGAATAGAGACAAGGCTCCAAAAAGAAAATTTTCTAACTTGGTGATGCACCTCAAGCCATCCAATTTGTCATATAAAGAGTTGGAATGATTGTGACCTCAATGTACAAAAGATAAATGGTCTATTTGCAGACAACCCCGAATTTCTTTCACTAAGCTTCCATCATTGAAATTCCATATATGATTTGGCGTCGTAAAGTCTGCATTCAAACATTAAGAATGAACGAATCACTATTATCTTCATATCCTGTACTCGGGCGGAAGCGCTCGAGGGAATCGCTTAGTATCGTTGCAGTAATTATAAATTAAGTATTTCCTCTGAATCCACCTCATTCTCTTGTACATGTTTGTGTCCAGTTGGGCTGGGGGCCAGGACTAGACCTATACCGAGCTCGTAGTTGTAGCATAGGTGACTTGGACAGAGTTACAGAGGACAGGAGAAGAAAATGGGTCTTTAGAAGTGGTGGCCTTAAAACCAGTGAAAGAAGCAGTGAAGGGAGCCAGGGACCAATCTGCCTTCAAAAGCCCACCTCTAGTGGCCCAGTCCTCTGCGTCCCATAAGCTCGCGTAAACTCTCATGGGCTGGTTTTTTGGAAGGGTTGTTGTTGCTTCAGTGTTCGCAAACATTCAAACAGGGATCCCATCAACCAAAAATCTGAACACCCCAAGTTAAAAAAACTCATCAGTAAGATGATTTAGAGAGAAAGAGAGAGAGAGAGGCCAAAAAAAAAATGTTTGAGAGAGATTTAGGCCGAACCAGAGATAGAATTGGGTTGGGTTCCAGATGATGGAGTAGGTGTGGAAGGCTTTCGTTGCCCTTGCCTTGAGAGAATACGTTTGTGTGCATCACGTATGGCTCTTCTGTCGCATTTCCAATAAACTCGAAATCGATCACTTCGTGGTTGGAGCCTCGAGAGGAGAGCTGCTCAAATACAATAAATAGCTCAAATTTCAGTACTTAAAAAATAAATTCAAGATCTTTTTGCTATCCAGAATTTAGATGCGTGAGAGAGATAAAGGAACACACATAGTAGGTGGTAACCGTGCCAGCTGAGTTGCTTTCGACAAGCTTAATCGTCACTTTGATACGAGTAAACAATAAATTCTTGCTTTGATCGGAAACCAAAACCTGAATGGAAATGGCCATGTTAACAATCCCTTGTGTGTCTAATCTGTAAGTCAAGAAGAGAGAGAGAGAGAGAGAGAGAGAGAGAGGAGGGGGATGTTGTGTCATTTACCTGACCACTTGTCAAGGGTAAGCTGCACAGTATCACCTCCAGGGAGGAGCTTGTCACGTTGGTCACCCCAAGAGATGTCGAAGTTCGGGATGAAAGTAGCAGAAGCATAAGACAGAGAAGCAAATATGAGAAGGAGCTGAATTGAAGCAAAGGAAGCCATGGCTTTCACGCAAGGAGTTAGGATTGATACTGATGGTGCATGTAGGGTTTATGTAGCCTTTAAAGGCTTTATGAGTGTGTATTAAAATACTTTTATTATAGTGAAACATAAACTCAGAGGGAGTGTGGTCCCTCGAGGACCAGACTAAGCAAGTGATGTTTGCTTATACCAGACTATGCTTATCGATCTAGGCCAAACGGTTGAAAAACCCAAGGTACCTGGGTATAAATAATTAACCAAGGAGGTTTGGGGTTAACCCTTGATGAAGTCGGAGTTTATGCCTAGATGAGAGAGCCGAGGGACTAATGTGACCCTTGTGTGTGATGGTAGGCTTACTGAGATGGGGGCAAAAAACGTCATCCATGTTTCATCACACGGCATGCATATTGATAGATCGTTCGAAAAAGTTAGATATCTACCTTTGGGTGAAGCGTATGCATGTGCGAGAGATACCCCTATGCGGTGGGGTATGAAAAGCTCGGTTGAGGTAATCCCCGACATCTTTTCTTTTATTTGTTAAGTTCTTTTATTTTATGTTATCAAGCACAGTATTAGGTTGTATGAATGACATCAAGTAGTTGAGATTTATTTTATTGATGTGTTATTTATTTTTGAATTTCTATTGTTTGTAATAAGACCATCTGTGAGTGATCTTGTTGCCAAAATTATAAAGGGTTATTATTATTTTTTTAAAAAATTGTATTTCCCCGACAAAAGATCACATAGGTCTTTCTTTCATTGGTATTAGAGCTAGTTTTACTTGATTGCCATTAGGAGTCTTTTCTTATTTTTGCTTGAGAATAGAAATATATGGCTACTCGAACCTTCATCTCTGATATCTTGAAAATCGAAAGGTTTGATGGGACCAACTTTGCTTCATGGAAAAGAAAAATCAATTTTGTGCTCTATGAAAAAAACTTGCATGAGGTACTCTTTGAGGACCGACCTCGTCATCCAACTGACGGCTCATATCAAATAATCAAAGATGAGTAAGCCAATTGGAAGAGGAGGAACTTGAGATGCAAATACATTCTTTTATGTGCCATGCTGACTCGTATGCTTCTGAGTACGAGTCAATCTATGCTGCAAGTGAGATTTTTGATAAACTTGAATGAGAGTATGTTGAACCCTCTCTCATGAAGCAAACTATGGCTATGAGAAGGAACAATGATTTAAAAAAGGTAGAAGGTACCAAGTTTGCAGATCATGTGCACGTATTTCGTGCGCTAGTCAGACATTTGGAAGATGCAGGCATGAAGCCTAATGAATCTATGCAAGCGATTCATTTAATGAATTCTCTTCGTAATTCATGGGAGACTTTCATATCTTCTATCTCTGCTAGAAGAAAGACACCAAAATTAGAGGAACTCATCACGACCATTAAATCTGAAGAAGAAATGAGGAGCTCAAGGCAAACCCCAAGGGATGCGTGCATATGGTAAAATCTCAACCATATTTTAAATTTAAGAAAGGAAATAGAAGAAACACTTTTGAGAAGAAAATATATTTAAAGAAAAGAGATTTTAGAAATAAGGGAGCAAAGAGAGATACTCGAACTTGTTTTATTTGAAAAAATGTAGGCCACATAGCCAATAGTTGTCAGTTCAACAAATCTGGTGGAACTAACAAGGAATTGACATGTGTGGTTTTCGAGTCCATGCTAGCTGACCCCAAGGGAGCTTCTTAGTGTCTTAAGTCGGGGGCTACGACCCATGTCACAAACACCAAGGAATGTTACCATTCTTTCACTCCCATAGGACCAAGATAGTAGCATATTTATATGGGAGGAAATCAGAAGATTGATGTACTTGGAGTTAGAGATTTTGAGCTGAAACTGAAGAGAGGGAGCACCTTGATCCTAAAATAAGCACTTATGCTTCTGATATGAGGAAGTGCGTGGTTTCGGTTCCTAAGATGTCTATGGCTGGAGTCATAACCACTTTCATTGGGGAGAAAATGGTGGTCAAGAAGGGGAAATATGTGGTCATGACTGGACGACTTGTAGACGGGCTATTTACTCTTGAAATAAAAGAGAACATTGCTTATGTTTTCATCCCCTAATGAATTAGATGCTACCCTATGGCATATGAGGTTAGGACACATTAATATCAAACGAATGAAAAGATTAAAAAGGGATGAGATTCATCAAAATTATAAGGGAGATTTATCGAAAGTGTGCGAGTTTTGTGTGCAAGAAAAACTAATAAAAAAAAATACCACCAGGACAAAAAGAGCTACTAACATATTGGAAATCATTCATAGTGATATATGTAGACTTATGAATGTGACCACCAAAAGTGGAAAAAGATATTTTATCTTTTTTATATATGACCACTCGCAATATGGCCATGTGTATCTTATTCATGCAAAATCAGAAGCCCTAGAAAAATTCAAAGAATATAAGACCCAGGTAGAGAATCAAATCAACTTGAAAATCAAAGTCCTTAGAACTAATAGAGGGGGGGAATATTCATCTGACCTTTTCAAAGAATTGTGCATTGAAAATTAGATCATCCATCAGTACACCATGCCTTATACTCCTGAACAAAATGGTATAGCGAAGAGAAGGAATATGACCTTAGTGAAAATAGTAAGGAATATGATGGGACATGTAAATCTCTCATGGGAGTTTTGGAGAGAAGCCGTATTAATAACATGTTATATCCTTAACCGGACTCCCACAAAAGCTGCCACACTTACTCCTCATGAAATTTTTATAGGTTGTACTCCCTCCCTTGAATACCCGAAAGTTTGGGATTGCTCAGTCCATGTCCTTATCCCATATTAAAATAGAACCAAATTGCAACAAAAAACTGTCAAATCCATTTTTATTGGTTACCCAGATCATGGTAAGAGGTATCGATTCTACAACCTTAAAATAAGTACGGTTATTGAAAGCCGCGATGTTCACTTCTTCGAAGAAGAGTTACTTGAAGCAAGGGTGAGTAGAAAACAAGCCGACTTTTATGAGAAGGCCCAAAACAAGGATGTAGTTCGAGACCTTGAACTTGAAAGTTCCAAACCAACCCAACCTGATCCTAAACTCCTTATAGAAAGTGAATCTTTACCTGAACCAATACGAAGTCATCGAGTCAGTAGACCACCCCTTTACTTAGAACATTTTGTCTACCTTGGAGATCATTTTGATAAGGGTGTGGAAGATCCAGATTCAAAACCTAGAAATCACTGTGAAGCCATGACTTGTTCTGAAAGGGAATATTAGGTAGAAGTCATGAAAGATGAGTATGCTTCCAGTAACAAAAACCATGTATGGGAATTAGTACCCCTACCTGAAAAAAGTAAGGTCATTGATTGTAAGTGGATTTTCAAGAAAAAGTTGAACTATGAAGGGAAAATAAAAAAATATAAAGCTAGGTTGGTTGCAAAGGGTTTCACCCAGAAAGAAAGAATAGATTATGAGGAAACTTTTTTCCCTGTTGTCAAATTTCTATCCATCTGAATCCTTATAGCTATAACAGCCCATTTTGACTTTGAGGTTCATCAAATGGATGTCAAAACAGCCTTTCTAAATGGGGATTTAGAAGAAGAAATTTACATGACCCAACCTGAGGGATTTGAAGAGAAAGGGAAAGAAAATTTAGTATGCAAATTAAATACATCCCTTTTATGGCCTAAAACAAGCATCGCGACAGTGGTATATAAAATCCCAAGGTTTTCCACAAATAATGAGGATTATTGCATATTTCAAAAGGTTAGTAGGAGTGATGTGGTCTTTAAATTGTTATTTGTGGCTGATATGCTAATTGTTAGTAGCTCAATTGCCCTATTAGTAGAGACGAAAAATTTCCTTACACAACACTTCGATATGAAGAACATTGGAGAAGCTTCATATGTGTTAGGCATCAACATAATAAGAAACAGGAGAGAGAAGACTATCCAACTTTCCCAAGCAACTTACTATAAGAGGATTCTGAAAAATTTTGATATGGGTATGTGTAAGCCCATGTCTACCCTAATTGACAAAAAGACGAAGCATAATAATAAGATGTGTCCTACCGAAGACATGGATATAAGAGTTATAGAGAGAGTATCATACAAGAGCACAATTGGGTTCTTTATGTATGCCATGACTAGAACAAGGCCTGACTTGTCATTCGTCATGAGTTTGGTGAGCCGTTTCCAAAGTAATCTAAGAGAGGAGTATTGGAAAGCTGTAAAAAGAATTCTCAAATATTTAAAGGGTACCATACACTATGTGCTCACATATAAAAGGGGAACTGAAATAGCAATAGAGGGATATTCAGATGCAAGCTATCTCGCAGATCCAGATGATGTGAAGTCTACATCTGGGTATGTGTTTATGCTTGAAGGGGGTGCGGTTTCTTAGAAGTTAAAGAAACAAGATATTGTAGCCTTGTCCACCATGTAATCCGAGTATGTGGCATGCAGTCTAGCAGCCAAGGAGGCCGTGTGGATTAAGAAGTTTCTTAATCAATTTAATTTTCATCTTGTACGTTGTGAGGCAATGCGAATTTTCTGTGACAACACTGCATTTATTTGTGTCTCTAAGGAGCCTCTGTTTCACAAGAACTCCAAGCATATTAAGCTTTATTTTTATCAGCTGAGAAATGAGGTAAGATTGAAAAAGATCGAGATTAGCAACATATCTACAGATTTGATGATTGCAGACCCTCTGACTAAGGGAGTTGTCCTTAATATTTTTATAAGACATGTGAAAGAGATGGGGATGAGAGAAAGTGAGGAAGAGAGAATGTAAGGCCTTCAAAAGCCAAGTGGGAGATGTTGGGTTTATGTGGCATTTAAAGGCCTTATGAGAGTGTGTTGAAATACTTTCATTATAGTGAAACATAAACTCAGTGGGAGTGTGGTTCCTCGAGGACCATACTAAGCAAATGAGGTTTGCTTATATCGGATTGTGCTTATCGATCTAGGCCAGACGGTTGGAAAACCCAAGGTACCAGGGCATAAATAATTAACCAATGAGGGTTTTGGGTTAGCACTTGATGAAGTGGAGCTTATGTCTAGAAGAGAGAGCCGAGGGACTGTGTGACTCTTGTATGTGATGGTAGGCCTATTGAGACGGGGGTAAAAAACGTCATTCATGTTCCATCACACGGCATGCATATTGATATATCATTCGGGAAAGCCAGATATCCACCTTTGGGTGAAGCGTATGTATGTGCGAGAGATACCCCTATGTGTCATATAGTTATGGTCGCATCAGGTCGTGGTGACCTTGACTCGTCTCTAGGAGAGGACCTGTAATCCACAAACTGGGATTGCAACCCCTTAAGTCATTGACCTATCTTTGATGACCCTCTAATGAGCCCCTGCTTAGATTGTGGGTCATGAGAAACACTGGGTCGGTTCGATAAAGCTAGTGTGGTCTGTAGTCCATAGTTGAAGGTGGAGTACCCCGTCATTACAGATTGGATTTCTAAAACCATATGGATACTTTTCCTAGCATATTAATTTAATTGTGTTCATTTTACTATTGAAATAATTTTAGTTTTATTA
>NW_006500327.1:3664792-3677734 GCF_000471905.2 Amborella trichopoda
ATGTTTGATGATCTTCATACAGGGAAAAAACATCTCAATATTTGTATATTGATGCAAAATAAAAGTTATTAATGGAATACCTTCATTTCTTATTGGATTATTAAAAAACAACATTTATAATGATTTTTAATATTTTATTTGAATTTTTTTTTAAGATTGAATCTGACCAATTCTACTGATTCTCGATCCGATACACCGATTCATTGATCCGGATGGGTTTTGAGGGTGTCCGATCCGAAGCACCAATCTATTTTTTAAAGTATTGATTTTAAGTATAAGTAATGATCTTATAGATCCCTCCCACGCCCACAAGCATGTATAAGCATGGCCCGCAACTCATCACCATCGATTTTGATTCAAATCTCAAGGCCAGATTTGAATTCCTCCTCTAATTTTTTAAATTTTTTTTAAAAGTAAAAAACACCCTCTCTGCTCATCCGTACTCTCGTCCCCCAATGCCCTACCGCATGCAACTCACTCTTGTGTCTGTCCCATCTCAATATTGGGTTTTCTAAAACCCATCCCTCTCTCCCTCTCTCCCTCTCTCTCTCTCTGCGCCCGCCCCACGCTCCCTCTGCGATAACACATTGCTGTGTCTCTCTCTGTCCCTCTGCCCAACCCCGTGCTGAGGAGCTCTCAGTTCGGGCAGGCGGCGCCTCCTCCACTTCAAAACCTTGGGCAGCGCCTAGTATATGGAAGCTTTCTTATCTGAGTTCATAATGTGTATGGATAGGATAAGTTTTAAGGGATAGTTACTTAAAACCCTCAAAAATGAATTTTTGAAGACTAAAATAAAAAATCGAGACTAAAATACGGTCCGGCACTTCACCATGGCGGTCTGGCATTTGGAAGAGGTCGTTCTGGTGTTTTTCAAGTGCGGTTTGGCATTTGTTTGTGTCTAGAATAGGTGGCGGCCCAACAGTGTACAGTTCCAGTTCGGTAGAATGGATGGATCCGGTAATATACAACCATTTCCTTGTATTTGGAACTGAAAATGAATTGTTCTGTACGGGAAGGGTATTTTGTCAAAAAATAAACTTTTTTGTATTGGGGGATATTTGTTATAAAACTTGTTTTTTTGAAAAAAATATACTAAGAAAAATTATAGTAGGTATAAAGTCTATTTCTGAAGATTTTGTGCAACTTTTTTTAAATTTAATTTGTGCTTGGGTGGCTTCTTTTTGGTGTTCAGGTTGAACCCACATGTACAAAATTTTGTTGGTGAGGGCACAATGATGGGGTTTTATTCAGCACCCCTTGGGCATGATTCTACGCGTTCTCTTTTATTTATTTATATATATTTTTGACAAATGTTATGGTTCTTCTCCTTTTAAAATTTCAAAACCAACGCAGCTCTGCCTTCATGCAATCTTTGGTGTGGCCTCGAGTCATAGAAGGAAAGTTATCGAGTTTGAAATTTTCATTGGCAACAACCTCAGGGTGCTATGCACGTGACAATGTTGTTCAGTTTTTGGAGCTTGGGCATGTCCAAGCTAGTGTGACATGAGCACGGTACCTGTGTCGCTATTTAAAACGTGTCTAGTACTTGGACATGATCTGTGTAATGTTTTAAAACCCGGCAATTTAGATCACAAACTTATTAATTTAAACTAGGGATCAACTTTGGACCAAATTGGTTTTGGAAAAGTATCGATACCATCCCAGTCCCCCTACAACCAACCTTTTCTATTTTTTCTCCCCCATTTTAACCTTATTTGATGGTTTTTTTTTTATTTTTTGTTTATATTATTTTTAAATATTTTTTAGATCTCCGATTGGGGACTAACAATCCGACATGAATACATAGGGTGGACAGTCCACCTCACTGATTTGAAATTCTGGTCTAGGACTTCAATTAAAAAGACACTATGGTGGGAACATACGTACAATTTTTATTTTAGGTAAAATATTATAACGTGTCTTATTTATTTAGTACCCATAATGCAGTGGAAGATCGAAAGGCATTTATGCAAAACGTGTCAAGTCCAACAAAAATGTTTAGATGTGTCAAATCACGTCTAAATATCACTAAACACCCGTGTCGGGTATTGGGTAATGATAGTCAAGTGTCCATAGGATGCTTGGTTGATTGCACAAGCCCTAATATGAACTAAATTAAGCAATTGTATGGTATATTTCCATGCCCTCCAATAAACTAGACCTAGAAATGATTTATTTTTAACATACAGAAGTGTCTGGATTTTCTGGACGTGTCGAATTATGTGCAATTATCATGAAACTCGAGTTCAATTTCTACAAATAATATTTTTATTATTTTTAATTTACAAAAGACGTCTCTGGGTACTATGACACCGGGCTCCATATGAAGTGCCAAGGTAGTACATACGGTATAGAAAATCCATAGATCTTGGGTCTAATTGACATGGAGTGGACCTAGGTTCGGTCAATATTCAATAAAAAATGTAAAATATATTCTATATTGGTTATATAATAAATAAATAAATATATATCATATATGCATATACGTCGGGATGGATTAGGTCAAGTCGAGCCTGACTTGAGCCAGAGGTCTAAGATGGGCGAACCCAACCTGATTCTTTTCTAGGTAAAATTGATTTTGACCCGAGTTGGCACGACTTATATTTGATTGCCAGCCCTACTGATCTAGTCTTATATGTTCTGGCTGCTCCCATTCTCTCCATGGGTATATCTAGCAACCGATTTATAAATTTAAGAGTAAATTACGTACGGACATATCATCAAATAGTAATAACTCTCAAAAGTGTCGGAGTTCCTCAAACCAAAGTTGTCCACCCACCTATTCAGAGTCAAAGTTGGCTTAGCCATTTCGAAATCCCTCGTCAAAACAAATGGTAACCAAAAAAAAAAGGGGTCAAGTTAGGGTGCGCATTTTGGACAAAAATATACATTTGTTTTGTGATACAATATGTTTTTAATAAGAACAATTTTGTTCATTAGAAGGGGGTATAATATCGCTCGTAATATCATACCCGTGTAGATGATGTCACACTTTTTTTAATAACAAAAAAATATTTTTATTAAAACAATATACAAAACAAAAGTATATAAGTGTCAAAATTTGTTAAATACAATTATAAAATATTTGAGCACCCTAACATAACCAAAAAATCAGAAAAAAAAAAAAAAGGTATTTGTAGCATGAAAAAGAGTTCCTTTTCCATTTATTTCTTTCACTGAACTTCTGTAAGTGAAATTCGAAATACAATGTGCGATTTAGAAAGAATCAAAAGCAAAAGAAGCCTGCAATCAAATAGTAAGAAATAAAGAATCACCTATTATACAAGGGATACAGATGAATCAATGAAATATTTGTGATTTGCCGTTGAGAAGTCCTCATATTTAGAGATTATCGCCGACGCCTGCACTCGGGAGGAAGGCCTCGAGGGAATCGCTTAGTATCGCCACAGTAGCTATAAATCATGTATTTCCTCTGAACCCACCTCATTCTCCTGTACATGTTTGCGCTCAGTTGGGCTTGGGGCTGGGACTGGGACTGGGCCTGTACTGAGCTTGTAGTTGTAGCAGAGATGACGGGGATGGAGTTACAGAGGAGAGGAGAAGAAGATGGGTCTTTACAGTTGGTGGCCTTAAAACCAGAGAAAGAAGCAGTGAAGGGAGCCAGGGACCAATTTGTCTTCACAAGCCCACCTTTAGTGGCCCAGTCATCTGCATTCCATAAGCTTGCGTAAACTCTCATGGGCTGGTTCTTTGGAAAGGGAACTCCTGTTGTTGCTTCAGTGTTCTCAAACACTCTGACAGGGATCCCATCCACCAAAAATCTGCACACCGCAAGTTAAAAAACTCATCAGTGAAATGTTTTAGAGAGAGAGGGAAAAATTGTTGTATAGAGAGAGGTTAGGGCCTAATGGGCTTACATGATTTGGGATGGGTTCCAGATGATGGAGTAGGTGTGGAAGGATTTAGTAGGGTCGAACCAGAGATAGAATTGGACCTCTCTGTTGCCCTTCCCCTGAGAGAATACATTTGTGTGCATCACGTATGGATCTCCTGTCACGTTTCCAAGAAACTCGAAATCAATCTCATCGTGGTTGGGGCCTTGAGAGGAGAGCTGCCCAAATACAATAAATCGTTCAAATTTCAGCAATCAAAATATAAATTCAGGAAATTTTTCTGAGAACCTGATCAATTCGAGGATGAGTGAGGGAGAAAAATAAAAGGAACATACATAATAGGTGGTGACCGTGCCAGCTGAGTTGCCTTCGACGAGCTTAATCTTCATGTCGATACGAGTAAACAAAAATTCTTGCTTTGATCGGAAACCAGAACCTGAATGGAAATGTTCATGTTAGCAAGCTCCTTTTGTTTGTCTAATATGTAAGTCATGAAGAGAGAGAGAGAGAGAGAGAGAGGGAGGTGTTGTCATTTACCTGACCACTTGTCAAGGGTAAGCTGCACAGTATCACCTCCAGGAAGCACCTTTGCACGCTGGTCACCCCAAGTGATGTCAAAGTTCTGAATGAAAGTTGCAGAAGCACATGAGAGAGAAGCAAATATGAGAAAGAGCAGCTGAATTGAAGCCATGGCTATCACACAAGGTGTTTTAGTAGTGAAAACTCCAAAGATTGTTGTTGATGGTGCAATGAGCATCGATCGCCCTTATTTATACAGGGTCTTCAATAAAGAGAGAGGAAAGGGGGGGGTGACTGTAAAGAAAGTACAAGGCGGGGTGGGTCACAACTGGAGCCACTCCCCACCAGCTTGCTTTCACTTGTAGCACCGCTTTGGCATATAATTCTACGCGTTCTCTTTTTTAAATTTCAAAACCAACGCGCCTCTCCTCTCCTTTTTCATGCGATCGTGGTGTCCTTGGCGTGAATAGAAGGAAAGTTAGTTTGTCGTTGAGAAAACATGGGCCCTAGCCTCCACGCAATTGTTAAGTTCCAGATGTGTCACCTTGTCGAGTTTGGGCGTGTCCAAACTAGTAGTTCATATATTTGTATAAATCATCATCTTCTGTCGAGTTTGGGCGTATCCAAACTAGTAGTTCACATATTTGTATAAATCATCATCTTCCGTGAGTCTTATCTTAACTATTTGAGGTCGGCTACCACCACTAGAAATATTGGTGTTTAAAATATATGTAGTATTTGAAACTAAACGATGTGGATCATGAACTCCTTATTCAAATGACAAGCTTTCCATGTTTTTCCTACAACATAAAATTTCTATACTTCCCCTTATCCAACCATCTATTCAAAATGACCCCAATTACAATATCACCATCTATGTTATTTTATTTTTAATTGTTTTTGTACAAAACATTTTGACACCAAAATTTGGACATCTTGAACTCGCACCTATAAAAAATATAAAAACAATATTCCCAACAAAAAATAATAACTAAAATGCCCCTGAAATATTTAGGAGTATTTTGGTCATTGTATTTTATCAAAAATATTTTTTTAATATTTTATTTAGGTGAGGGCCCATTGAGGTGATGCCACGTGCCAAACTTCTTGTCCATATAATTAGAAGAAAAATATAAAAATAAAATGTTGTAAAGCATCAGATCTAGATTAAATGGTTAATAGCTCACTTGATTTAAATAGGACGGCTGGATGAACGGGAAGTAAATATCTTTCCAAAAAAACCTCTCTTATCCAAAACGTCTCGAGTCCAACAAAAGGACGCGGATGAACTAAATTAGGCAAATGGCATATTTTCAAGCCCTCCAATTGACTAAACCTGTAAATGATTTATTTTTAATATACAATAGTGTGTGGACTGTTTGGACGTGATAAGTATCATGAAACTGGTTGGAAAATATGGTCTTCTCTCTCAAGAATTTTTTAATAATAGTATAAAAATCATATTGTAGTATAAGTGAAATTACATGTGGTTAACATGAGGTAATGCTATGTATTTAGATTTATTTTTGAGCTTTAATACGATGTAACCCAATGTTACTAGACGGAAAACCCAATAGTATGTTTGGATTCCTTGTGAAAATTATTTTTCCTATGTTATAGATGTCCAATGATTATTTAATTTCTAAATATCTTTTTATCAATTTATAGGAATATTTGGATGATATCTTGTTATATAGGTAATTAGTGGACTAATAACATGTTTAATTCGTTACATAGGATTAACAATTTGGTGACAACTGGTTAATCCTAATTAGTGGCACTCAACGGAATTGAGGCAAGAGTTCACTTGGATCTTAGTTTATGAGAGTTACAAAATTATGTATTCTCTATGAAATGAGATTAACCCCTCAAGAAAGCATGATAGTGAAGGATGAAATAAGTATAAAGGTGAATGAGATTCATCAAAGAACTCTCAAGTTTGCATGTCTCCATATGACTTAGTTTATAGGATTTGGAATGGAATATTAAGTCCCTTGGGTGATTTAAAGACATATCTGAGTAAGTTGTTCATCATTTTTTATTTATTTATATTTTTTAAATATTATTTCTGGTATTATTTTGGTGATTGGGCCAACAACACTCATGTTCAATTTTTGTGGATAATATTTTGATGGGAAAAGTTTATATAGAGCCGAGGCTCTAAACAATCAAATTTGAGCCTACCTAAAAAATTTCATTAGAAGATGTTGTTTTGATTCCCAAATATCTTCAAATTGATCATCTCAACATCAAGATGCATAGACATGAGAAAAAAATGGATTGCAAGTTTTAAAAATAGTGTCTTTTGTAAAGCATTTTTGGACCGTCAATTTTCAAGATTATCAAGATATCATAGATGTATTGATCTACACTATTTTTGAAGCTTTAAACTTCATAAATAGATATGAAAAATATATTTTAAAGCTATTACAAAAATTTCCAATATTGAAACCACATTTGTTGACGCTATTTTGGAGGTAGGCTCTAATTTGACTGTTACCGTACCCTATTTTTATTACATTTAATGTACAAAAACTTCTCGAAGTATTTGGGTACTATGAAACCAGACTTCGTATGAAGTGCCAAGGTAGTACAATCCATGAAGTATGGAAAATCCATAGATCTCAGGAAAATGACGATCCATTAAAATGCTAAATGGGCGCGCAACATAAGTAAGCGCTATAAATGGGTTGGGTCTAGGTCCAATTGATAGGGCTGGGCCTAGGTTCAGTCATCATACAGTAAAAAATATAAGATATATTTTATATTAGATTATATAATTAACATATAAATATTTATAATATATGCATATATGTCGGGACGGATCTAACCATTTTGAGCCTAATTTGGACCTAACCTGAGGTCCGAGATGGGCTTGGACTCGGACCCGACCTTGGACTTGTCTAGGTTAAATAGACTTTGACCCAAGTTAGCTCAATCTAAATCTGATTACTCACCCCTCCTGATCTGCGCATCTCACTTCTGGTGGCTCCCGTTCTCTCCAGGCAACCGTGATCTATTCATGGTCCAAGTCCATGCGATCGTAGAACAATTTCCTCATGGTAAAAATTAGACCAATCCAGAGTCGACCAATCCGACTTAGGCGAGCCTTGAACACGATTTTATACAGGACAACGCTACAAGAAATTTAAAAGAAAAAGTTTATTTAAGGTTGAGGCTTCAAACAATCAAATTAAGGTGTACCTCAACAATTCACTTAGAAGGGGTTGTTTCTATGTCAAAAAAACTTTTAAATCGATCATCTCAACCTCGAGATGTATAGGTGTAAAAAAATAGATTTTGAGTATGAGAAATATTGTATCTTAGAATATATTATTTAGACTATCAATTTTCAATGTTTTCAAGTGTTTATAGATCTACACTATTTTTTAAGCTTCAAATTTTATAATTAGAGATGAAAATAAAATTCAAGATCATCACAAAAAAAAAAATACTATCAAGAAATCGTCTACTTTGCGTGCGTCCTTATACAAACCACAGCCAAATTTAAAATCTAAGGGAAGTGCGGATTCAAGTTCCTCGAGCCAAAGTTGCCGACACACCGATTTATCTCCAAATTGGCTCAGCGATGTTTAGAACCTTGTTAAATAGAAATAGTACCCAAACCAAAAAAAAAACCTTAAAAGTTTCTGCCCGTCAGCCTTTCACAGTATCCACCAAAAAGAGTTCATTTCCAATTTATTTCTTTCATTTAACTTCCATCATTGAAATTCCAATTACATTTTGCCTTATAGAATGAATCAAAAGAAAAATAAGCCTGCAATCAAACAATAAGAATCACTATTATAGGGATACACATGAATCAATGAAATATTTGTGATTTGGCATCGTGAAGTGCTCATATTTAGAGATCATCTTCAACGCCTGCAATCGGGGGGAAGGTCTTGAGGGAATCTCTTAGTATCGCCGCAGTAATTATAAATCGTGTATTTCCTCTTAACCCACCTCATTCTGTTGTACATGTTTGCACTCAGTTGGGCTTGAAACTGGGCTTGGGGCTGTGACTGGGCCTGAATTGAGCTTGTGGTGGTAGCACAGGCAACTGGGATAGAGTTGCAGAGGAGAGGAGAAGAAGATGGGTCTTTACAGTTGGTGGCTTTAAAACCAGTGAAAGAAGCAGTGGAGGGAGCCGCCATGGACCAATCTGTCTTCACAAGTCCACCCCTCGTGGCCCAGTCATCTGCATTCCATAAGCTCGCATCTCATGGGCTAGTTCTTTGGAAAGGACACTCCTGTTGTTGCTTCAGTGTTCTCAAACACTCTTAACAGGGATTCCATCCACCAAAAATCTGCACACCCCAAGTTAAAAACTCATCGGTAAAATGTTTTAGAGACACAGGAAAAAAAATGTTGTATAGAGAGAGTTTTGGGCCTAATGGGCTTACTTGATTTGGATTGGGTTCCAGATGATGGAGAAGGTGTGGAAGGCTTTAGTGGGGTCGAACCAGAGATAGAATTGGACCTCTCTCATCGAGACTCTCTTTTCTCTTTTTGACAATTCATTAGAGAAGACGGGCCCTACCTGTTTTTTAGATAGACTAAGGAGTTAGTTTTTTTTGAAGGTATGAGACTTAGCTTTTTTGAAGGTATTGTATGTCAGCAGGATTGGAAACTACAATTTGATAACTAGGTATAGGGGTGCTACCACCACAACCTAACCCCTTTCTCGACTCTCTCCTTCCTCTGCTCTCCCTCTCCCACCTTCTCGGCTCTCGCTCTCACAATCTCTCTCCTCTTGCTCTTCCATTCTCTCCTTTACTTTCTCTCCGTCACAGGAACTTAAAAATTAGGCAAAATTGCAAAAGCCAAGCCTGTGGCCCACCGATTTATTTTCCCTTCCATACTTGTTGAAAACAAAGGTAGGAATCCATGGGTTTGATACCTGTTCAGCTTTGATCCCAAAGCTTGAATGGGGAATTCAATACCACACGACCTGATTCGTGGAGTTAATGAGTAGTTTTCTATTTGGGGTGACTTAGAGAGCGCCCTGGTGCATTGTTTCGAATTGGAAATCGCCATGGTAGGATTGGTTAAATGCTGAGCAGCTTCTTGGGATGAGGTGGTAAGCATGAGAGAGAAATATATGGGTGGCAAAGAAGAGAGAAGAACATGGGCTTCTCTGCAGCAGCCATGGCTTCCTCTATCAATCTTTTTGTGGAGGGGGCCGGCCCAATATTTATAGTATCACAACCATAACCCAGTTATTATTTTTTATTGCTTTTACTTGATAAAAAAGTTATTGTTTTAAAGACTAAACTACCTTTCCGCTCCCTTACTCTACCCAATAAATCTCTCTCTATCTCTACTTGCCCCCCCTTTTTTTCTACCCATTATCTCTCTCTACTTGCCCCCCTCTCTCTCTCTCATTGAAAAAATGCTGTCTAGCACAAAAGTATGTCATACTAGCTTCTGGAAATCCAGAAGCCTCATGATCTATCCGAAAAGACAAAAAAAAAAAAAAATGGTGTCACATCAGCTTCTGGCTTCTAGCTTCTAGAACTCTAGAAGCCTCATGGCCGGAACGACACACTTTTCTGCTGAACAGAAGCAAAAAATTTCAGTCCGGCACAAAAGTGTGCCATGCCGCCCATGAGGGTTTTCGATTTCTAGAAGCCAAAGGCCGGTCCGGCACGGTTTTTTGCCAACCACATTTTTTCTACGTGAGTGAGTGTGTGTGTGTGTGTGTGTGTGTGAGAGAGAGAGAGAGCGAGAGAGAGAGAGAGAGAGAGAGAGAGAGAGAGAGAGATTGATGTTGGACAGAGAGAGAGACCGAGAGAGAGGGCAGGTAGAGACAAAAGGAAAACAAAAAGAGACTTTGTGAGAGAGGGTAGGTAGAGAGAGATTTAATTGGTAGAGTAAAGGAGGAGAATCATAGTTTAGTCTTTACAACAATGACTTTCTAACGGGAGGGTAAAAGAAAAAAAAAAAATAGTAACTGATGATAACTGTGATAGCAAAAGTATTGGGAGGTGGAATGAATACAAAGATCATTTTGGGGTATCTATAATTTTTTTTTGAGAAATTATCATATTAGAAATAAACCCTATGAAAATAACCTTCAGAATAATCTTTGAACTGTGAAGGCATCTCGAAAATCGTGATGGTAATGACTGGTTGTAAGTCTAATGAAGTTTTTAAAGCCTCACGGCACTTAAAGAACCGTGATAGTTTACAAGACTATCACGGTTGTATTTAACCTGCCATTGATTACAAGGATAGTATCACGGCTTTCAATCGACCGTGATGCCTTCACAGTCGGTTCTATTTTAATGGTTTCTTCCTGAGGTTTTGTCCATGAAGCTTGTTTCATATCTTTATAGTTTCTAACTCAGAATGTGATCTCAGCCTTCTGCCCTCCGGAATGGCTTTTGCCATCATTTTCTTCAGATCTCTATCAGTGTGACGATTTTCTCCCCTCGGATCTTTATCAAAGTGAACCCTTTTTTCATATATATGGGCATTACCCTCCATTATTTCTCCAGCTTTTCCCCCATCCGCTACCTTTTTTTTCTTCGTTTGCTTATATCTTGCTGATTTTACAGCACAACTTGTTGGGTCTGTTTGTTCATTCCTCTTTATGACTTTGTGTGTGTTTCTTACTCTTACCTGAATGTGCACACTGGTCCAAGGGCCTGAAACTCTTCTTTGTATTTGGGTAAAAGTTTTCCTGCGGAACCTGTGTCGGTGTTTATCTTCAGATCGTTTGATAAGTTCGCATCCAGTTGCATTTGTATTGAAACTCGATCTAGTTCTTACGGAAGTATGAGTTTTGTAATGTTGTCCATAGCCACAGGTTTCCAATGGAAGAGGCAATCTACCCCGGCAATTCACCCGCTGTTGATTACAAGGATAGTATCATGACTTTTTAAATGCTGTTATGTCTCTTAACGACCATCATGACTATTTACATTGTGTGACGGCTCAAATACATTAAATCATTGCGTGATGCCTCAAAACATTAAATCGCTCATGATCATCACCATAGTGAGTATATGGGATGGCTTCACGATCCTAAGAATCCGTGAAAGCTATTTTGGTAAAAAAAGAAGTGAAAACTTAAAAAAATAGGTATGGATGAGGTTTTATAAAGTTTGAGATTTATTTTCAATAATCTAAAAATTAAAATTATATATACCCGATGCTCTCAATCCAGGCTCGAGGACGTGGGCCTAATAAGTCCGCATGCACCAAATTGGCAGCCTAGTTCTAATTCATGCTTATTTTGTTCAGACGTAATGGTTTATAATCATAATAAAAAATAAAAGAAAGGGAAATTACAAAACCCCCTCAAAATGAGACTTTCTAGACAACCTACCCCCAACCAATATTTTTTAGCAATTTTTATCCCAAATTGAACTTTCCTAGCAAATATCCTCCAAGTTAAAAAGTCGAATTTTTTTTACGAAAATGCCTCATAGTGACGGACCATGTCACACCCCAAGAATTTACAATACTATTATTCCTGAGATGTGACGGACAAAACATATATACATCTATTGATAGGACAAATTTACAGTGGCGAGGTCTTACAAAGTAAATAAAGAAAGCTAGCACAACTACAGTATCTTCCAAGGTTGATCTTGACTAGCACTCAAAATGAATCCGCAGTTATCCTAAAAAATGTTTACCATAGTTTGATGAGTTTGGCTACTCAGTAAGTGATCATCATAATCCCAAAAATAATCATGTTTGAAAGATATCAATATTTTCCAAAATGAGATCTATTAACAGAAATGCATCAACAGTTTCACTTTCAATAAATGCATAATTAAGTATAATCCGAGTAATTGAAATGCTTATAACACTTTTAACAGCAGTACATAATTCAAAGGATTTCACAAAATACCATACTGGCGTCCCAAGTAGGTCATCTATATACCCCATCAGCGTCCTGATGGGTCCACTTAATCCCTATCGGCGTCCCAGATAGGTCCACTTAATCCCTGCAGGTCCATTTATACCTCACCGGCTTACCGGATGAGTCCACTTAATCCCTACTGGCGTCCCAGATAGGTCCACTTATACCTCACCGGCGAACCGGATGAGTCCACTTGCATACTTAAATTATTTCTAAATCTCTTTAAACATTCGAAAGCAGCAATATCATGTACTCAACATATCACTGAAATCATTAATATGAATTTCACTTAAACCATTAATAACAATCACTCTCTATAACATTTCAAAAATAGCCAATCAAATATTTTGGGCTCAAATTTAGAAAGGTAGCAGTCTGTAAAGGCATTCTAGCATAATTGCCAATTTAATATGTATAGAAAAACTCTAATAGAAATTCAAGAATACGGAATTACCACAATTTATGGGATATCACTCCACAAATAAACATTTCATAATAATACTATAATCAATTGCAAAAATGTCAATTTTTTTAAATAATAAGGCAGTCATTTGCACATGAATTTTACATTGTCTAAATATTCAAAATAGTAGAAAGAAATATCACAATTTTACTAAAAGCAAAAATATCACATTTATTTCTAACAATAGACAAGAAAAATAAATAAATTTATTTTTTTAATTTACAGCA
>NW_006500327.1:3682066-3704492 GCF_000471905.2 Amborella trichopoda
AGTCATACATCTTCGATGTCGAGATGATCTCGATGCCGAGATGATCAATCAAAGGGTTTTTCAACATTAAAACTACCTTTCCGATGGATTTTTGAGGTGCATCTATAGTTCTACATTATAAGGTTGCATCTTTATATAAACTTTTTCCTTATATAATATATATGTAATATTATATGTATAATATATAATCACTATATACTATATAATATAAATTATATTTATATTTATAATACTACTAATATTATGTATTTATATTATACATAATGAATAGTGACTAACAAAAAAGTTTCAAAGATTAAGTTCCTACCTACCCTCTTTGAACTTAATCTTTCACTTTTTAAGAAAGAAATGAGAACTTTTGTTCAAAGATTAATTTATGAACTTTTGTTGAAAGATTAGTTTATGAACTTTTCATGAAAAGTGTAAAACAAATGCGTAATTTTTTCAAAATCTGAAAGAACACTTTCAAAAAAACAAACACGTCTTTAAAAAGACCTCTTGGATCAAGCAATTATGAGCACCAATTTGACCCTCAAAGGGTCGATGTGGCTTCTATTAGAGCCAATAAATTCATTCAATCCTTGAAGGGCCAAATTGAGTACTAGGAGCAAGTTCGAGGCTTGAAGGATCGAACTAACGATTGTCAACATCAAGTGCCAAACTGGCTTATGTTAGCCCCGAGCCATTTTAAGTCCTAAAAGGTTGAGCCAACATTTGTTAGAACCAGTTCCACCATTCAAAGGTCGAACCCTCGATATTTTGAGAAATAAAAAAATGATAGAAAAGACCCGTATGTAAATTGGAAAAATTTGAACCATTTTTTTGATTTTGGAAAAAAAAATTATACATTAATTTCCGTTCATTTTTACCACAAGTTTAACCTTTATACTCACAAGTAGAGTAGGGTGTGGCAATTGGGTCGTAAACTTGAAATGGATTTGGGTCCATGTTTTGAATTGGGCTGCTCGGGTCAAAAAATTGAAACAATTTTTTTAATTACTTTAAAAAATACCTAATCAACCAAGCGCACCAAATTAGGATTAGCTTTTTAAGTTAAAAAAACACATCGGCAACCCATATCGTTTCTCTGGATTTTTTTATCCGAATCTGCTCACAAAACAAAAAAAACCAAAATCAAGTGGGGGCTGGTTCAATGATTAAAAAATAAAAAAATAAAAAAAATGTGGAGGCAAATTGTAACAGTTAGCTCTTTAATTTCATTAGAAACGAATCTGAAAAAAATCCGAAAGAAAAGAAGGGTTACAAAGAAAACACAAATACCAAAAATTGCAAAAAATACACGAAGTTTATTTCAGGGACGCGTTAGTCTTAACTATATTAGAAAGGGTATTAAAAGTAATTTTTCCGAGAGCGTTTAATTTTCACGATCAATCGATCGAATCGACCCCTCCCTAGAGCCCACCCCATTTCTAGTAATCCACCCATCGTATAATTATTAAATAAAGTCTAAGGTTTGTATAAGGTGTCAACCTTATACTATTGAAATAAGTTGCATCTCAAAATTATGCTCAAAATACAGTTTGGTGCCGTATTGCGGTCATATGAAAGTTTATTGTTGCCCTCAATTATAAAATTTAAAGTTCTACAAAATGATGATGACCAAGTAGATCTATACGCAGTTGAAAATAAAAAAAATAAATGATCGAAATAATATGTCAAAAAATAAATTATTTTTTCAATACAAAATATATATATATATATATTTTTAATGAGCATAAATCTTTAAATCAAGATAATCAATTCGAAGTTTTCTAGCATGAAACAACCTTCTTTGATTTTGAACATACCTTATTAGTACAATATAAGGTTGACACCATAGTTTCCTTTTCTTAAGTGGAATACTATAAAATAGTAATTTGACACGCGAAACTACGAGGATCTGCACACGTGTGATAAAAGTCACGAAACGTGGCACTGTATCATTGGTATGCCGTGAGTATTATTAACCGATCAGAGCTTAATGTGATGGATGGATTCTAGTAACGGACAAGTCATGTAACTTGTGAATTCCACTCTCCCTTTCCCTCTAAGAAATCTTAAAGAGAGAGTCGACACATTTCAAGAGAGAGAAAGTGTTGGGTTGAGTAAAGCTTCAATAGATTTTTAAAGCTTCAAAGTTTCAGAAACCCTAATTAAGTGGCGCCCAAGAAATCGTTAGAGATCTCACCGTATGGGAAAATATGTTCTCCATTAAAGCTCTGCCCCCATGTTTACCTGCGAGCTCAGTGATGACAGCTTTCAGGTCGAGAAACCCCAAGTAAAAGACACCTTAGAATTCGGGCCAAAAGCTCACAGCCTCTAGCTCTCTTTACACATCCAGCTCCATTACCATGCTTACTGATAAACTCACTACTAATGGCTCTGCCAGCCAGGATGAGGGATGGAAAAGCACTCCTTCTAGGAGAGCCAGGCATCAAAACTCTGTTTCTCCTCATCTCTCCTCCGGTAATCGACCGCGAGCTCCTCAGTTCAATAACGGGTATAGGAACAGTGGTCAGGTTGAGGCCATTAATGGAAGAAGTCAGCTGCCAAATAAGGGGAATTCGAGGCCTCAGAGAGTGAGCTCCATTGGTCCTCCTCTTTCTAATGGCTGGCAATGGAAGAATAGGGACCCACATCCTCCTGGATATGGTGGACAAAGCTCAAAAAATGGCGAGATATCCAAATTTGAGGAGGCAGGGTACTCAGAGTTGGGGAAATCTGGTGGGAAAACGGCTAAATTTAGAAGTGATCTAGAGCCTGCGTTTCTTCCTTTTGAGCAATCAGGGAAAATAAAGGACCCATCATCAAACTATGATTTGAGCGGTGGGTCAAATGATGAAAATGTAGATTTCGACGATGAGAATGACGAAGAAGACGAGCTGATGTGGAGTGATGACGATTGCGATTCTGATGGTGGTGAGTTAAGCTCAGATATGATACGAAATAGCAAATGGTTTAAGGGTTTCTTTGCGCTTGTCAGCTCCTTGCGCTCTGATGAAATAAATGAGCCAAACGACTCTTTCCATTGTCCTGCTTGCAAAGGTGGGGTTGGTGAGGTTGAGTGGTACAGGGGCCTACAGCCCATCTTGTCTCATGCCAAGACTTTGAGCTCCAAGCGAGTGAAGCTGCATAGGAAGTTTGCAGAAATCCTCGAAGAGGAGCTGAGGAGTAAGGGGGCTAACTTTCTGGTCCTAGAGGAGATGGTGGGGAGGTGGAGGGGCTTGCAGGCAGATAATGACCGAGAAATTGTTTGGCCTCCTATGGTCATCATCCAAAACACTAGGTTCGATCATGATGATCAAGGACAGGTAAAACAGGCTTTCTTTATTTAATGTTTTATTTTCCGTAGCTTATTGCTTGAAGAATCAGTTGTTTTGAGTGGTACCACCAAATTCTTTTTACCAAAATATTCATTCAATGACTGATTTTTTTTGTATTTATGGATATTTGGTCTTGATAGAAATGTTCAGGCTATGTGGTGAAAGTTTGAACTTTGATGGTCATTTTGGTTTGCTTCGACTCCTGTGCAAGCAGAATGCAATGTTTTATATTGATGCATGATGGATCCAGTATCCTGTCTTGAGAGAGATGTTATGACTATGGTTATTTTCTCTGTTGATGTATCAGATATTCAGTCTTGGGGAGAAGTCTTATTCTATGAAACTGAGATATACTTGTATAAGCTTAATGGAAGTATTTTGTATTTATGAATTACATTTGTAGTCTAGATAGAGCCGATCCCAAATAGGTGGGATAAAGCTTGGGTGATGATGATGATGACCTATGTTGCCTCAATAGGTATGTTATGTTATGGTTATGTGTCTGAGGTTTATGGCTTTGAGGTACTTGGGAAGTTTGCATTTTTTTGATAATTATGTTTGGGCAGGCTGTTAATGTTTTTACATCTTGTTTCTGGGTGTTTCGAAGCCTTTTTCAGTTGTATGAGGCAAGAAACAACAATAAATTGCTTATGATGTCCTTATCTTTTGCTTTTGAAAATCCAGTGTTAGAAAAACCGGGGAATGGAAACTGGCCATGGGCAGGGTCCGGGTGACCCAGAACTGGTCCGGGTAACCGGGCCTAATCGGGCAGGTCCCGGCCGGACTAGAAAGGGTTAATTTTTTTTTTTTAAATATCAGAATATCCCAAAAAATAAAAATAAAAAGTATGTTTAAAGTATAATTAAACAAAATACATCCAAATGAGATAAAAAAGTAGTGTTTCAAAAAACAAAACAAAAGGATTTTGAGAAATCAAATTTGTGCCCAGGGGTATTTTAGAAATAATCCAAAAAGAAGGGGAAATGTAAAAATAAGTATTTATGGCCAAAATACTTCCCAAGCTTTTCCAAGACAATAGAAAACATTAAAAAACCTATCACAAACAGGTTTCTTTTTTTTTTTTTAGATTTTTGATATTTGTTTGAACTTTTTTTAACTTCACCGATTGACCACTCTAACAGGCCAAAACTGGCCAAAGCCAGTGGCCAGTTCCGGGTTGACCCAGCCGGTTTTGCAAAAACTGATTAGAATTTTATTTGAGTACGATGCTCCTGTGCACATGAACTGTTGTCATTTCTCATTTTGTCTTTACTGGTATGTCATAACTTATGTTATTGTTATTATTTCTTTGATGGTGATGGATGGTTTTAAAAATTCCATGCTGTTTCTGATTCACTCTTATTCTGTTCCTCTTTTACTTATTTTTCAAGGCGTTTTGAATTTCAATAGGCTTAATGGGTCATAGATTAAAGTTAATGCTGATTGACATACTGTGATTATGGTTTTGTTCTGGCACTCATCCTCAACTATCTGATGCTACACTATCAAATAACTTAAAAGAGGGAAATAAAATGCTCAAGTACCTATTGGGGAGTTCTGCAAATGTAAAAATTCTTCATGTTCTTTCATTTCTCTCATTCAGATGCCAAACTTCGTACTATGAAATTTATCAAACTCACTGAAGTGAATTATTCCAAGTGCATGGAGCTTGCTATGAATGATTGATGCTTGAATTCATTTTTGAACATCATAAACCAATAACCCTATTTGTACACATGGAAGAAAGATAACGATGTGAAAGTAGTGTATCCAACTCTTCTTTATAAACAACTCAGTTTCATATCAATTGATGCTTGCAATAAAATATACATGCACTTTTGGCAATCCTTAAGTATTTGCACTCGACGGTGTTTGATACATGGGAACTAGTTATGTAACAGAGTGAGTTTTATTACATCAGGGGTATATTAATGTTTGTTTGTATTTTAAAAGGCATTCCTTTTGGAACTGCATGTTTCATGTCACACTCTTTGTCTCTCATATTTGTCTATATTAGAGCTAGAATACTTGAGTTTCATACTACAGCATTTATAGATTGCTGCCTTCGTATAGTGAGCCTTGAGTCTAGCATTGCAACTTATGATACTGTGTGGTTGAGCTGCTCTTTTGGGACCAACTTCCTTTTGACCATCCCAAAAGGTCAACAGTTTTCATTCTCATGAAGACATGCCTTCAAGGCCTCTATATAATGGAATGGGGTGATACACATTATTGATTGATTTTCCTGAATATCAACTACCCCGAAAGAAAGATTTTCCTGAACTTAAGCCTATAAATTTTGTCAGTTGTTCACTTCACTTTTATTTGTAACTTCAGCATCCTTTTTTGGAAGTTGTTTTTTGTATGGTTACATGTTCTGAAATCTGCTCCATGTAGATTTGTTGATCATCGTCCTGAGAAAATTCTTCACTTTCTTGTACATTCCTGTTGATCACTATCTTGTCCTACAAGGATCATTGCCTTGTTAACTGTTTCCTTCATATTCTTGTCTACGGGTATTCGTATCAATGATCCTCTTCTGGTTTACATCAATCTCTTTTCAGTTTTTTGTTCTACTGCTCGGGAATTCTGTTCGTTGTCCTATTTTGGTTACACATTTCATCTAAAGGAAGGAGCTATTGGATTCAATTGATTTGTTGATATCTGCACGTGCTGCTTCAATGAAATGCTGTGGATGAGTGATTCTCAAAGATTTTGTTATGGACTTCTCACAGTGGCATGTTCATCCCTTGGCTAAATAATTTGGAAATCAATATTTTGATGTTTTTTGTGTTTGTAAAAGAAATTTCTGAATATTTCTTTGGATTTTACTAGCATACATAATCAAATGTGGCTCCATGTTGTTTTTGTTTTTGTTGGCCATTCTATTTGTGAATGTAGACTTTGTTTTTTCTTTTTCTTGTTGTTGGATCAGGGGTTTGGGAGTGTTACTACTACTACTATGAAATTGTCCCTTGTGAATTTATTAGATCTACATCTTAACGCTGAAACAAGTTTATGATTGTTGTATTATCATTTGAGTGCTTCCAAAACTTATTCATAAAGAAAAAAAATACTTTCCAAAATGTGAACATATTTTTTATTTATTATTCGCATACCAGAATCACCAACTTTAGACTTAGCTTCACCTTCATTGTTGGCTATGAAACTAAGGCTTTCCCATGCTGATAACCGCTCTCTCCTTATGAAGTGGGGTAAATTGCCTCTCTGCTTGTTCAGCTATAAACTTCTTCTTAAGAGGCCTTGTTGTTCTTAAACAAGGGTTTAGTGTAATGCATCTCTATTGCTGCAAATTCTTTACTCGCTTTATAAGGCAGGTTGTGCGCACCCAGAATTTGAATTTCTGACATTCTCTGTACCCATAGTCTGCCCCTATTTGTCTCTGTCTCAATGTAATGCTACCTTTGGCTTCACCCATAATTGGGTCATGTTAGTTTCCATTTCCCTTTTTGTTGACATTCACTTTACCTTTGCTAGGAGACCTGTGCCTTGAGGTGTTTGAACAACTTTTCTACACTCTTTTGAGCAGAGGGATATTATTTCCATTACTTTGACATATTGTAGGTAGGTCATATCTTTGGGCACAATCATATGGCTGGTGGCTTATCCACATCTCCTTGTACTGGTAAATTGGTAATAACGGATAGCCAATGATTTTACTATGCGCAAATTTGTGTCTTCTTTCTCTAAATCCTGAACCTGCTTTCTGTATTAGGTAGTTAAATAAAGTTCTCAAAACTACCTATTGAAAAAAACCATAAAGGGGGTGTCAAAAAATATTAAAACTTCATTTTGTAGATATGATTGTTTCATATCTCTAGATGGGTTGGCTAATGGGTAACATATGTGAGATGGGAAACCTTCGACCTTTATTCTGTGCAGTGCGACATAACCTTGACTCCCACATTACACGAGAACTGTGATTCTTGTTCTTGTTGCTATTAGTGTTTTAGATGCTGATCATACTTTTTTGTGTTCTTTTGAATGTCATTCTTTGCAATAGTATATTGGCACCCAGAGTTTTCCTTTCCTTTCCCGTTTCTTTTTTGTTCTAATGAAACTTCAGGACCTCTTTTTTAATACATTTTCTGATGAGCAACATTTTATTCAAATTCACCTTCCATACATCAATGCATGCTATGGCTACACTTAAACAAGTCCAGGCATGATACAGGCACAGAATTGTCAATGACTGCAACATGGACTCCTATGTGAATATGTATCACCTGTTGGGAAATGAGATCGATAGTTGGATAGACTACTTTGAAGTACCATTTATAAACATTCTTTTTTTGTTTACAATATAACCATTTTGAATCAATCTGCCTTTGTTTTTTGTTTCAATCTAGTGGTCTAAACTCTTTGAGTTTCTAACTGGCTTGGGATCAGATTGTTTGGATTTATCCTATTTATAGTATCCTAAAATTTGCTGTAAGTTTCTAAATGACTTTATGATTTCAGTGGCTTGGAATGCGAAACGAGGATCTGATGGAATATTTCAGTGGATACAAAGCCATGAAGGCTAGGAATGCTTATGGGCCATCTGGGCACCGTGGGATTGGTCTTCTTATCTTTGAAAGCTCTGCCATGGGCTACCTAGAAGCTGAACGTTTGCACAAGCACTTCCTAAAAGAAGGACGAGGTAAAGATGAATGGGAAAATCATCGAGGATGGAAGCACTCAGCTGGAAAGCGCATTCTCTATGGATACATGGCTACAAAGGAGGAAATGGAAATTTTTAACAGGCACTCCAAAGGTATTGATGTGTTTTTAAGTGAATGAGTGGGTTTCTCTATGTTAAAAAATCTAAGTTTCTCTGTACTATTGGACACTATGCAGTGTGACTCTTGAACATGTTTCCTTTTTTACTTGTCTTACTTTTTTTACTTGTCTTGCTTTCTAACTAAAGATAGAGTATGCTATGATCCACTAGACTATGGTTTCTTCATAATCCATTGAGGTTGTCACAGTTTGATGAAGTGGTAGACAGTGATGTGGGAGAGAGTGTGTGTGGGTCCTGCTCAATCTCTCTGGTGGTGTGTCCCACTCAATCTGCATCCCCATTGCTCATTCTACTGGATGATGATGACTTCATTAAACTAAGGGTTTGCATTGTCCGTTGGATTGTAATATAGTTTCCTTCTACTGATTATATTTCAATCTTCTTTATTGAGCTGATGTTTCGGCTTTCTTTTTTTTCTATACTCTTTTATGTGCGCAACCACACTATTGATAATGAACCTTCGTTAGGCAAACAAAAGGTGAAGTATGACATAGAGTCATACCATATGATGGTTGTGGAGCCCTTGAAGAAGATGGATGAAGATAATCAAGAGCTTCTCTCACTTCACCGAAAGGTTTCAAAAGAAATAGAGCACAGTAAGACTTTGGAGGAAACATGCAATGTCATTGGACAAAATCTACGCATTCGTGAACAAGAAATCAAGATTATAAGGCAAAGAGCCACTGAACAGCTTGAGGAGTCCAAAGAGGAGGCATGTTTTCTTCCTCTGAATTTGTGAACTTGATTTTTGCAAGTTTTGTATTTTTAAATGCTAAATCGAACCAAGTCTTATCATATAGCTCTGGTTCCCCTCTTAACCATGCGACTATACTTGTCATGATTCCTCAATATTAACGTTCATTTAAAATTGATCAATGGCCTTCAATTGTTTGAGCAGATGGATTATCTGGACCGAATTTATGAAGAGAAAATCAGAAAATTGACTGAAGATCTTGAGAAAAGAGAAAAGCAGCTAGAGAAGGTGCAAGATGCATTGAAGACAACATACTTGGATCGGTGCCTTGAGCTCGAAATGCAATTCTCTACCATCATGATCACTGCAGATTCTGCAGATGGGGAGCAGAAAGAAAAAAAGATCAGGTAATTTCTCTAACCTTGTTGTCGTGTGCCCTGGTTTATACTATCCCTCAATGTAAACAAATGTGCTCATTTCTTACATGATTGGCTCTTTTACCCATGGAATAAATATGCTCAGTTTAGTCTAAAAGTGCACCAAATTGCATTCAGGTCTAGACTTTCATTTCATTTTAATAAATTCTAATACAATGGGACACTCACTTATTGCTATTTTGTCGTCGTTTTGTTGTTGGCATTAATTATTCTTATTGTGATTATTGTTCTTGTAATTGTCGTTGTTGTGGTTGTTGTTGTTTATTCAAATTGGTGGGATTCTTTTGTTATTCTTGTTGGGATTCTACCCTTTAAATATGCTGATGAAGTGGGTTCTTTCAATTATGCTTTCATTATAATGTAATGGTGGTTGGATATTCAGCGTGGACTGAAATAGCTGTTAACACATGTAAACAAAAGCATACTATAGTCCAAAGGGCTAAGGAAACTACATCCATGAGATAAAGAGTGAACCCACCAGATTAGAACATAGCCCAAACTTGGGTCCCACTCTCTTCACTCACCACCTTTCATTTCATTGGATGGTCTTGGGCCCAATGGACTACAGTTGCCGTAGTCCACTGGACTATAGCAAGCATATTATGCTCTAGAATCACCTTAAAATAATGAGGACTATTTCTATTAGAGTCGACTGCTTTACTTGTTTGCACCACCCATCATTTTATTGAACAACCATGGCCTCAATGTACCATGGTTTTCATGATTACTGGAATTCGGTGTATTTCCCATGGTTGTTGGATCTTCCAACTTGGCAGTGATATCCAAATCTTCTTCTGGCGCTCCGGGAAGGGGGTCTTCAAGTGATCAAGATTTTTAAGTTTTTGTATCTCGATTCCCGCCTTCGAGACTTAAGATAACCAAATTGATGATTTTCTTTATTTATAGCCTGCCAGCAATACATATTTTTAATATAGTTGCATTACTCACTGGTTACAAATAAAGAGATCCACACTTTGAAAGAGTATATATAGTCCTAAATTACATATTCTTTGAGGTTGGAAGCAAGATCCTAAAAGGTAGAGATAAAGATCCCCCAAAAGGCTAGCTTTTCATGATCTCCCACTACTGATCTGGATCCCAATCCCTCAATTATGGTATTCCCCATTTTGAATGCTTATTGCCTTTTGGAATCACCTTAGGTAAAATGATGACTGATTCTCTTGAACTTGATTGCTCTGCTTGTTTTTATTTGCATGTGTTGCTGAGACCCATGACTAAGTTTACTTGCTTCAAATTATTATTTATAGAGATTTAGCTGATGTTGTTTCTTATCATTATGTGACTTAGGATCGAAGAAGAAATGGCAAGGCAGGCTATGTTAGCTGAGATAAGCCTCAAGAATTCCGAGGACTATGAACTTGAGAAGCAGTCTTTGCTGGAGGCACATCACAAAAAGCTAATGGAAGCGAAATGCCGTCACCGTGAAGAGGAAGTGGCCTTGGAAAGAGAGATGGAGAAAAAAAGAATCGAGCTATTGCAGAAATACACCCTGAGTGCACAACCTAAAGAGTCTGATCTCTCCCAATGACCTACTATAAACAATGAATGCTTCGAGATATTAATGTTAGGGTTGTGTGACTTCTGTTAATTTATAATTTCCACTTCGAGATATTAATGTTAGGGTTGTGTGACATCGGTTAATTTATAATTTCTCTACATGAACTTCTATGACTTGGGAGAACCGCTTTAAAAGGGCTTTCTTATCATGTATTTATGTATATTAAATACCTATGTGTACCATATATAGCTACTACGTATCGGTTTCTATGCTTAAAAGTTCTTGGATATGGTTATGTTGTTATTGGGTCTAAAGGAATTGGGAGAATTATATATACTTAAACTTTGTAGACTTCCTATGTGGTATCACATTTTAAATATCAATATTATTTTTTCTTGTATTTATCTTTAATTGAAAAGTCAAAAAATAAGAACTAAAATGCATATTTTCTCTCTCTATCTAAACTCTCTCTCTACTTGCCTTCTCTCCCCGTCCAAACTCCCGTTCTCTACCCGCTTTTTTTTTTTTTTTCCAAACTCCCTCTTTCTGCCTAAACCCCCTCTAATCTCTCAGTTTGCACTCTCTCTCTCTACCCAAACTGCATCTTTCTACCTGCCCTTGTTTTTTCTCTTTGCCCAAAAAAACCCATATATCTTTATTTTTTTATATGTCTAGAGATTGAGATCACAATTTAAAATGAAGAACCCAAATGAGATACAAACAGTCTATAGCACTCGCGGTTGAAAAATCTTAGCCAATTTCAGAGATATCTTCCCAGTAAAACTATTGTTAACTCATCGGATTTCACAATGCTAAACGGTTCTCAGGCAGGCTTCAGCCACTTAATTTTTGGGGCAATTTTCTCATAAATTTTCTATAACATGGGTTTCAATGGGTTTTTTTGGTGGAGAGAGATGGACTTTGGGCAGTGAGAGAAATAGAGCGAGAGCAGATAAAGAAAAAAAGGGAGTTTGGGCATAGAGAAAAAGAGAAGGCAGGTAGAGAGAGGGAGTTTGGGCAAAGAGAGAGGGGGAGTTTGGGTAGGTAGAGAGAGAAAAAGAGAGGCGACAGAAAAATGATATTTTAATATCTATTTTTTCTATTTTTTGACTGAGGGAGTAAATACAAGAAAAAATAATGATGTGATGGGATCTAAAGTGTATCCCAAAAGTACTAGGAGTTACGATGTCTATAATTTTTTGGAAATGTAAAATGTAACATTGTGTGCTCCCAATGGCCATCTCGAATTTCTGGCCTTCTCAAATCCCAGATAAACATTTGAAGGAATCATTTGAATCATCTTGCCATTCTTATGGGGTATGCACCAGGGCCTACTAGTAAATCATGAAATGTTGAAAACCGGTTTTTGTGAATTGGAATGTATGGTACAAGTAATTGTTATTCGTCATTTTTGACGTACCTGTATCCCCGGAGTGAATAAGAAGAGAGCCGGTAGTAACTTGATCCCGTCGGTGTCCAATATGCGCCAGACCATAGGAACATTATAGTAATAAACTTAAAATTGGGTAACCTTTGAAAAAGTATCAAAATGGACTCAAATTGAATGAGAGAGTAGTTTTGGATACCCTAAGGACACTCATAAAGTTTTGTTGTGTTCTAACAAGTTTTGGTATGATCAGAACGAAACTTGGTTTTCAAATCCATCATTTCATGTTGAAAATATATCCTGTAATTATAGCCCTATTGAATAGATCTAAAAACCATATTAGACCACCTCCATTGGATCCGGAACGTCAAAAAACCCTTAAGTACCAACTTTCGGCTCAATCGGACCCTCCGAGACTATTTTGGGCCAAACTTTCAACTTATTCGGACACTATAGCGGTGCAGCCTCAGTGAACTAGTTTGTGATTTTCAAATGCTTATAATTTGCTCGTTTTGGGTCCAATTAAGCTCAAACATAAGCTACATTTTGATGATACGCTCGTTTTGACATATAGCGCATGTCATGACGTGAATCGAAACAAGAGAATTTTTAGAGAGAAGATGAGTTTGAAACATGAAAATTTAGATTTTAAAAAGAACATCCAATTCATTGAGAGGCCATTGCTCAAGATCCCAATGTCCAATTGTCGCAAGTATGGGTCAGTTGCGACCTTGCTTCGAAGAGCTACAGTTTGATATATTTTTGTGAATGATCGAAGATCAGATGACATGAATTTTGAGGTCAAAGACGTGACCCGAAACAAGAGAATTTCTAGAGAGAAGATGAGTTTGAAACATGAAAATTTAGATTTTAAAAAGAACATCCAATTCATTGAGAGGCCATTGCTCAAGATCCCAATGTCCAATTGTCGCAAGTATGGATCAGTTGCGACCGTGCTTCGAAGAGCTACAGTTTGATATGATTTTTGTGAATGTTCGGAGGTCAGATGACATGAATTTTGAGGTCAAAGATGACATACTTTTCTGGTCGCCGGAATCCCATTTTCTGACAACTTTTCAAAATTGGAATGTGCTCAAACGGAGATCAAAATGGATGAAATTTATCACAAAATTATTGTGATAGTATCCTCTTCAATTTGTGATCAAAATGAAAGCTTAGAACGTCATAGATCGTAACGGATTGGTAGTCGAAGAATCACAAGTTTATGGAACTTGGCCCGATTTTGAGTTCGTCCTTAAAAAGCCCTTTCAAAATGGTCGAAGGGTATCAAAACGTGCGTAATAGTTCAAGCATCGATCTTACGATGATTAATCACCCGAATTACCACCGTAAGCATCTGAAAAAACTCCCGAGGCCTAACAATGGCAAGAGGTCCCTTATGGAGGGATGGTTTTGTCATTTGTTGAAAAGTGTATAAAGGTATTTTGGCCATTTGATCTAAACACAGAATTAATATTTAATTATAAAATGTGTATTTTTTTTAGTATTACACCCTTTTTTTGTTGTTGCTCTATATAAGGAACTTAAGTCATTTTTAATGCACTCTCTTGAAAGTGTTTGAGATTAATGAGAAAGGCTTGAGAATTCTAACGCATAGGCTTGTTCTTTTTGTTGTGCTTTCAAGTTCAAGACTCAAGAAAGGAAGAGAGAAAAACACTTCCTATAGAGAGAAAATGCCCCTAAAACCCTTCACTCCTTAGAACCCCAAAATTCCAATTACCTTAGGATTCCCAACCCCCTAGAACTGCTAGCTTCCATACACCTTAGGACCCCTAGCTTCCAATCCTACTCCAAACACCCTACACCTTACATAAGTTATCCTACACCTTAGTCTACGCTATACACCATACTTCACCATACATTATAGTATCCTATTGCCTTTAACTAGCGTATACCTTACCTAATTCAATACACCCTAGTCCTTATACACCATAACTTAACCCAACCCACCTAAGCTAGGTACCTAGACCTCTAGACTCTAACCTTGACCTAAAGCTTAAACCTCTCTTTCTCATGTGCATGCAAAATGACCGATGAAATGCACTTAGGCTCAAGCCCATTCTAGGTCCACTTTATCCCCCCTCTCTCTCTCTCTCTTTATATCTCTCTCCTCTCTCTTTCTTTCTCTCTCCTCTCTTATTTTCTCTCTCCTTTTGTCTCTCTCCTCTCTCTTTCTTTCATTCTCCTCTCTATTTCTCTTTCTCTCTCTTTTTTCTCTCCTCCTCCTCCTCCGCTCGAACCTAGGGCGGGTCCAAGCCCCATCCCCTTCTCTTACTCTCTCATCAAAGTGACGGACCCGTGCCTTAGGCAGGTCTACCTACTCTTTCTTTTCTCTTTACTATCTCAGTCTCTCTCTCGTTCGCTCCTCTCCTTAGTCCACCTCTCTCTCTCACTCTCTCTCGTCCTCACTCTTATCCACCACATTCTCTCATCTCATCTCTCCTATCCCACCTACCCCCCCCCCCCCCCCCTCCCCCTCCGCTCTACCTATCCACCACTCTTTCCCCTCTTTACCTATCCGCCTCTCTTCCTCTCTCTACCTATCCACCCTCCTCATCCCTTACACCCTATTAGCCTCTCTCTCATCTAACCCCTATCCACCCTCCTCATCCCTTACACCCTATTAGCCTCTCTCTCATCTAACCCCTATCCATCCCTCTCATCTCTTAACACCCTATTTGCTCCTCTCTCATCTAATCCCTATCTGCCCTCTCATCCCTTACACTTTATCTGCCCCTCTCTCATCTAACCCCTATCTGCCCCTCTCATCTTAATACGCTATCCGCTTCTCTCTCATCTAACTCTTATCCGTCCCTTTCTCATCTAACCCTTATCTGCTCCTCTCTCATCTAACCCCTATCTGCCCGTCTCTCATCTAACCCTTATCCGCCCCTCTCATCTAACCCTTATCCGCCCCTCTCTCATATAATCCCTATCCACCCCTCTCTCATCTCATCCCCTATCCACCCCTCTCTCATCTTACACCCTAGCTGCCCCTCTTTCATTTAACACTCTATCCGCCCTACTCTCGCTACACTCTTCCATCCGCCCTATTTTTCATACACTCCTCTATCAACCCCTAGAGTCCGGACCTGTACTATAGGCATGTCTATTGTCCCTTGACCCCATTCACCTCATTTTCTCTCATTTTAGATACTCTCTTCTCTCTCTAAGTCATGACCCTTTTTGTTCATTTCATTTTATTTTCATCTTTATTTCATTGTTTTCTTCAATCACTCTCTTACTCATTGCTTCTTTCACTCTTGAGCACTCGATTCGGGGTCGTCCTGAGATAATGCCCTAGGGTTCTAACTCTAGAATTACTACTCTAACCATCAGCTCGTACAGTGTAGTCGATTCATAAGAGACACTGATTCTCTTATACTCGATCACTCGGGTTGGGGTTAGCCTGAGTCAGTTTTCTTTAGAGTTTTAACTCTTTCACTACTCTAACCACAGAGTCACACAGTGTTTGGGTTGTGAGAGACTTTCATCTCTCTCTCTCTCTCTCTCTCTCTTTCTCTCTTACTTTCTTTTATCCCTTGATCACTTTTAGGGGTTTTTTGGGTTAGTGAAATAGTTATAGGCTCAGTCATGTAACTCCACTTTTTAAATCCTCCGGGTACCAAGGCTTCAAGCCTGGTGCTTTCTTTAATCTCTGGTAATACCTCTTAAGAGAGGTTATGCCAGGAGGCTACCCAATTTTATTTGGGTCAACCTTTGACTTCTTTTTACTTTGTTTTCTTCGTCTTCATTTTCTTCTCACTTCTAAAATAAGTTCTCATCAAGTTCTTATTCTTAGTCTCTTCTTTATCTTATCTCTTACTTATTTCTCCTCCTACTCTACCCCCAAAACTAGAGCCATTTACCCATAAGAAGCACACCAAAGAGAAGTAAATTATATTTGGATTTCATTAGTAGCTTTTCAGTGAGAGTTGAGGTGAAGTGTCGAGTTTAGAGAGGGGGCCAATTTCAAACCGCACTGTTGGACAGCTGGAAGGCTTTCATTCACTGGTCTAAGAGGGAAATAGCCCAGGCTTATCCCACGAACACAAACTGCGGTGAGGTAGGTGCTTGAGTCCATCTCTTTATTGTTTTAAATCCTCTTATAGTTGGACATACCTATCCGCACGTAACACAAGGGTCGTACACACACTTGTGAGGTCAGGTGGTTGTTCAAGAAGGGGTCAATCGAACCTGGGTCCTCGAGGGAGCCCAAGCGAGGTAGTTCCAGGCCTGACCAGCAATGGCTACATTCTACTTTACACATATGGCCATCCACCGTCTGTTTGTAAGACGGACATTGGAGATGAACCATGCATGGCATGGCATTCATCCCTTAGAACAGGTCACCATTCATGACAAGAATGGATAGTGGATGGCCTGCCTGTTGATATTGTAGCATACCCATTGTGTAAACAGTATTACTTCCCCAAATTTGATAGAATGTCCCTTTGTTGGAATGAGTAAGGAAGACCACACCTCTCCATTTTTTTGTTCTAAAAGCTTCAGTTTCTAATTTTTATTGATATTTCCTAACAACTGAATTTCTTAGATTCGAAACTCCTCCCTCAAATTCTGCTGCAGACTGAGGTTTTGATAAGTTGGTTAGTCTATAAAGCATGGACCTCAATCACTGCATGGATTATGCCTCTGCCCTAATTTTAAGGCCCTTACAAAGACAAAAAAAAAAAAAAAGAAAGAAAGAAAGAAAGAAAGAAAAAAAAGTATCTTAGCTTGTGCGTCAAATGTGAGGTCCATATGCCAAATGATGACAAAGGGGAAAAAAGAAAAGAAAAAATGGTGATATTATCTATATATATATATATATATATGTGGTAGGTTAGTATAGTAGTACCAACTTACTATATATATATATATATATATATATATATATATCATAGTTTCGGTGCTACAAAGCCTTGCGATGATATGAAAATCTATTGTTACCCCCAATTATGAAATTTAAAGTTCAAGAAATCTATAAACACTTGAAAATCTTGAAAATGGTGAGGTTAGTATAAGGTGCCAACCTTATACTTTGAAGTAAGGTCACCTAAAAACTATGCCAAAAATGTACTTTCGGTGCTACAAAGCCTTGCGATGATATGAAAATCTATTGTTACCCCCAATTATGAAATTTAAAGTTCAAGAAATAGTGACGATCAAGTAAATCTATCAACACTTGAAAATCTTGAAAATGGACGGTCCAGATAATGTGTTGAACGATGAATTATTTTTAAAACTAGAAATGTCCATTTTTTTTCATGTCAATGAATCTTGAGTTGAAATGATTGATTTGAGGTTTTTCCAGCATTGGAACATGTTTATCTAGTGGGTACTTAACGTGCACCTTACCTGTACAGTATCAGGTTGAGACCTTATATAAACTTTTTCCATATATATATGGGGAGTGTTATATATATGGGGAGTGATTGTGTCACCGTATCTTTGTATATAATGAAATGGCATTTCCTGAAAATTATGTTTGTTGCATTTGTATAACGCTAAAAATTACACATATCCTCTTTTCATTCCATTAGTTGATCCAAAATAAAATAAAATAAAATTTAATTTTCTTGCCAACAATAAATCTAGACAATTCAGCTTGTGAATTTTAAAATCTAGATTTTTAAGAACTCAAAATCATTTTTTCTTTTTAAATATTATTCATCATCTAATGGTAATAAAGCCAATCTTAAAAAAGTTTGAAAGGTAGAAAGTCAATCTTGGGGTTAGATCTAAGCACAAAACGATTGTATTAAAAATCCTTCTGAGCACTATTTTATTGTATTACTATATAAGTGTTGCATAAAATCACTTTATTATATATAGGGTGCGGTTTGTATAGGGTTGAGGTTCTAAACAATCAAAGTAAAGCGCACAATATTGAGAAATATGATTTCAATACTAGAAATCTTTGTGATAGCTTTAAAATATATTTTTATTTTTAATTCTAAAATTTAAAACTTCAAAAAGAGTGTAGATCTAGCAGATCTACGAAAGCTCGAAAATCTTGAAAATTGATGGTCCAAAATTATGTTACAAGGTGCACTATTTCCAAAACTAGAAATCCATTTTTTTCTTATGTCCATGTATCTTGATCTCGAGATAATCAATTTGAAGATATTTGGGGATCAAAACAACCTCTTCTAGTAAATTTTTTGGGGTGGCTCTAATTTGATTATGTAGAGCCTTAGTGGAAAAAGTTAATTGTGAAACGAAGCACCGGCCCCAGGGCTGGACAGTTCGGGCCTTGCGGTCCTCGGGCAGTCTGGCCCAGACCGTTGGCAGCCCTAAATGCAATGGAACGAAGTGAAACTTTCTTGAGTATTTGAAAGTGTGTCCTTGCAGTGTTCTTTCAGCAACTCTATGTATTCTTGAAGCTATCTTCAAGGACCCCTATCCACATCGCATGGTAACCATTGGGGTAGGGGAGAGAGAGAGAGTTGAACTCATTGTATTGTTAAAACTCCTGCAAAAAACAAGAGGGAGACACTTGAATATGTTCTGATATTGATAAACTTCTTACATGCCACACTCGATTTTTTTGGTACACCAGCCCTGATGTATCTTGAAGGTATCTTTGCCAGATGCCCGATTGCATCTTCGAAATCTAAGTAGATATTGTTGAATATCTTGAAGACAAGGACAACATCTTGTGCCTCCGAGTCCGATTCAAGCATAACGATACGTTTATATTTGTACATGTTCGAGCTTAATACTCCTCTCTTGTGCTCAATGCTTTGTAGTTGTTGCTTTATGTAACTAAGTTGTCATTGAGTAGTTCTATTCTGCATTAAACATTCTTACTGTGGCTATCAATTTTCATTGCCACAAAAATGGTAGTATGGTTAACAATACATTTTTAGCTTTCTAAGACACTAAAATCAAGAATTTCAAGGGGAGATAGACTAAAAGTGAAGTATAAATCAAGCTAAACATTTTTACATTTTTATCTTGTTTCATCAACATTCTTCTAATTCACTTTATAAAACTATCTCAAAAATTTTCTGCAAATATTCCCAAACGACTTCGAATATTTCATTGTTTCTCCTTTTCCCCAACCTTCTTTATGAGCGTGTCTTGCCCTTGTATCTCACTTCGCCTCCCACATTTGTTTCTTATCCTGGTAACTATGCAATGTTGTATCCGTGGTCTATCTAGTGGTCTCTCCCTTGTTCACATGATCAATCTTCCCACACCATTTGGCTAATAAATTCTTTCTTTAGGTAAGTCTAAATTCAATCTTTTTCCACACACTAATTGCCATATATACCATATTTATTTAAATTTTATATATAATCCCTTTTCTTTATTTTAATTTTTGTAGGAGATATTGAATTTTACAGTCAATACTTCTAGAATCAAGCGCACCATAGTTCACATCACCAGGCTAAACTTAATCCTTTGATATTTGCATTCAGTGTTTTAAAAAAACGGATGGGTGGGGTAAATCGTCCAACCACCAATCCTTTGTCCGATTACCAATTGCCAATCTGGATCGATCTGGATTGGTGACCCCGGTAAATGTTAAAAAAAATTTTAAAAAAAAAACTAAAAAGTTAGTTTATATTGATTATTGAATATAACGTCATCTTCATGCAAAAGGTAGTGAGGAGCTGACCAGTGCGCGCACATGGTTTTAATATAATAACTATCAAACATATAGCTTAAAACATCGATTTAGCCTAAGAACATGTTCGTTTTTTGAAGATTCTGATCCGGATTGGCGATTTTTTAAATATCTTATTGACATAGCAGGCAAGGATCATGAAGACACTAAATATTCCTTTGTGAGTTGAGATAAAAGAGTCCGTTGACTAGGCCGTGGAGTCTTCTTCCATGTCCTACCAATGTGCCCTAGGGACCACATTCTACATGCAAAAAATCGATTCTTTGCCAGATTCTTTTCCTACGTGAAAGTGGGACTGCCAATATTATCCCATCACTGTTATGCATGACAACGGGAAGAATGGCAAAAAGAAGTAGCTACACACGGGACCATGCACATCAATTGGTCTCCATTGACCTGCCCACTGATTTAGTGGTGGGGTAGAGCGTCCCTGTAGATGAACATGGTGGACTAGCACCCAAAATAATTAGTGTTTAAAAAAAAAAAAAATCATTCTCATGGATTTACCTTCAATCCTCATAGCTATATTAGACAATTACTTTTATTCTTATATAAGCCGTCATTTAGTGTGACGATAAAAAGACTCCGGTAGCAAACACAAAAGCGCGGGATCGAGTCTTCATAGCAGGCTCTTGTGCTGAAGACCATTTTAAGATCAATGGGCCAAAGCTCATTGGTTGGACCTTAGTGAGGTTCGTTGTCATGAGTCTGATTCATACCACAATAAAGTGGGTTGCGAGTCGAGACAAAGGCAAAAAAATTGGCAGCTTCAGTGTCTTCTATGTCCAACCAATATGAAGACTTGTGATTCTTTTCTTGACTTTTCCACAAAAAAAAAATGAGAGTTTGAGATGCTCATCAATTAGTGTTGATGAATAGGAAGAATTTAAAAAGAAAACAGAAAAAAATGTGAGCAACGTTAGGAAGTGCACATCAATTGTTTATCATTGACTAGACCACCTATCTGATAGTGGGTAGGGTGCATATGCACCGGAGGGTTAGCTCCCCGCCGGATCAATGATACGAGCCTATGTATTCAGCCGAAGAGGTCAAAGCCTTCAAGTTCTACACGGCTTTGATTCCGAGGCTAGAGCATTGCAATCTAGGGCGAGCAACGTGTTAAGTGTAAACCAATTTTTATTTTGTGGAATAATCAAAGTTCAATTTGGGTTGAATATTAGAAAAGGGACGTGTTTATCAATTGAAAAAGTATACAATTAGACTATTTATCCTTAGTATAAGGTGGTCACAATTAATCTTGACCGTTGGATGTGAAATTAGATGGATGCATTTACTCTATTGATCAAGCTCAAACTTCAAAAGAAATTTTATCGAATTTTGTATTGGGTGGTTGTAAGTAATTACATGTAATGGATTATTTATCTGAGTTGGTGGTATCTTTCCAACACATCTATAGGGAGGCTAATGGCGTTGCTGATGAGTTGGCTAAGACGGGGGGTGTATTTGGACGCATTAGTTGTATCTTCTGTTTTAATTTGATAAAATGTACTTTTCCTCTTTCATTATCAATAAAAGTTGGAAACTCTTGTCAAAAAAAAAAAGGAGAGAAAGTTGTGGGTTTCTAGTCTTTTCTTGAAGCGGAGAGTAGGAAAAGAGTGGTCTTTATATTGAAAAACTTTCTAGTATAATGTTTATGGAACAAATGAGAGAGTGAGGTTGCATATGCAGATACAAGAAGCATGCGACGCACACACGCTTGCGTGGATGCAAGGGCACTTGAGGCACACTTTATACTTCATATATTCACATCGACGTATCGACCTTGACTCGATCGCACATCAGACGTTGTGTGGGCGTCGCAAGTGCAACATTCCTAGCGTTGGATTTTGCGCGGTAGTTATGGCAATCCGTGATTGTTGGACCTGTAGTTATAGTAATTTATAACCATTGGATGGTGATTGTTGGGTTCCAACAGTAGCATTGCATTGTGAACAGTCACTACTCCCATTTCACTTCTTTATAAATTGGGGTCCGATTTTCCCATTCCTACACCCTAATTCTCCACATAATTTTCTCTTCGTATACTTTTTCTTTCTACAATTTCATACGAGTTTTCTCTCTCTAGTATTTAAGCTCACTTTCTTTCTAAAAATCAAGGCAACTCTACTTGTTATTTCAGTGCATTAAATAGGTAAGATTATTTCAAACCTTCTGTTTTCATATATCCCGAAGACTAATTTGGACCGTCTACCTTTTTATGCACTTATTTATATTGGTAAAAGGACAAACCACAGTCGACAGGCAATGCCTTTAGAGTGATTAAAAAAAGGTCTCCCATCCAACTTTATATTTAATTAAATCCTCCAACCAAATAGCATTGATAGCACCCCCATATTTCATATTTTAGTTGTATATTGTGGCTTTTATTCTAAATAAAAATAAAAAATAAAAAATAAGAGGGTAAAGCCTATATTCCCATTGAATTAAAAAAAATAAATAAATAAATTATATATATATATATATATATATATATATATATACTACCCGTTCCACCACTATTACTAACTAACGTATACTACTATTATAGTAAGTAGGAAGAAGTAAGGAAAACGAACGAACGTCCGACAACCAACCGAACGGAACG
>NW_006500327.1:3731535-3745947 GCF_000471905.2 Amborella trichopoda
CCTCCTCCTCCTCCTCCTCCTCTCTCTCTCTCTCTCTCTCTCTCTCTCTCTCTCTCTCTCTCTCTCTCTCTCTCTCTCTCTCTCGAGGAAGCTACTTTTCCCATGTGGTAATCCAATTAGGGTAAACATACTTTTTTTCTCTTTGGTTTTTTATTTGTTTAAGGAAATTTATCAATATCAATCTCAATCGCACATAATATCAGATTTTTTTATGTGGGTGATTTTTGGATATCACCATATCCAACAATGTCCACATTGATATCATAATCACGTGCTCACCATAGTAACATCTATTGTATAGTTTTATAAATTCTTCGTCTTTTATTAAATAAATTCTTTTGGAATGACAGTGCTTCCCATCATATTTCTCCTCTTCAAATAAAATACATGCATACTTTGTCATGTGCTTTTCTTCAATTGAATATATAAACACTAGCCTTGCACTGAATCCCAAAAGTTCGATCCCACCAAGATTGTGTATATATCAAGCTAGAAACAAAATAGGCGAGAGAACGAGAAATAAAGCATGAAATACACACGCAATAAGAACACAAAGATTTATATGATTCATCCCTAGAGGGCTACATCTACGGACATGGAAAACTAAAATCCACTATGCCAATTGAAGTTACATAAAATATTTTGGGATGTAAAGTTACCTCTTTAACCTTAGATCTCTCATTTTTATTCCACAATTAAACCACTGTCCAATAAGAGACTGGTATTTATTCCCCAGCTAAACCGTTGTTCAAAAAGAGAACCTTTAGAGCAACCCAGACTTTCTCTCACTAAGAGGAGAAACTATAAAAATCTAGGGGAAGCATTGCCTCTCTTGGACAACGGCCCATGCCTCTCTCTCTAGACGAAACAATCTTTCACATATAATGACCCAAATAGGACACACATATTCTTTTTTTTAATTTATTATATATATATATAAGGTTAGGAATCCACACTAAATAAAAAACTTCCCATAAATATTACATATATCTTAAAAACCAAAAGATATACTTAAGAGTCCTAATTTTTTTGAACTAATTTTTTTGGATTTCTATTTTCTTTAAAAAAACTTATTAACATCAATCATTATCCCACATAATATCGTATTTCCTTATGTAGGTGATTTTTAGATACCACCGTCTCCAAGGATTATTTGGAAGGGAGAAGGATTGTTCCCAAGTTAAAAAGTACCGTTACAAAATTTGAAAGGCTTTCTTTTCTCTCTTTTTCTATGTTTCTTGCTGACTACATATGCAAAAGAAATTTTGTTTGCTTGGTTAGCAATTCCAACATATTTACAGAAGGAAAAATTTTATACAAGTGTCAACCTTTTTATTTCTTTTCTTTCTTATAAAGGTGTCAATTTCAAACTATAGAATTAACGCTTACCTCAAAAACCCATTGGAAAATATCATTTCAACACTGGAAAACATTTCAATTGATCATAAATATATTGAGTCGTGAAACTAGTGTATGATGTAGCACATTATCTAGAGCATCATTTCCTAGATTTTCAAAGATTTATAGATTTTTTTGATCTACACCATTTTTAGAGATTTAAATTTCATAAATAAAAATAAAAATAGATTTTTAGCTCACTATAAGATTTCCAGCATCCGAACTACATCTTAGGTTAGTTGTTTATGGTGGAAGCTTTATGTAACCACACCGGTACAAAATAATTACACCCAGTTTAGAGGTACTATTTAAGAACGCCATTATTCCATTGAAACATGCACGAGGAAATAAAGAAAACCTTGATTTTCACATGTCTTAAAACTACACCTATAGTGGAGTTGTTGGGCCGACTAAATGGAACCCTCGTGTTTAATGTATAATATAGGGCCGACTAAATTACACTTGATTTATTTATTTATCATAATAAAGCTTTATGTAATAACTTTGATAATATCTCCATCTCTAAGCAAAAGACTTGTTTTCTCGGTTAGCAATCTAACATATTTACAAAAGGAAAAAGAGTCTGTATAGAGTGTGAACCTCTTTCTTTTGTTTTCTTTTAGGAACAAGGTGTCAATCTTATACCGTAGAACTAAAACCCACCTCAAAAACCCATTGGGAAATGTTATGTCAACAATGGAAAACATTCAAATAGAATATATTGACCACATGTTGTATGAATATAAAAAAAGAAAAAGATTTTGAGTCTAAAAAATAGTACATCTCATAACACATTATCTCAACCATCCTGTTTTAGATTTTCCAAGGTTTATGATATATTCGATCTGTACCATTTTTAGAACATTAAATTTATAAATAGAAATAAAAACATTGTAAGATTTTTAGCATTGAAATTGCATCTTACTTTAATTGTTTAATGTGGAAGCTTTATACAAACCCCCCTTTACGCAACAATTACACCCAATTTGGAGGGTACTATTTAAGAAGTGGAAAAATTGTGCAGCTTCATCCACTTCTATTCCTGCCAATCAGGATGATGCCTCTAACTTAGAAAATGAAAAAACGACCTTGTTTTAAAATTACCTTAGTGGAGTTGTTGGGCCGTCCAAATGGTACCTTTGTGTTCAATATATAACGGATGAGGTTTCTATAAGGCTTAGGCTTCATGAAAACAAAACAAAGCCTCACCGCAAATCCTTGTCTAGAAAGTACTTTTGGCGACAATAATCTCTGTGATGGCTCTAAAATCATTTTTCAACACCGTCAATAAATTTTGAAACAAAAAAAATAGTATAGATCTTGTAGATCTATGAAAATAGACGGTCTAGATAATTTGTTATAATATACCCTATTTTTATAGCTTGAAATTTTTTTTTTTTTTCAAAGTCATATTGATTAAGTCGAGATGATCGATGCAAAAGTTTTTCAATGCTTGACTTGCAATTTTTGATGAGTTATGAGGTGAAGATTTACTTATTTTGATAGGGTTGCAGCTCTATCAAACCATTTTCTATATATAATATGAGTACCATTACATAATCTTTTATAAATGTTCATGGCTTTAGTGAGAATTATATCTGACAAAATTTACTTATTTATCACGATAAGGTCTATGTAATAACTGATAATATCTCCATCTCTAGCGCTATTTTAAGGCTTCCAATGAGCCGTCGAGTCCAAGTTTTGGACCCATAAATTGACCCGGATCTGGTGCGGTCGTCAGGTCCCGGGTTGGGTCTGGGTCCATTGTCACCACTATTCATGGACTTCGTTAAAAAATAAAAAGAGGAAAAAAAAAAAAAGTGGCAATGACATTTCTTATAAATAGGCGCTTTTTCTTTTGGTTATAGTGGAGAGATAAAAAATAAAAATAAAAATAAAAAGTAAAAGGGTGTGATTTATATAAGATTGGAACCTTAAACAATTAAAGGTGCACCCCCAAACTTTGTCATGAGATATAATTCAAGCGTTAAAATTACTTCCTATGGTGTGAGAATCTACTTTTATCCAAATATAGCTCAAATCATGCTGATCTATAAACACATAAAAACCTTGAAATTGGACAGTCTTGATAGTCTATTACAATATTTTAAGACTTGAAATATCTCTTTTTCTTCATATCTATATATCTCAATGTCGAGATTATCAATCAGATGTTTTTCCAACATCAAAAAAAACATTTTGGATTTCAGAGGTGCACCTTCTACATTTTAAAATGTCAACTTTATTTAAATTTTTTTCAAAAGTAAAATCTTAAAGAAAACGTGTCAAATTTTGTTATGAGAAAAATTTAGTTTGTTTTTTTTTTTTGACCATGTTTTGCCATATACATTGTTCTCACGAGTATGACGGATTGAGTTTGAAGTTGGTTGGTTTGTGACTCAATTGAAACATGAACACTTCCTTTGACGCTAATCATAATTATCTTGACAATTATCATAACTATCTTGCACATGTTGGACTCAAACTCATTTTGGTATTCTTTTACTCATGTTTTCGTGGTTAAAGATATATTAGTTGTAGCATTTTGTGAAGTGGAAACTCCTTTGGCATATTGAGCTGCATTATTAATTGAGATTTTTTTTTTGGCTGTCCAGAGTGGTAGTTTTGGGGTTGGTTGTGAACGAGTATTTGGTAATTTTGGTGAAGAATGATCCAAAATCTATAGAATCTAAAAGTAGAATAATAGGAACATACGAGGGGTGTCGCAGGGTTTTATTGTGAAAAATAAATCATTACTTTAAAAACCCATCAGAAAATGTAGTTACAGCACAAAAAATCCTATGATCACCTGAAAACTATGTTACATAGATGCGGACATAGGTGTCTATCTAAGACACACATACAAGTGTTAGAAACATGAACCCCAAAAAATGACATGTAGACACTGTGAAAGGAAAGTATACATGCTCTATCAAGTTAACATGGAAGGTGTATATTATAATCAATATATATGGGAACGGGACGTACAATATCTTGTATTTTATAGTTTATGGTAAGTCTGGATATAGTATAGGTATCTATGATTTACTTATATTTTTGTTATATTTGTATATATAAAACAAGCTTGTATGTTCATATTCATTAATGGACATTGAGTTTCTTCTGAGAAACCTAAGACTTCTTACTGATATCAAAGCCAAAAATATCTTTGTTGTGTCCATTTCTGTTGTTAGTGTCTACCTATTTGTGAGCTGTTGAATCGGTCTCCAATATGCATTGAGTTTTGTTGGCTTTTCCAAGTGTCATTCTGTTTTCTGGGCTATCTTGATTGTTCTTCTGTCTCTGGAGAAAATTTGAAGTTTTTTTCAGTTGCTCAAGCATACTCTATTCAAATCTTCTGTTTCTGAGGCTTATTGACTTACTATTGCTTGAGCCTGCCATGTTTTATTATTCCTATGTGCTTGTTGATAAATCAATCTGAGTATGCACTTGAAGATCCAATTGCTCATTTCCGCAACTTAATGTTCAAACTCCAGCTGCTCTCTCTCGCAGCATCTTAAGTTTGAGGGCAAGTGTGAAAGGAAAGTACATACTGTCTATTAGGTTAATATCGAATGTCCATATTGTAATCAATATATATAGGAATGGTAGGTACAATATGTTGTATTTTATGGTTTATGGTAATTCTGAGTATAGTATAAGTATAAGACAAATTTATATATTCATATTGATTAATGGACACTGAGTCACTTCATAGAAACCTGAGGCTTCTCACAGACACGACACATCCGTACAATATACAAGTATCTACATAAATGTATACGTATATATATATATATATATACACACACACACACACACACATACACAGACACACTAAAATCTTTATATAGTTCACATCTGCATTTACACATACAACAATTCACCTAATACAATAATATAAAGCATCCAAAAGATAAAAATAATTTAATTAATAGTCCAAAAAAGGTTACTTTTGAATCTGAAATTTATTTATCAAAATTTATTATAGATCAAGCCAAAGTTGCATCGTAACAATATGGAAAGAATCTATAACGTATTAGCTACTTATTAATTCAAAATGTTGCATCCTCATTTTGTGGCTAATGAAAAGAGTCCTAATCCATTCATCCAATATACAAGCTTTTAAGACCAGTAACGACAATTGTTAGCACAAGGCGATATATAATACAATTCATGCTATTAATGGCAAAAAAGATGGAACAATAAAGATCTTACACGGCACCAGGCACAACAAAAATGGATGAGAAAAAAGTTGAAAAAGGGTCATATACATCTACTGGACCATAACTTGGAAAGGGAGAAACTAATAGTCCACATGCTTAGAGAAAGAAAAACTAGTGGTCCACGTTTGTAAAGGAAGAAACTAGTTGGGGAGCGTGAAACCTTAAAAAGTTTCATAATAGTTGAAATAAATCGTATTTTTTATTATAATAACAATGATTTATGGAAAGCTTAATTTAACAAATAAAAAATTATTATTATTCATTCCAAACTATTTATTTTATTTTAAAATATTTGTTACTCTTAAAATAAAATACTCTTCAAAGAAGAATGGGGTTTCTAAAAAATGAAATGTCACTTTTTTTTAAAAAATAATGCGTCTAAAAAAGGGACACGGTAGTGGACACTTAATAGAGGAATCATATGCATGTCTAAGAGTGTCAACATATGTGTCGGTGTCTATTAAATGCCGACACATGGTCACACCACACGACGTGTCTAAGTTTCATAGCTTAAAAATATTTAGTGTAATTACAAAATTTGAAGCTCGAAAAATTTGCAGATCCAACATATATCTGAAAGTAGTTGAAAATAAATAGTTTACATAATGTGTTACAAGATGACTTGTAATTCATTTTATGTAGATCTATAATTATCAAAGTCAAGACCATCAATTTGAGGGTTTCCTGATGTGGTTTTGAGGTGTGGCTTTACTTTATAGCGTAAACCCTCGGCCTTATATAAACTTTTTCACTTACAAATTTTGTGGCACAGAGATGTAGGATTAGCTCATAGGAGAGCTTAAAAGTCAATTTTCACTTAAATTGTAATTGGTTAACACTAGTCTAATGGCATTTAAGGGATTTGGATTCCGTGGGGGCCTACACGTAATCAAGTAGAATTTCAATATGTGACTTAGTGCATTTGATTTGTCTATGGTCTATATTTATTGTTATTTCTTGTAAGTCGTTAACGCCAGTCTAATGAAATGCAATGGATTTGGATTAGGTGGGGGCTATATGTAATCATCTAGAATTTCAATATGTGACTTAGGGTATTTGATCTATGGTCTATATTTATTGTTAGTTTACCCTTAGTTTAAGGAACTTCGTGGAAAAGGAAATAGATACCTATTTCTATTTAATTTTGTATGGTGACATTCAATAGTTTAATGAAACCTGAAACATTATAAAATGTTTTAATCACGGTTCACTTAAAAAAAACCATGTCTCCTACAACAACAACAATATATAAAATTTCTATTGCGCGAATAAATAACACACTATCAACCTTGAATGAACACAAAAATTCAACCAATTCGATTGGCTATAAATATTGATAAAAGATGTCGAATAAAATAAGACGTACCTTACCGAGACCTATCAGCTTTTACCTAAACCTTAATAAATCAAATGCTATAAAAGGATTATTTTCATATATCTATATAAAATTAACTTGATCTCATCGATGAAAGAATAACGCAAAGACCAAGAAAAGTTGAGGCGACGCTCGTGTTTTCTCATTGCAAAAACAACTTGGAAAATGACATTCAAAATTTTAGTTCAATCTCAATGTCTTCACCGTATGTTGACGTTTTTTTTAGAACACAACTTCCTAAAACCAGTTTCCTGGAGCAGTTCCTTTTATCCAAGGAAGTGTTAATGTAAATTAGAACTTCCACTTTCTGGAGCTGGAACTCGCAGTTATCGAACATGCTCTTAGTGATTGATAGCTTTCTTTTGGAGCATCCTCAGGCCCTGGTATTACTGTTTGGCACTGTCGTCCACCAAATTTTATTTTTCAGTTGTTGTTTCATGATCTAGCACAACTGCCCTATTATAAGGTTGTATGATAAATGTGTTTCTTTTTTTGTTTAATTAATGAAAAAAGGTTAGGGGCTTTCTCCCCCACTGACTTACCCAAAAAAAAAAACTTGCATTTGGTTCAAAAAAATTACAGCTAAGGATAATCATATGCATTTCACCTAGCCAAAATAAATAAATAGGGAAATTTACGTATGGACTGGGTAGAGATGAGGAATTACCATATAGTTTGGATCATATCGCATCAAATTCCAAATTTATTAAGTTTTTTATTTCCAATTAACCATTGGTTCAAAAACTGAACTTTTGAAATCGCCAAAAAATATAAAAAAAATGCACTTGAGTGGTCCAAAAATCAAAATTTCGAATTGCTTGGGTAGTTCGAAAATCCACCTTCTGAACCACCCAACACACAAAAAAAATGATATATTTTAGTGGTTGGAGAGTCTAATTTTCGACTACTAGAAAAAAAAAAAACTACCATTTTGACGGTTTGAAAGTCCAACTTTCGAACCGTTTAAACGCATTCATTTTTTTGGTGATTCAGGTAGTTGTTTACTAAGCTTTCAAACCGCACAAACCAAACACATCAATTTTTTATATTTTGGGTGACTTGAAAGTTAGTCAAGGGTAAAATGGAAAGAAAAACCTCAAAAAATAAGACCTCAACGTAGTATAACCTGAATATGGGCCATGCGGTAATATCACATCTTTAAACCTTAAAGTTCTCAAAAAAAAGAAAAAGAAAAAAAAAAGAAGATAATAATAATAATACATTGGAAAAGAACTTATTTGGGACCTGATTATTATTGACCTTGCTTTCACATCTATAACTTCTTGAAAATTAATAAGAAATCTTTGAAGTTGAGATTCCGTACAGAATTTTACTCCTCCATGCCAATTAACCACCTACATACATGCCTAAGTTCATGTTTTTACCTAAAAATAGGTCCTTAGCTAATAGGAATATTTACCAACTTGAACAAAAGTGGCTCATATCTATAAGACTAACACATTAGTCGTTTTCCTGACCGAGGTTCAACTTTAACTTTGAATCCAATGCTTAATGGTGGAAAATAACTTTTTCTAGCCTTGAGCAGGCAAGTGGAGAGAGAGAGAATACCATTCACAAAACAAGTGGGAGAGAAAGAGTAACATTCACGAAAGCAAAAAGTTTATATAGAGCTGAGGCTCTAAACTATCAAATTAGAGCCCACCTCAAAAATTTCACTAGAAGAGCTTTTTTGATGCTCAAATATCCTCAAATTGAACATCTCAACATCAAGCATGGACATGAGAAAAAAATTAAATTTCAAGTTTTGGAAATAGTACATCTTATAACTTTTTTTTGGACATACAATTTTCAAGATTTTCAAGTTTTCATATATATATATGCTCGATCTATACTATTTTTTAAGCTCTAAATTTTATAATTAAAGATGAAAAAATATCTTGAGGCTGTCACAAAGATTTCCAGGATTAAAACCACATATCGTGATACTATTTGAAGCTGCGCTCTATTTTGTTTGTTCAGAGCCTCGGCTCTATACAAGCCATACCGTTCACAAAACAAGAGAGAGAGAGAGAGAGAGTTTTGATGCATTGCATGTGGTCATCTCTCGCACCACTTAATGACCAATTGTATACATGGCATGGTCATCCCTCGTGCCACAGAGTTGCGACAGAAAGAGAGTTTTGCTTCATCGCATGTGGACCTCTTTCGAACCCATTACGGACCACTTGGGTTCATGGCACTGTTACCCCCCTCCTACCACCGACGAGAGAGAGAGAGAGAGAGAGGTCCTTCCCATTCCTTTTCACAAATTATAGCCATCATGAGATTCATCGAACAGACCAAATTTGAAGTCACTCCTCCAGCGATAAGAGAGAAATGCTGAAAATGCCAAGTCAAAAACGGTGGAATCATGAGTTAGAAGGCAAGCTGCAATCTAAAACATACAAGAACATTTTCATGAGGACCTCATTCAGTTCGCTGGAAGTGGGTGTCCCGGGGAAATGCCTCTTCTGGAATTGGTATCTTTTGAAGTTGATAGACAATATAATCCTGCTGATTTTTTAAATCTATCATGAACACTGAGTTTTTCAAATGATCTTCAACAAATCATATTTTTTTAATGGAATTGATATTAATCTATTGTCTTTTTTTCAAAAAAAAAAAAACTTCAAAAAGAACTTCTTACTATCTTTGAATTTTGGTTTAGAGTTGAGCACAATAAAAGTGGGAGTACTTTAAAAATCTTGGTTTAACAAAATAATTCCATCCAAAATTTTCACAAATATTTTCCCTTGAAAAAACTTGTATGAAAAAATACAATTAACAAATTCTCTACAATAACAGTCTATCAAATTTACCATATATCTCAAATGTTAGGTAGAGTTAGATGAATGGTTATCCAATGAAATATCTTCTTCTTTTTTTCCCCTCTAAACAAAGAGCGTCATTGTAAAGAGCAAGAAAGTGATTAAGTGACAACTGAAGATTTAGACAGGTAGGCATTCATGGTGAGATTCAAGTATTTGGATTTTCTTATGCATTTCGTTGCCCTCATTACGTATACAGAAGTTTATTGAATTTCATTTTTTCTTCTTTTTTTTCTTAAATTTCATTGGTGTATACAAACAATATTATGGACGGGTCAATATTTCACATTTTTGGGGTTTTGTGTTTCAGTTAACTAGAAGAGTGATTTACATATGGACCCTAAAATTTTAGGTAAAGCACAAAATTCTCTACTAATAGGTAAAAATTACAAAGAAAGTCGGTCAACTCGCGTTCTTTAAATTTTTTTTCAAAATTACCTCTCGGTCAACCTAAATTTTGATGATTTATTTTTTAGCCTTTTTAATTTTTTTGTTAGTGGGACAATGGCCCAAACTTTAAGGCACTGCCCTATTAATATAAAAAATAAAAAATAAAAAAACAAAAATCAAAATTAATAAGAGGAGATAACCTCCAAAAGTACGATAACAAAGATGATGAACTGAGGTGAGAATCCCTACTTCGTAGAAAGATCAACCAATACTCCTGAAACACAAACAATCTCTGAACCTCGAAGATTCCGCACTAGCAACAAGCTCGAGGCCACGCTAACCACTTAATGCAACAAATGTGTACTCCCCCTTGGCCCGAGACCCGACTACTCACCACCACACCACAGCTCCATTCCTTCCACAATAAACACACTGCTGGGGTTGGGATGACATACCGGATACGGCCCAAAGAATCTCGCTTTGCCCATGGTGGCGTCCGAGCGTTGGTGTAACCAGCGGCCAAACGTAGGGTTTAAAAGATTTGGAAAGTAAATCTATGATATGTATTTTATTGTCACAATAAAACAGGCATTGTTATTGTAATTATTGAAAATTTAGAGAAAAATGTGTTAAATACTCCTATAGTTATACTATGGAATGGCGTAAAATTATTGTTCAATAGTTTTTATGCGAACATACCGGTGGTTTAAAAAACGGATCGGTGGCCTGGATCAGGCACCGCAAAAGTGAATCGACGATCCGGATCAGGAATCGGTTGGATTAAGCTTAAAAAAAATCTAAAAAAATTATTAAAATTCATTATAAATGTTGTCTTTTAGGAATCCAATAAGAAATCGGGGTACTACATTATTAATTTTTATTTTTTCATAAATATGTGAATATTGAGATGTTTTTGCTTTGTATGAACTTATTTTGACTATTAAATTTACATCACACAAAAAAAAAATCATAGAATTATCATGGATGAAATATATAATCATAGATGGACTATAATAAAGAATTGTTTTAATCGATAAAAAATGACCACCAAAATCTCGAATTGGTGGAGAACATTATATACTGAAATTGAATTTGTTGGTTTACATTTTATAATTATTTTATTATACAAATAATAACAAATCCAACCTCTTATTTTTTTACAATAAATATTTGTTGTATTACTTTTGATCTCTTTTTTTTTTTGACAAAACCTTTTATTTCTTATGACAATAACTTTTTATTTATTTATTTACAAGAAATGCTTGTCATATTAGTTTTTTTTTTTTTAACGAGAACTTTTTTTTTTTTTTACAAAGAATACTTGTTGTATAACCTTTTTTTTTTTACAAGAACCTTATATTTTTTTACAATAAACTTTTATTTTTTGACAAGAAAAAGAAATTTTGTTGTATTACCTTTTATTTTTATTTTTTTTACAAGAATCTTATATTTTTTTTACAATAAGCTTTTATTTTTTGACAAGAAATTGTTTTTTTGTTGCATTACCTTTCTTCTTCTTTTTTTACCAGAACCTTATATTTTTTTTAACAAAAATTATATTTTTTTATAAAAAATTTTTATTTTTTTGTAAAAAAAAATTATTTTGTAAAAAGGAAAAAATTAATTTGTTTGTGAAGGATTGATGACGCCTGAGGTCACTCAATAATTATATCATATTTCTTTCTGAGCTATTACCTTGGCGCAATTGTCCTCCATCGAACCCACATAACAAATTTGGTAAGGATAAATAGTCTTCTACTACCAAAGCTAGTCGTACGCAAAATGCACGTAGTATGGGTTTGTGATGGAGCACGTGTTTTTTACAATGGGTACCCATATATGAGGTTGCAACCTTAAAATGTAGAATCACATATGCACCTCAAAAATCCATAGGAAAATGTTGTTTTAATGTTTTCAACCGACTAATTGATCATCTAGATATCGAGATGTATGAATATTTTAAAAAAAAAAGATTTTGAGTTCCAAAAATCATATATGAGGTTGCAACCTTAAAATGTAGAATCACATATACACCTCAAAAAATCCATAGGAAAAGGTTGTTTTAATGTTTTTCAACCCACTAATTGATCATCTAGATATCGAAATGTATGAATATTTAAAAAAAAAAGAAATTTAAGTTCCAAAAATAGTACATCTTGCAACACAATATCTAGACTGTTTATTTTCAAGATTTTCATATGTTTATAGATCTTCTTGGTTTTAACCATTTTTGGAGTTTAAAATTTTATAAATAGATATGAAAATAGATTTTGAGATAACCCTAAGAATTTTTTACACCAAAATTACATGTTATGATAAAATTTGGAGGCGCACCTTAATTGAATTGTTTAAGGTTACAACCTTATAGAAACCACACCCTTTGAATATTATTCTATTTTTTGAGCCAAATTCGAAATATTCTCTAACTTCCCTTATTTTTTGTGTTAAGTATTTTTGAACCAATTTTTTGCCTCTAACTTTATAAAACAAAATTGATTTAGTTCATATATTTTAACTCACCGATATATTGCTATTCCCTAACTTGCTTAACTTTGGTTTCAACCACTCGTCTGCATTTTTAAACGTAACAAAAATACAATTGAAATTTCGAGCACAAGAGTTTTTCTTATTTAGGTAATTCAGGTAACAAAAATACAATTGAAATTTTGAACACAAGGAGTTATTTTTGGTGACCCCAGTCCCTTTACCAGAACTAGAGTTTTTGTGTATTTCAAAACGCTAGGAGTGACTTCTGTGATACCCCAATAAATGTCGGGCTCAATTGTAATTGACTAAAACCAGACAAGACGAACCGACAAGGCAAGCCCATACGTTATAATAAAAAAAGAATAAATAACAAAGTCAAATAAAAATATCATCGAGTCAAAAATGAGCGCGCCAAACACTCACTCTTGACTTCTACTCCCAGTTGACGACGGTGAACTTGATTTATAGAGAGAGAAAGAGAAGAAAGAGATCGAGGGAGAGTTTTAGAGAGAGATCCTCGACTATTAAATGCACCGTTCCATGTCCACTGATACACGTTTAGTAGCTTCAGAGCCTAAGCATCGACGAAGCCGCTCTATGAGGGCGACGGTGACGCTTTAACAATGACGATGGCACGCCGATGGTGTTTGTTGTTTCAGCTCTCTCTCTCTCTCTCTCTCTCTCTAAAATCTCTCTCTTTTTCTCTCTCCTGTAACAACGTTCTATTTACTTAAAGGTGTACAGCCCAAGTCGTCGCCTTTGCTGAAGTCTTCGAATTCATGCAACTGTCATGAATCCCCACTCTTTTATTGGCATATCCATTACCCAAAAGGCCAATTCACACTTGAATTCTCTTCTTCCCTCCAACTCCATGATTCTTTATTCTGAATTCCACTCTTTGTAGCGAGAGAAAAACCAAACCTAAATGCAAGTTGCTTACTTCCCCTCACCAGCAAAGAAGGAAACTCAAGCAGCGGTTTAATGGATTCCCGTCACCATGTTTCGGTCCAAGAAAAGGTGCATATTTTAATCGCAAGATTCAATGTCTTTGAACTCAACATTACTGTAAAATTTTGTAAAAATTGTAAAATAAAATGTTTTCATTTGTGCAGGTAATGGATCTTGAAGCTGAACTGGAAAGAATGAGTAGAGAGAACGAGAAGCTTAATGTTATGCTCGGTCTCATGAACCAAGACTGCAATAGCTTGAGGAGTCGATTAATGGAAACAGAGGTTGCAGACGGTGACAATAATAAGGAATCGATGATACCCCGAAAGAGAAAGGGGGCCATTCAAGTTACAGAGAGTAGCTCAAGTGAAGATTCAAACAAGAAGATGAGAGAATCGCCGAAATCGAAAGTTTCGCAATTTTGTTTGAGAACGGATCCATCGGATACAAGCCTTGTAAGAATCGCTTCAATCTCATTCATGGGCTCATTGAATTCGAGATCGAGAGAGAGAGAGAGACAGTAATCCAAGAGGATTTCATTGTGAATAGTTTAGTTAAGAGTGTCTGTTGAGTGAGAAAGTAAGGAATTGGGAGGATTTAGAAAGTTGGATTGTTTTAATATTTTGCAGATACTGAGAGATGGGTGTCAATGGAGGAAGTATGGGCAGAAGGTTACAAGAGATAACCCTTCACCTCGAGCTTATTATAGGTGTTCCATGGCTCCTGGTTGCCCCGTTAAGAAGAAGGTATTTCTCTC
>NW_006500327.1:3746373-3789397 GCF_000471905.2 Amborella trichopoda
GTAGTTCTCTCTCTCTCTCTCTCTCTCTCTCTCTCTCTCTCTCTCTCTAACTCTAAATTTTGGTGCTTGCAATCCAATTTTGCAGGTGCAAAGAAGAGCAGATGACAGCTCCATTCTAGTGGCTGCCTATGAAGGGGTGCACACTCACCCTTTACCTACTTCATTGGATGCACCTGATGGTTTAGAGTCTTTAGACATTATAAGACCAGAACCATTAGCCTCTGCACCATCCACACCCTTTCTTCCTTGCTCCTCTATTTCTCTCTCTAACTCCTTCCCCACTATCACTCTAGACCTTACTCAAACATCCCTGAACCAAGAAGGCCCAAGGCCTGAAAGGGAAGCTCGAGTTTCATCAAATTACAGCATTTCTCAGCAGCTATTAGTTCAAATTTTGGCTTCTTCTTTGACAAGAGACCCATCTTTCACAACTGCACTAGCCGATACGATTTCGAGGAATTTTTTCCGTAAGTGATGAAGAAGAAGATGTTGGTTTCTATTCTCAGTGAGAGATTAGCACAATATTGTTTGTGGGTGTCTTCCTCCATGCTTAGAGAGCAGTAGTCGGTGTGCTGTTAAGTTGGCTAACCTTTGAGTGATGGTTTCATGGATGCTTTTCAAGTAGTGATATTACATGGAGAAGAATATCAGTCTGTTGTGAACTTCATTTTCTCGTCTTGTTCTTATTTCAAAAATATGGGATTGTTTACAACGAAAGCATTTACTTTTTATATGAGGAGGTCACAATCATTCTTATACCTATGATTTTAAAATGGGTGGTTGTAAGAGTGCTATTCATTGGATACAAAATTCCAAAAAAAATCTTGGACTTCGTGACTCACCCCAAACTATCCAATTTAACATCTGATGAGTGGAACTAGTTGTGACATCTATGTATAAAAGGTAAATGGTCTTTTTGTAGACAATCCAAGAAATATATACAGGAATACTATTTACTTTTGGTATAATGAGATAACAACTATTATAGACCGTAAGATGTGAAATCAGGTGTTAGAGATGTTTCATAGACTAGGCATGCAGCCCAATATAAAATTTCACGAATGTTAAGACACTTTAATCCGTTGAAATTTATATCCAATGACTAAAAATGATTGTGAACTCCTTGTACCAAAAACAAACGGTCTTATAGCATACAATCCTATTTGTTTGGGAAAAGTATATAATAAGATCATTTACCTTTGGTACAAGGTGATTACATTTAATCTTAACCATTGGATTTGAAATTGGGTGGCTGCATTTATTTCATTGACCAAGCTCAAACTTTAAAAGACATCTTTTCGAACATTGTGACACACCCAAGCTATCAGATTTCACATCGCATGGCTATAAGTAGTTGTGACCTCCCTATACCAAGGTAGATGGTCTCATTGTATACAATCCCATTTGTTTGATGGTAGTTGGCTGAAAAAATATAGTCCTTGTAAAAAATGAGAGTTAAGCCTCAATCTTTCATCGTTGATAAGTTGTCGCTAGATGAGTGACCTGTGTCTAACCAGGACTAAAGTCTATTGGTTGGTTAACTAACGAAGCCCAAATGTGAATAGTGGATAAGGCTTTTAACCACTTTGTTACTTTTTTCAGTAACTTTTGACATATCTTTTCTATATGGGTGTGATTTGTATTGTTGGATTTGGTGCCATCCAAAATCACCCATATAAGAAAATCCCGTATTATACGGGATTGAGATATCCCCATATTATGTGGGATTGAGATTGATATCGATAAATTTCCTGAAGGAAATAGAAATCCAAAAAGGATTAAGACTCTTGGATATATCTCCTGGTTTCTGAGATATATATAATATCTATGGGAAGTTTCCTATTTAATGTGGACTTCTAATCTTATATATATGCAATGAAAGTATAGAGAATTTGTCTGCCCAATTTGGGTCACCATATGGGAATGGTGGTTTCCTCTAAAGACAGAGGGAGCAGAGCTTTTTATGCATAAGATGCAATTTCTTTTTAGAAAAGAAAGCTTCTTATGAAGAGAAACATTGATGGTGCCTCTTAATGACTCCTACAGAGTGAGAGGTTGGTTTTTTGTAGAGAAATGGTTCCCATAGAGATATTGGATTGTTTCCCTTTTAGTTAGAGAGAATGTCAGTTTTCGTTACTCTCGCATCTCTATCTGGTGTTGTCGGCAATGGTTTCCAGAAGTAAAGAAAGAACGAATTGAACGTGGTTTAGAAGGGTTTGCTCGACTATGTTTTTGTCGAGGTTTGTTCCAAAATCTTTGGTGTAACTTTCATTAGTTAAGTGAATTTATGTTTGTCGTGCCTGTGGATGCAGCCCGTTTGGGGTGAACGACGTAAATCTTTGTGTTCTTGTGATATACGTTTCATGCTTTATTTCTTGTATTTTATTTCCCAAAAATAAACTCGTCAGGTTTAAAGTTCCCACCCATAACAAGTAATATTAGAGCCTTGATTTAGGGTTTTCGGTACAGCGGTAAAGGTTTCGAATACAAAGTTGGAGGTGGAGAAATTTGATGGCAAACACTATTTTTCAGTAAAAATGATGGAGGAATTTATTTGGTAAAGGATGAAGAATTTATGAAGCTATCCAGTGGATATTGATATGGTGAGCATGTGATTTTGATATCAAGGTGGCGATTGTTGGATTTGATGCTATCCAAAATCACCCATATAAGAAAATCCCATATTATGTGGGATTGAGATAGTCATGTAGAACTAAAATTGATATTGATAAGTTTCTTAAAAGAAATAATAATCGTGTGAACTTCTAATCTTCTATATATGGAATGAAAGTGCATAGAATTTATGTGCCCAATTTGGGTCACCATATGAGAATGATGGTTTCCTCTGGAGAGAGAGGGAGGCAGTGCCTCTTGTGCATAAGATGCAATTTCTTTTTAGAGAAAAAAACTTCTTTTGAAGAGAAACATTGGTGATTCCTCCTGAACACTCCTGTATAGTGAGAGGTTGGTTTCTTCTAAAGAAGTTATTCTCAGAGAGATTTTAGGTTGTTTCTCTTTTACTTAGAGAGAAAATCAGTTTCTCATTGCTCTCGCGTCTCTATTTAATATTAATCGGCAATGGTTGTCAAAAATAAAGAAAGAAGGAATTAAGAGTGGTTTAAAAGGGTTTGGTCGACTATGTTTTTGTCGAGGTTTGTTTCAATTCTTTGGTGTAACTTTCATTGATATAGTGAATTTCTGTTTATTGTGCCCGTGGATGTAGCCCTTTTGGGGTGAACCACATAAATCTTTGTGTTCTTCTGATGTGTGTTTCATGCTTTATTTCTCGTACTTTATTTGCCAAAAATAAACCCGTTGGGTTTAGAGCTTCTACGCACATGTATAAGGCGAGGCCTTAAATAATCAAAGTCAGACAGACCTTTAAATAGTGTTGAAAGATATTGTTTCAATGTCGAAAACTTGTGTTGGTTTGAAATTTTATTTTTATCTCTAATTATAAAATTTATTGCTTGAAAAATATTGTATATCTAGCATATCTATGGACACTTGAAAAGCATGAAAATTGACGATCCGAAAATGCATCACAAGATGCACTATTTTCAATGCTTTAAATCAATTTTTTTCTCATGTCAATACATCTTGAGATCGAAATGATCAATTCGAGGATTTTAGTAAATTTTTTAGATGCGCTTTAATTTGATGGTTTAGGGCCTCGCCTTTATATAACCTTTTTCCTTTTTGAATATACCCAGCTCTCTTATATTTCAAAGAGTGCTCGAAAAATTTTAAAAGAGGGCAAACCTTGAAAAAAATAAATAAATAAATAAATTGGGTAATTAGACCCTGAAATAATTGACCTCAGCTAAAAGTATTTCGCACACTGTAAGCCTTGTTAATTGCTTTTGAAGTTTTATCACTTGCTTATTGATCAAGGAAATCAGCTCTAGAGCCTAATCCAAAGTTATATACAAAGATCATGCTCTGACCTTGGTCCATTGCTCTGCTAAGAGTTTTGACAAGCGTTAAGATCTGAGGTAACATGTTTAGGGAGATGAAATGGTAACACTGACTTCCTTGCAATCAGATCAAAGTCAGGGACACTCATTGCACGTTTTCTTGGTTTTTTAACCTTCAATGAAAAGCTTCTAGCCCGATATTATTCAAGGGTTTCTACCTCGATATCATCATCTGGCTGGCCGTGTCCCAATTATTTAGGGTTAGTTATACAAACATTACTATGTGATTATGTTCTATCAAGAATCATAAATTCAGCTAAAAATAAGTCACAAATTTTTTTTTTATAAATTCTATTGGGCCTTCTCTTTCATTTGAATCAAATCACCCCTTCTAAGTGGTGCTCGAAATACCCTTACCATGTTTAAAATTGATTGTGACTTTCTAGCTCGACATCACAATGATAAAAATAATTTCAAGTAAATTAAATGATCGAAATACTCTCAAAGTTTTGGGATTATAATGGTTATTTTATTTTTTAAATACAAAAAATAATTGAATAGTTCGACATGTTATTGACCATCCTATCAAGATCTCACAGTTGGGATTGATGAACTCAAGAGAATTACAATGTGGCCTACTTGGTCATTTTAAAAATGTTAATCTAATATTCATTGCCTTTTTTTTTTAGTATTAGATCGAGATGAATTTGGAGTATGTGTGCCTTGTTAAAGCGCATCCGTATAAAATAATTTAAAATTAAAATGACCATAAAACCCCTCAATATTTAAGAGGTATCTTGGCCACTTCATTTTTTGAAATACGTTTTTATACTTTTCACGAGTCCATGGGGTCAGAAGTATGGATAACGAATATTTTGACTCAATTTGATGCATGAATAACAAAATAAAATTCAGATAATTTGTCATACTATCAAACGTCCAACTGCATTAATTTTTCTTTTTTATTTATCTAGACTGTGCATTTTGTTTACACACCGTAGATGACTTTGATTTTAGAATCTCTGTCATCAAGCAAATATAATCCTCTCGTGATAGAACTTCAATGAACAGTTAAAGCGGCTAATTTTCATATCTCCAGGCTCCGAAAATTCCAAGGTTCAATTAAATATAGGTTCCAGGCTTCTTAGAATTCCAGACAAGTTATTAAACATAACATTTGTCAAATCCAGACATTAACAAATCCAGCTTCTGGAAATGAAGAACTTCAAGTTTCCAATGAACCTCCATCTCCAAGTTATCAAACGGGCCATTAATGCCATGACTTGCTTAGAAAGCCACAATTCCTTTGATTTTCACTTCCACGTGGCTTAATTATTTGTACTTTGTTTTGAGCCTTTTGGAAAAAATACTGCATAGTTAGGGGCTTTGCCTAAACTAGTTTAGTATTCATGACTAATGAAATAAAAAGTATGCCAAAAGGTTCTATCCTTCCGGATAATATTAGGCATTCGCGCCCTTTATTAAAATCTTAACTAACTTTTAGGACTCCAAATCTTAATTTTAGGACCACAAATCTTAGGGATGCGACCGCATCAACCTAGTGACCAACCTTCTTTTCTTTTTTTCAAAAAAAACAACGAGTCATACGCATTTTATATATCTAAAAAAGTGAAGTCCTCACATTGGAAAGAGAAGTGTAATTTCATATCTAACTGTTTAGGAATTTAAATATCTTTATTTTTTAAAATAATCACATAGTAGTTCTCAAAAGGTGCAGTTTGTATAGAGCCGAGGCTCTAAACAATCAAAGTAAAGTAAAGCGCAACTTCAAATAGTATCAAGAAATGTGGTTTTAATACTGAAATATTTGTGATAACCTTAAAATATATTTTCTCGTTAGTTATAAAATTTCAAGCTCAAAAAATAATGTAGATTGAGCAGATCTATGAAAACTTGAAAATCTTGAAAATTGACTGTCCAAATATGCATTACAGGATGCACTATTTTCAAAACTTGAAATCCATTTTTTTCTCATGTCCATGCATCTTGATGTCGCGATGATCAATTTGAGGACTCTAATTTGATTGTTTATCGCCTCGGCTCTTTATAAACTTTTTCCATTCTCAAATGATTTTTTTAAAATTTTAGATGGTAAAAATATCCCAAATCGCTCTTTTGTATGAAGTAATAACAAGCGCATAGAGGGCTCTCACTGAAATGTCTATACATCCTCTTCGAATGTCTCTTTGTAGCTTGAGTTGCGTGCTTACAAAGACATCAACGAGGCTAGGGCTCACAATGGACTGGGTGGCTTGATCTGGCCCGGCCCGATCGGCCTTTCCATGATAAACTAGGACTAGGGCCATACAATGTGGCATGAGGGCTGGGCCACCATGACGCAAGAACGGACCTAGGCTAGGTCCGCAACATGGCCAGCCGGCTCTATAGTTTCCATTTCCTTTTTTATATTTTATTAGGCCGAGTTTCCAGTTTGAACCTAAGTAGGATATGTTGAAAAGTTTTAAGGAATTATGGAAAGCTACACCATTACAACTTTTACTTGTAATACCTAGGGATTACAATCATTGATCATTAGATTTCAATTTCAAATCAAGTAGGTGTGAATATGCCATTGAATAAATTCAAAGTTCAAAATAGAAACTTAAGGAATTTACATACGAACACATACGAAAAAAAAAAGAAAATATGAAATGGCCAATTTTGGGCAAATATTACACGAAAGGTCACTTGCATTTTTTATTTATTTTGCCTAAAATTTCTCCTCATACCATGTTTAATTTATTTTATTTTTTTAGTTTTTCATTACTAGGGCTCACCTGGCACAGTCCAAAGAGTGGTCCATAGTCCCCATCCTCGGACCGCTCTTTTCTTTCACAAAAAAGAAAAAAGAGCGGTCCGAGGATGGGTTTTCGAATCGCTCTCTGGACTAAACCCTATTAACGAAAAAAACTAAAAAAATAAAAAAATCTAAGGATGGCATCCTCGGACAATTTTGAAAATAAAAAATAAAAAAGAAACATGGGTTGATCAACCTTCCATATAATTTTTTACTAAAATTTGCCTATTTCATATTTTTCTATTTTTTATGTCCTTACATAAATTACTCAAGAAACTTTTGAATTGTACATCTCCAGCCATCCAATTTGACATCTAACGACGAGTAGGAATTTTAACCTCCAAGTAAGGAAGATAAATAATCTCGTATTATTTAATACCTTATTTAAAACACCTGACTAAGCTAGGTCTAGTCAAGGAACACTCCAAAAGGAATATAGTGAGAAAATGTTGATTGATAAATAGTGAGAAAATGGCGATTCAAAGGTGCTTCATAGAATTTTATTCTCTCTTCACGGGGACCTATAAAGGAAAAGGAGCCATAGTTTAAAAGAACCCAATAGGATAAGAAAATGCAGTGGAACTAGGGGGTGCTGGACTTGGAAAATAGGCATTACTTTTGGCAATCATCTTGGCAATTATCAACTGTTCTAACGTCCTTATCTCTCTCTCTTTCCCAACAACTACATTTAGAAATACTAACAAATTCTAAATTCTTAATTACGGTCATGACGAATTCATAAATTCAAAATTCATCATTGTAGATTCAAGATTTATAAAAAGTTATAATAAAGTTTTACATTGACTATCTATTTAACACAACCTACCTCCTTTATTGGGTCACAAATCCCAATTACGTTACAATAATTGTAAATTCTAAAACTATTTAAGAATTCTTAATTATCATACGTTCAAAGTTCATAATTAAGTTATATAAGTTTGAAATTCTCATTAAATAAGATAAATAGTTTACACATTCAAACCCACATATCCCTTATGAATTGCTCTCCATTGACCTTAATGATATTTTTAGAGGCAAATGAAATGTTCTTCTCAAATTCAAATTGCTAAGTTTTCTTTTAGACTGAATGCATGTTTTATGGAGAAAGGGGATGTCTTAAAATATCATAATAAATTCAGTTTTATTATAGAGAAAGAATTTATCATGATAAAATAAAAAGACGAAGATAATAGTCCTTAAGCTAATTACTTTCTTACCCAACCCTACCTTAAATCTCTTTATTTATGCCGACATTTGCAATTTAAATAGCTAATGCAGACCATACACCAAAGGTGTATGTGCGTAGTACATGTTCTTTTTTGTACTGCATAGTTGATATTGATGTGTAGTACATTAAAAATAAAAAATTTAGGGTAGAGAAAAAAAAAAAAGGACCTGGTTTCTATGTGGCCAAGCCCACATATATAAAAATGCGGGCCTATTAATAAATCTATTTTTGAGATGGATTTTTTGACTTAATTTTTACGGATGTATAATCTCTAACATGGAAATCATGAATATGAAAATTAAGTAAATTTAAAAACTAGTAAGAAAAATTTTAGGCTATTAGTTTCTATTGTTTTTGGATCGAACACCTACTTGCATCCATCTTTAAGATGGATGCTTTACACTTTTTGAACTGTATATGTAGTCACGTAGTCCAACTCGCATGAACAATTTTCCAAAATAAAAAAAACATGAGGTCATAAAAAATATTTACCATGCGTGACGTGTGTATCTAGAAAGAGTTGACGCCCCCATTTGTTTGAGAGCTCCCTCAGGCACAAGACCTTCATGGAAGGATAATATCAATCTAAAGCATGGGGAAGCAAACAAGAATTACTAGATTATTATTCGTAAAAAAAGAATTTGAAATTTGAGTTTCCTAAGACGTAGATCTCACCATCTAAAATTTGGATGATCATGAATTATTTGATCATTAATCTCAAAAAAAAATTTATCTAAAATCTGGATGACCGTTATTCAATCTCAAGCCATTATTTTTTTCAAGTACAATAAGGGTAAATTTAAAAATATTTTTTATTGAAGTTCGTTTATAGGGGTTTAAAAGGTTACATCCCAAAATTTAGAGTCCAACATTAATTCTAGGTGGGTTTTATCCTATAAATAAATATTTTGCTCCTGTGGGAATAAAAATATCTTTTGGGTTTGATGAAAAAGAAAAAGAAATAAAAATTTTGAAATTGTATCTAGAAAAACTACACTAAGTCGGTCACCAAAAAAAAAGAAATTTGAAATTAGTGTTAGTAAACTAATGTATTTACCTAAGTCATGCATCACAAAAGAACAAAAAAATCTAATTTGTTTTCTTATGACCTAAGTCATGCACGAAAAAAGAAAAAGAAAATATTCTAATTTGTATTCTTATGTAAGTCAACAAATGTGAAACCAAGAGGTCAAGAAACGGCGTCGCCCTTCACTTCCACTGCAAGTGGACCAATTGTACTTGTCATATAACAATTCAACGGTCCCTATCTTTCCCATATCCCCAATTCAGTGAATCTCGACCCTTAAAAACAGTCAAGCACTTATCCAGAACCACAAGCCATGTAGTGACGAAAGCAAGGTAACGTGATCCACAGGGTTTGTGACAAAAGATAACGAAGAGAAAGTGATGCATGGAAATTTGTCAATAGTTTTTTAATATTTTCACTGGTCCGCAAGATAATGTGTTTGTCGGTCTAATTTGCTTAGCTATGAAGGTGAAAATTTCAACAAGCATGGGCCACATTTTTTATTTGAAAAATGTGAAATTTAGGGAAAATAAGGTTTAATAATTTTGCATAAAGAAAGGGGTTGCTGGTTTTTTTTTCGCCTTTTTTCTTTTGGATCTAGATTTGAACAACATTGTCTGCCCAATTAGGGTGGTATCTATACTTTAAATGTTATTATTGCCTCATAATTTTTGGAAACTTTGCATGTCTAAAAAGAAAATGTTTAAAGTGCTGCTGAATACTGAGTTTGGTGGTCCAGCTTGGGATCACAGAAGAACTCTAAAAATTATAAAAAATAAATAAAAAAAATATTTGTAATATGTTTTTTATCATATTGGCTAAGATTGGGTAGTATTTTGGCCATGAATATTTATTTGTACATTTTTCCTTCTTTCGAAATTATTTCTAACACCCCTGTCACAAATTGATTTTGTTTAAATCCATTTTTTCACTACTTTCTTAACATCATTTAGATGTGTTTTGTTTAATTTTATTTTAAATATATTTTTCATATTTTTTAGATTTTTTGTATTTTTATTTTTTAATGCTTTATGACGTAGCTCATACCTGCCCACCTCAGGTTGAGTTAGTCAGATTCGGCCGGGCCCAGGGCCAAGTTCTGGGGCCTAGTCGTGCTTTCCCACACTGATTTCCACAAACCATTGTCGTGACCAACAAGGTATAGCTAGTCATGTAGCAATGTGTTTACACTATTGTTTTGTTGGGTTTATGCAACCTTTAAATGCTTTATGAGAGTTTATATGAGCATTTTATAGAATGAAACATAAACTCATTGGGAGACTGGTCCTCTTGTGGACCATACTAGGCAAATGCGATTTTCCGATACTCGGACTCTGCTCAACTTGCCAAGCCAGCCGAGTTTGGAAAAACCTAAGATACCTGGACATAGGGATCTATCGAGAAGGGTTTAGTAGGTTAGCCCTTGATGAGGTCGAAGTATGCCCAGATGAAAGCCGAGGTACTGTATGGCCCTTGCGTGTGATGAATAGCCTCTAGAGGCAGGGCTAAAATCCCATCGTTAGATCATCACACGGTATATACATAGATAGTCGTTTTGAGATTCGCCAATGAACGTAAAGTATGTACATGTGTGAGAAATTACCCCTATGCATCATAGAATCATGATTGCATTATGGTCTAGAAGACAATGATTTTTTTGTCTCTAAAGGAGAACCTCAAATCCATAAAGTAGGATTGCATCCCTTAGTCTATTGGCTGACTTTGGTGGTCCAATCATAAGCCCCTGGACTTGGGTCATGGGAAATATTGGGTCAGTTTGAAAAAGCTGGGTGGATCGTGGTCCACAGTTGATGGTAGAGTGATCTCATATATTGATAAATTCCTAGATCTAACAGATTCGATTTCCATCAAAATTAATTATTTTAATTAATTTTATGATATATGATTTTTTAGAATATTTATTTAAATTTTTTTTAATATTGTGATTTTTTGTTTTTGTCATTTGGATTTATAAATTAAAAAATATATATTTTTCAATGCTTTAAATAAAATATAAGATTGAAAAATTCTACATACAAAATAAAATATAAGATTGAAAAATTCTACATACAAAATAAAATATTTTCTAAAATTATATAAGACCTCCATAAATATGAGGCCTAATTTAGAATATGTTGGATTTAGTAGGGGCCACGTGTGGCTACCAAAGGGTAGCACTCCCGATAGGAACTAACTTGTTCTATAGTGGTAGTTATCCCCTTGTTTGTTGGCTTATCTTTTGGGTATAGCCAACTTACAAGTTGAATAGTTGAAATATTTAATAAATCTTTTGAATTAAGATTGCTTGATCCAATAAATAAGGATTTGATATATTAAAATAGAAAGTAAGATACTTTCTTTATTTAAATATTTGATGGGAATAAATCTAGGAAATGAATGATAAGACTCCAGCTCATCTCTTTGAATCTTAATGGTGGATCAAAGGGATGGATGAGTCAAATCTCTCACCCCACAAATCTTTTTAGATCGACGGTCAAGATTTGACCCTACGAATTGAAGCAAACCCCAACATATACAAATCTCCTCTCTCTAATGGTGGCACACACTCAAGCTAAACTTAGCTTATGGTGGTTTGATTTTTGGTAACAAAGAAGAAGATCCCTTGCTAGTAGATATATTTCTTTGATCTATCTCTCATCTCTCTAAAGATTATACCATTTAGAAGGTTTTGTTATATGTAGGAGAATCAAGAGATCTATCTCTCATCTCTCCAAAGATTATACCATTTAGAAGATTTTACTATATGTAGGAGAATCAAGAGACCGATCATGAATCCCAAGCACCATCGGAAAGATAAGACTCTGTGTGGGGTGTATTAAACCCGGTTGAAGTAGTCTTCAACAATTTGACTTCTTTAAATATTTGATCTTCTCTTCCCATAAAGCAATGAGTAAATGTTTTGATTTAAGGATTTGTATTCAATAGTCTTTTATTTATTTGTTTCAAAAAGTGAGAACCGTATTTCTTTTTTGTTATTATTTATTTCAATAGTTATTTATTTGTAATTAGACATTGTGAGTGGTCTTGCTGGCATAAGAATAAAAAAAATAAAAAAATTTGAATTTGTATTCACCGTGCCTGATCACATAGTCTAACTTTCATGTTTGGTGTTCAAAAAAGCTCCCTAGGGTATACACTCGAGAATAGTAAACCTTCAAAGACAAGATTGAAGAATATTATAGGGCCCATTTGATTCTCTGGATTGACCCGTTTGGGTCGAGCTCGAGTATCCCAAGTTTGGTGGTCAAGCTTGAGATCTAAAAAAACCCTAAAATTTATGAAAATAACAAAATAAAAATTTATTTGTAATAAATGTCTTTAGGAAATGTTTTGGCCCTGAATACTTATTTTTACATTTTTCTTTCTTTTTAGATTATTTATTTCTAATACCCTCATCACAACTTGAATTTTTTTCAAAATACACTGTTTCACTACTCTTTTTTTAACCTCATTTAGATCTTTTCTATTTAATTTTACTGTAAATAAATTTTTCAAAATTCTTTATATTTATTTGTATTTTAATTTTTTAACATTTTTTTACTTAGCTAAGACCTGCCCAACTTAGGCCGACTTACTCGACTCGGACTGGCCCAGGTTCTGGTGCCTAGTCGTGCTTTCCTACACTGATTTCCACAAACCATAGTCGTGACCAACAAGGTATAGCTAGTCATGTGGCGATGTAAACTACACTATTCTTTGGTGTTCAAAACAGTTCCCTAGAACCTTCAAAGAAAAAGATTGAAGAATACTGTAATGGTGCCACGAGAAGGATGGTCAGGCTTTAAAGTTTTGGAGCAAAATAGTAAGGCTGATTCCTTCTTTGGTTTATGGCCCATTACATGTAGTAATGGGACTGCCCACTTAGTAAGTGCTCCTTTTTTGCCACAATAGGTTTGACCTAGACACAGTAGCCATATGTGGCCACCAACTTGCATTTTCTCCAATTATTTTGACCACTCCTTTCCCTATCCCATTTTCACTGTTAGTTTCCATTGACCTGATGATCTACATTCTATACTCTTGTTCGTTGGGTGGTTCGACATAGGGATTTGAACTTCAGATCGGAATTTCAGATTCAAATTTGACTTTTCGGATCCAAACTTTGGATCTATATCCGGATCTGAATAGGATTTGATGTTTGAGTTTCAAATCCAAATCAGGTAAATTCTCAGCCCTAACATTACCTAATCAACCTAACTCTGCTTCCACCTGCAGTGATACGAGTTTCAGATAGTGATGAGGTTTTGTTGAGTGTTTGTCTAATGAGAATGGAACTTTAGGGTTCCTAGTGAGAGGACTTTAATCTCCTTATTTTGGAGGAATAAGCTTTGAAAAGGAGTGGTATAATCCATGTGATCACTGTAACAATATGGTTGTAAGGCACTTCTCACTGTCTGATTGAGAAGTCGGATGGCGACGGAGGACGAGTGCGATGTACATTTGAGTTAATGATATGTTCCACAGGATCTAGTCTCCCTCCATCATCCAAAGCTAAAATATGGGACGGTGATGAACCTCATAATCGTGTTGTTATTATGATCATATGTATCATACTAACCTGCATGGTTTTAGTAAATTAATAGCACCAAGCAAAACCAGTGTAGAAAGACACGACCCTGGAATGGAACCCGGCCATGGGCTGTGTCTGGGTAACCCAGAAGCGGTTTAGGTAACGGGCCCAAGTAGGGCAAGTACTAGCTACGCATAAAAGTGTTCAAAAATGAAAAAAATCCCAAAAAATATGAAAATTTTGTTTAAGTAAAATTAAATAAAACACATCTAAATGAATTTAAAAAAGTAGTGAAAAATTAGATTTCGAAAAATCAATTTCTGACCAAAGGTATTTTAGAAATAATTCATAAAAGATGAGAAAATATAAAAATAATATTCATGGCCAAAATGCTTTCCAATCAGGGCCAAAATAATATAAAACACATAAAAAGACATTACATATAAATTTCTTATTTTTAAAAAAATTTTAATATTTTTTTGTGAATTTTTTTCAAACATGAGAACTTGACCACCAAAACCAGGCTTAACTAGACCTACCCATGGGCCTTCCAGATAACCCAGCCAGGTCCCGTTGGGCACGGCCTATTTATCTAACACTAAGCAGAACATAATAATGAAAAGGTAAGTTATAGCCGAAACCTTGCGTTGTCCAAGATTGAGATAAGAACTTAAAAAACTTACACTTCAATAGCAAATAAGCAGCACCGTAGTCCCAAGAAGAACATAAAAATGAAAAGTTAAATCGTACCCAAAACTTCCTCTTGTCAAAGGTTGAGACCACCATTTTTAAACCTTTAATTGGTTGTTCAGGACATCGTATATGCAGAATCTAGTTATGCATTAAATCCTAAGCATACAAATTCAAATATTTGTAAAATAATGGTTCTAAGAATAATACCAGTTCGGTGGCTTATGTATGAACCTAGTATAAAACAAAATTCATATTTCGTTCATCTAAATGTAAAAACAAGTTTTGGCAGTTTGCTATTAAACCAGTTTATTCAATAGAAAAAGCAGCTTATTGTGCTCCCTCAAGAGCATAGTCTATTTTTACACCCACGATTAGAAGACCTACAATGGAGGACTTTTTCAATTTGAAATTTTGGGAACCACTTAATAATTAAGAATTATTAGATTGTTCTAGAAAGAATTGAAAATTGAATTTTTTTAATACTTAGATATCACCATCTAAAATTGGAAGATCTCTATTCAATCTCAGGATATTATTTTTTCAAGTGCATAGAGGGTACAATTAGGAAATTTGTTTTATTGAGATTAATAGATGGGTTAAAGATGTTACATCCCCAAAATTTGGGATCCTAAAATTAATTCTAGGTGGGGTTTTGTCGGAGGGAGGGGGGAGTAAAGAGACATTCTATCTTTTTGTTTAATTAAATATGCCTAAATGATACTCTACACCCTCAAGGGTAGAATGTTCATTTACTCCCTTGGGTAAAACTCCACTTAGAATTAATTCTAGGACCCTAGTATTTGGGGATCTAACCTCTTCAACTTATGGATTGATCTCGATTAAAAAAAGAAATCCTAATTGCACCATCTATGTACTTGAAAAAAATAATGTCTCGAGATTAAAGAGTCACCATCCAATTTTTAGATGGTGAAATCTAAGTGTTAGAAACTCAAATTTCGAAAAACAAATTGGAGAATAAATGGTTCCCAAAATTTCATATTGAAAATATCATCCCAAGTACATATTTGGATGGAGGGAGTAGAAATAAACTATGATCCCGAAGGAAAATAGTATATGCAGTCATCAAATATTTAAATGATCACAACTCCAATAAAAACTAGTTTACGAAAAATGATGATGATGATAATAATATTCGGGTTGGGGACAATATCTTCTTTTTTGGACAAATGTTATAAAATATTATTAAAAAAGAGAGGCCTTACAACATATTTACATCGGCAACTTGAATAGGAACACACGTAACTCCCTTTTTGACCAACTCATCAACTAACGAATAAGCATCCCTATAAACATGCTGAAAAGATATGGTCAAGCAACTAACCAAATCAAGGATCTAACTCCACAAGGAATGGAATTCCTAAAGAATTCGCTGCTCTTTTTTACACCATTTGATCATATTTAGGGAGTCTCCTTCAACTACACAATTCAATCCTAAGTTTTAAAAAACGTAAAGCCCGAGACCAAAGAGTACATTCTATAATTCTGCCATGTTAGCTGTAGCAATACTTATTGGGCCATAATAGTCAAAGATACTTGCCCCATTCCAATCTCTCACCACACATCCAATTCCAGCTTCCCTTGGGTTCCCAAACGAGTTTTCATCAAATTTTAACTTAAAACACCTACTAACTGGAGGGCACCATCTACCAACCGATACCTACTAATTGGAGGGCACCGTCTACCAACCGATACCTACTAACCGGAGGGCACCATCTACCAACCGGCCCTGATCTTAACATTGTGGGAAAGGGCTAAGTTTACGAGATTCAATCTAATATCCTCCTCAAAGATTCTAAATCCCTCTTTCGTAACCGAAAGCCAGCATCAACGAGTGTGGATAATATTATTAATAATAATATTAATAGGTAAATATTTACTCTCAAATATTTTTCAATTTCTTTCTTTCTACAACTCCCAAACAATAGTCCTCCTGACGGTCTTCCAAATAATGATCCCTCGTTTTGGCAACAGCGGGAATGCCAATTGAGTAATGATACCCATAATAAAATCATGGGGAACAACTGCCCTCATGCCCAAGAGGTTCAAGAAAATCCCCAAACATTCGCCACGAAGTTATAGTCTACAAAACGATGGCAAGTGACTCACCATCATTTTTACACATTAAACAAATATTTGGCAGGATCTTTCCTCTCTGTGACATTGTTAATTGTCAAAATCTTATTCTATATACCAAGCCAAAAAAACATTGACTCTTACACGATATTGGCCATTTCCATACTTGGGCCACTTGTGGTAATGTCGACTTTCATCTATCATTGCACATTAATGCATACATGGATTTTACCGAAACTATCACATCCTTATCTACTTCCCAGACCAGCTCATCATCCATATCACATGAGATATATACTTCTTCTAATTTATCCAGCAAAGATATCAATTGAGTCCCCACCTCCTCAAGGATTCTATCGAATGACAATTGTACATTCCACACAGTGCTCACAAAATCGAACCGAAAAGGTTAATCGGATATGGGCTAGAAGCGTCTAACCGGTCTAATTGGTAAACCGGCCGATTCAACCATTCTAATCGGCCAAGTTCCAGGTTGTCAAAAAATTATTGAGAAAAATGAAAACGATACAAAAAAAATCTATTAAAATATAAAAAGCATGTAAAGAATGATTAAAACAAAACAGATTCAAATTAAGTTGAAAATTAAAAAAAAAAACATATTTTAAAGAATTGATTTGAGCCTAGGGGTATTTTTAAAAAATTTAAAAAAAGATGGAAAAATATAAAATTGAGTATTAATAACCAAAACAATTTATAGTCTTTACCATAATGTAAAGAATATTAAGAAATGCATTACAAACCAAATTTCTTATTTTTTGAGATTTTATATAGATTTTTTGAATTTTTTTTTTTAAATACCAACCGATCACCAAAACCACCTGAAACCGAAACCGGCTAGTAGCTGGTTCTGATCTAACCAGACAATTACCAGTTAGATTGCCCTGTTTTTCTAACATGGGTTCCATAGCATCCGTTATCCCATAATCTCGTAACTATCTCTAACCAAAATCTATTGGTTGGAGACTATAGAAAATTAATCCGTGCAAGATAACTTCAACGGCCACTCTTCATTCCACTTATGGTACCAAAAGGATGTAGACGAGCCATTAACGACACACCATCTAATATCTCTATGTATATAACACTTGCATAAAGAAGATATCTTTCCAAAAAACAGACCTTACAGAACTATCTCTCCCACCACCAAGCCACATTCTGCATCTATCTATCCCATATTTTTCTTTCAAAACATTGCACCACAATTGATCCTTCATGATAAAACTGCACCAACACCACTTGCACATTAAAGCATCATTCATTATTCCAATCTTTTCTGATACCCAATCCCCCATCTACTTTTGCAGTGTAGACTCTATCTCATCTGAACAAGTGATATTTTCTCTCTTCTCCAAAATTTGTCTAGAGGAAATCTCTCATTATTTTTTCTAACCTCTTTACAACGACAGATGGCATTTTAATCAACGACATTTGATAAATTGGAAGATTTACCATGCAATACCTCAGCAATGTAACTCTCCCTCCTAATGACAAGTATTTAGGCTTCCATAAATCAAGCTTACATTGTGCACGTTGAATAACTTTATCCAACACTGATATGATTAATCGAGAGTCTGAAATTGGTAGACCCAGATACGTGATCGGGAAGGTGTCAACCTTACATCCTAGTGCATCAGCCAGATCAATAACCCTTAGCCAGACCCAAATACGTGAAATTGGTTGATTCCAATTAAGGAGGATTTTGCAAAATTCACTTTCAACCCAACAACTACTTCACAACATTTCAAAAACCGACCAATGTTCTTCATATGCTCCTCATTTGCCAGTATTCATACCGAAAATTTCATAACCCAACCCATTCCCATTTTGGGTGAAAAAGATCTATAAGTCTTTTCTTCCAATTAGTAAGAGGGTTCTTAAGCTAAGAAATAGATCCTAGAAGTTAAATGAAGGTATCTTGAGCAATTGCAATAACTGGATCATAATACAATAAATATTGTAGTAAAAATAAACAATATTTTAATTGTAATATAATACGATACTAATATATAAAGATAATAACACAAGATTACAATGAAAATATAATGATATTTTATGTTATTATTATAGCATAATAGTAATAAGATACTATTATAATAAGATAATAATATCTTGTTATAATAATTCTATAATTCGTATTAGTATAAATATTATATTATATATCAATTTGTGTTAGTACTAAAATTATATTATAATATTAATATATAATATAATATAAATATGTAATTTTTTAATGTTAATGTAATGTTATATTAATAGATTAACAAAATAATATAAAACAATAAAGATTTCAAACAATGATGATGATAATATAAAAATATAGTTCAATGAATATTTTCAATAATAATAATAATAATAATAATAATAATAATAATAATAATAATAATAATAATAAGCATAAATATTATACTTATAGAATAATATCATTATTATAATAATTATTTCATATTATGCTAATATTAATCATGTTGTTGATATTTCATAATTATTATTTTAAGTAATAATAATTATACTACACATAATAATTATTATTATATAATAATATGAAATTAAATAATAATATAATATCATTTTATTAGTATTAATGTAATATTATTATAATATAATAAAAATACATAACATTTTAATATTAATATAATACTATATCAATATATTAAGATAATACCATAATATTATAATAAAAATAATGTTGCTATTATAATATAATAGTATAATAATATAATAGTATCATATTATAGTATAACTAGTAAAATGCACGTACGTTGCACGTGGTATTTAATATTAATCACTGAAACATATTATCTTTGAAATATATTTTCAATAAAACATGGTCTTAGATATCTTTAAATTGATCCTCAAAATTGAATAACATTATGAAATTTTAAACCATGCAATAAATAAATAATTCAAATATACTATATGTGATAAAATACAATTATAGGGAGACCAAAAAAATTTAAATACTATTTTAACTACGGAATTAAGATTGAAATAGCGCAAATAAAAAATAGTGAGAGAAAGCTAGAGGAGATGGATCAAAATTCATAATTAAAAAATAAAAATTACTCAAGAATCTCCCAAAAAAAGATTTAAATCTTATATATACTTAAGCACTTTTTTTTTTTTGCTAAAAATATAATATTGTAGTTACAAAAGTAAGTTAATGTTTAAATAGTCATAGAAATTTAAAATGTAAAAATTATAATTAAAATACATATAAATGGAAATTTTGAGATGATATAAATCGCTACATTATTTAGCATAAGAATCAAAAATAAAAAATAACCATTTTTCTTTAGCATTCATGATCAATGGACATTACCAAATAATCTAAAAGGAACTTATAAAATAAAAATAAAAACATTATTTCTCAATAGAGAGACCAAACGAGACATAATCGATGGAAAATAGTAAGAGAAAGCTAGAAGAAAGAGTAACATAAATAAATAAGTAATATACAATTAAAATAAATAATAATAATAATAATAATAACAACAACAACAACAATAATAATAACAACAACAACAACAGCAACAGCAACAGCAACAACAATAACAATAACAACAACAACTATATATAATAGTAGTAGTAGTTGTTGTGGTTGTTTTTGTTGTTCTTATAATTATTGTTATTATATTCAATTAAAGAGTTATATAAAGAGTGAGTGAGTTCAAACCACTTATTTTTTGTAATTAGAAAACTACATTATAACTTGAAATATATATAAATGGAGGTAGATAACGTACATCTACTTTCCTTTTAGAAAAATATTTATGATAAAGAAAACTTGCTAAAGAGAGTGATAGGATAGGCAAGAGAGAGGGCAAGAAATACATTCATTTTAAAAAAATATTCCTGACAAAGAAAACTTGCTAGAGAAATATTTCTGACAAAGAAAACCTGCTTGAGAGAGCGATAGAATAGCCAAAAGAGAGAAAGAAATAGCTTCCTTGTAGGATAAGTTTGGGTGTGAGGTTCCGACATGAGGATTTTAGCCTTTTAAATGAGAGATGAAGGGAGAGGTTGTTCTTAAAAAGAGATTTAGGAATGGAGAGATTGAGAGGGATTTTTAAGGTGGGAGAGATGAAAGATGAGTAAGAGAGAAGAGAGATTACCGGAGAGAAAAAGTTTTTCTTTTTATAAAGAAAAAGAGAAACAAATTTTTTTAAAGAGATATAGGAAGAGATTTAAGGAGAGAGATGATTGAGAAAAAAGAGAGGTTATAGGAAAGATCTAAGAAAAGAGATATAGAGACATTAATTACCTGTTACATAGTGGGAGAAAGAAAGGTGGGAGGAGGAGAGAAATATGGGATGTAGAAGATATTAATGGCTTGTTACATAGTATAAGAGAGAAAGGTGGGAGCGAAAGAAAAAAAAACATAGGCTGTAGAGAGTACATTAAAAATAAAGAGAAAAGAAAACTGAGAGATAAAGAGAATAAATTAAAGAGAGAGATATCACACTAAAAAAATGAGTTATACTAAAAAAGAGTTACTTATATTTATGTCTCTTTATACATGTAGGAGGAAGAGAGTTACATAAAAACATTATAGTAAAAAATAAGAGTTACATTTATTGGAAAATGCTGAGAATAGCCCACTAGTTCATATGAACATATAAGCCCAATGTCTTACTATGTAACAAGCCATTAATGTCTTGTTAACGGTCATAACCTCATAAGCTCATTTGAGAAGAATGTAACATTAATGGCTTGTTACATAGTATTAGCCTCATTTCGTATTTTAATTTTAATTTTTTTTTCTACGAATCCAAATAACTTGAAATTTTAGGAGTTCATTTTTCTCATTAAGGCGCACCTAATAAATATATTTTAAAAATAATTTGCAAGAATTAAATTGATCAAAATACCCCCAAAACATTTTAGGGGTATTTTGGTCAATTTATTTCTTGCAAATTATTTTTTTGATATTTTTATTAGATTCTTCTATTTATAAAAATACACACCTAAAATTTCAAATTATTTAGATTCACAGAAAAAAAAATTAAAAATTAAATACGAAATGAGGTCATGATTAGGAGATCGGTCCAAATTCAATCTGGACTGTTGGGCTCATATGAACACATATGTTCATATGAGATAGTGGGCTAATCTCAGCATTTTTCACATATATTTATATATTTTTATACATGTAGGAGGGAGAGAGAGAGTGTGATGTGAGAGGTATTGAGTTTATGTGGCCTTTAAAGGCCCTATGAGATCTTGTAAGAGCATTTTATATATTGGAACATAAACTCAGTCGGAGTATGGTCATTTTGTAGACCATACTAGGCAAATGTTATTTGCTTATACTCAGATTAGGCTCAACGAGCTAGGCCAACCGAGGTTTGGAAAAACCCAATATACCTGGGCATAGGGATCTATCGAGAGGGTTTAATGGATTATCCCTTGATGACGTCGGAGTATACCCAGATGAGAGTCAAGAGACGATGTGGCCTTGCATGTGATGAATAGCCTTTAGAGACGGGGCTAAAACATCATCGTTATATCATCACACGACATGTACATAGATAGTCGTTTTGAGATTCACTAATGAGGGTGAAGCATGTATATGTGCGAGAGATTACCCCTATGTACCATAGAATCATGGTTGCATCATGGTCTGGATGACCCTGATTTTTTGTCTCTAGGGAAGAACCTGAAATCCATAAACTATGATTGTATCCCCTAGTCTATTGCCTGACTTTGATGGTCCAATCATGAACCCCTGCAATAGACTGTGGGTCATGGGAACTGCTGGGTTAGTTTGAGAAAGCTAGGCGGATCGTGATTCGCAGTTAAAGGTGGGTGCTTCCATATATTGATAATTTCTTAGATCTAACGAATCTGATTCCCATCAAAATTAATTAATTTTAATTAATTTTATGTTATGTGATTTTTAGAATATTTATTTGAATTTTTGTAAATCTTCTGATATTTTATTTTTGTTATTTGAATTTATAAATTAAGATAAATTAATTTTTCAATGTTTTGAATAAAATATAACATTTAAAAAACAAATTAGATATAAAATAAAATATTTTCTAAAATATTTTGGACTTCCATAAAATATAAGGCCCAAAATTTAAAAGGATGTGGATTAGGTGGGGCCCACAGGTGGCCACCAAAATGATGACACGCCTCCACCCATTCACCTAACATTCTTAGGAAGAATGTTTATCCTCGTGGTTGGCTTATCTTTCTAGGTATAACCAACTTATACGATAAGGTTGAATATTTTAGATATTTGCTAATTTTTTGAATCAAGAATGATTGATTCAAATAAATAAGGATGATTGATCAAATAAATAAGGAATTGATATATTAAAATATAAGTTTTTTTTGATGGGAATAGATTTAGGAAATGGAGGATAAGGCTCTAGCTCATCTCTTTGAATTTTGATGGTAGATCAAAGAGATGGATGGCTCAAATATCTCATCCTACAAGTTTCCTTAGATCGACGATTGAGATTTGACCTACTAATTGAGGCAAAATCAATAGCATAAAAAATTTATAAAGATACGTATTATCTTCTCTCTCTTTAACAATTCTCTCTCCCTACCTAAAATTCCCCTCTCTTCCAAATCTCTCTCTAAGTTGTACTATGTTTCGATGGCACGCACCACCTCTATTATTTGTGGGTGGCAAAGTGATGGAACCCCTTACTAGTAGATCTCTCCCTCTCTCTTCATATTCATCTCTCATCTCTTTAAAATCAAGCTAAGAGGCTTGATGAAGATTAAGTCATATCCCTCTCTCTTCATATTCATCTCTCATCTGTCTAAAATCAAGCTAAGAGGTTTGATGAAGATTAAGTCATTGAGTGAATTTTTACTATAGCATGGAAATAAACATACCTAATATAAATCGCGAGCACCATCGAAAGGAGGAGACTCGCCGTGGAGTGTACTAAGCCCAGTTGAGGTAATCTCTGATAATTTTACCTTTTTAAATATTTACTTCTCTTCCCATAAAGCAATAAATTCTAATCTTGTTTCTTGAATAAATAATTGTATTTGAAGAGGTAGCAATCAAGAACCAGTTTTATTTTTATTTTATTTATTTCAAGAGTGGTTTGATTATAATTGGACATTGTAAGTGATCTTGCCAGTGTAAAGGTAAAGAATGTTTTAAATATATATACATTGTGCTTTATCATAAAGTCATTTCATTGGTACCGGAGTAAAGTTGATATTTGAAGCCATTAGATGTTTTTTTCCCATTATTGAGTTGAGATAAAGCTTGGGAACGATATGTAAGAAAGCTACTAATCTTTGTGGTCAAGTAATACACCCTGGTTGAGAATTATTGAAATATTCAAAACACCGAAAAATACATTTTGCAGAATGCGTATTTTGCACTAGTTTGGAGCAGTTACATGAAAACGATAATGATGTATTTTTATATTATATAATTAAGTGATTTTGTGTGTCGTTGAGAGTAGGATCTACCTACAAAATTTCAGTGGGAGATCCTAAGGGAATTGAGAGTTATAGATTCATGATTGAAAGGTGTCAGTTTTGATCCTGCAAAATTTAAGACCTATCCATTGAGTTCCGTGATTTTTTCCACTAATGATATGATTTTATTTCCTGTTGAAATTTTATTGTGGCTCATAAAATTGAGTCTACTTTCAAATAAAAAAAATTTTATGAAGAAATTATTTGTAGTATGAAAGATATGAACGATTTATTGAAGGGAATGCAGGTGCTATTTTCTGCAACAAAAATTATTTTCATGACTTAGAAGTCAAGATTTTATTTCTATTCTCAACAGAATATTTTATGGCTCACACAAAGTTTTTAAACTTCAATTTTGAGTCTAGTTTTTAATAAAATTTATTTAAGAAAGAAATATCTATGGAAAGATAAGAATAAAAATTTTGGATTGAAAAGAAGTCATCTTGAATTTTCTGCAATTATGGTGTGCTGTTCATTGAGACATAAAAATCTTATAATTATCAAGCCTATTTAACATAGTGATATGAGGCTTGTGGAAATATATGTGCTACCATTACGTGTCTACTTTTTAAACAAAATTAATTTGAAAGGAAAACTCCACAAGGATAGAGATAAAATACAATTTTACTAGACAATATTCATCTTGGAATTCTGCAGTATGAGTTATTTTGTAATGTGTATGTCACCTTATTTATTTCTCTGAAGGAATATATTATTGTGATTCACGCCATAATGTTATGATTGGGTTTTGAGTCGAGTTTTCAACACGAGATTTCATAAAAAAATTCATTGAGGTTTGAGAGAAAAAAAATTTTTATTGAGAGATACTCAGCCTAATTTTCTGCTGAGAAAATTACATTGTGATGTAAAAAGTCACTAAAAGGTAGACTCACTAAATGGTGTGATTTAAGGATGGAACTGAGTACTATTTTATATTTTTTAGTATATTTTAGTACTCAAAAGGATTTGGAGAGAAAGTCTTTATAAATTGAGAGATATCATATTTTTATCATGAGATGCTCATGTTCTATTCTGCAGTAAATTAAAAGATGTAGCATGTTAATACACATCTGTGAATTCCCAATAGTGGAAACCTTTTTAGGGCTCATTTAAAATGAGTTTTATAGTGTGTCATGCATATGGTTTATTATAATAAAACTTCAGAAAGAGGTAACACAGACCTTGCAAGGTACAACACACTATATGAAGAGTGTTCGATTTGATAACAACAAAAAGAAGAAGAAATACAATACCTATAACAGCATCTTGGTTTCTTCGAAATAAAGGGATACATAGAGAAGCTTGTAGGTGGCAAAGAAAAGTTAAAGATCAGTGGGATAATCAAATTTGTGATATTTGAAATGACGGGATGAAGAAAATTCTCTTCACGGTGTGAGAAATGGAGAATCCAAGTGTCAAAGAGATGAACGCATTGTGACATGTGAAATCGAAGACCAATATATTCGTCATCAATTATGTGCTCTTCTAACATCGTCAAACGAATGTAAAAGCAATTAATCAAGAAAGCCCAAGTACCACACTACATGGCTTTGAGGTATTAAATATAACCCACATTACATGATAAGGTATATAGGGAAAGATGATTCAGTTACTTTTTATATGCTTTGGTTATATTTTGGCTAAATGTTTTATGAATATGTATGGAGTATAGAGATATTGAGTGATATGTGCTAACAAATTTGAAAGAACCTGTTTATGAATATCATGTGTTATGGTGCATCTTTGCACTAAGAGCACGAACTACTTAAGGTAGTGATACACATGGAGATGTGATTTGATCAAAGGCTTTAAGTCCTAAGTATGAAACACGAGAGATGGGTATAGCTCATTCAAATATGTAAGCACGAAGGGAGTGTTCTGATGGAACTCGGTGTTAGTAACCATCCTCCCGATAATGTCCAGTAATATGATGTGTTACATATGATGATGATCTCTTCAAAAAGTCTCCATATTTGCCAAAAACAAAAAAAAAATTGTCAAGATTTTGATAACCATTCTTTAGTCAAGTTTTATTTTAGATAAAATTGTAATATGGACTTTATGGTTTGTTTTTTTAGCTGTAAACATGACTTGGTAGGTGAATGCGGTAAAATAATTTCTGAAAACTAAACATATATTATAATATTAAATTAGATGTTTTGAGAAACCCTATAGTTATGTTAGATCCACTAATTCTTTATGAAAAATCATTTTATACTGTCATATTACTATTTAACCATTGTTTATGTATACCAAGTCAATTTTTTTTTATAAGGGAGAAAACCATTATGCCTTCAAGGCATTTATAAAATTGAGAGAAAGATTGTCATGCATGGGTTTTTTTTAATTACTCATATGTCTTGACTCATATTTGTAGTTATTTAGAATCATCGATTACCTAAGACCTTGAATCATATTGAATGTTGTAGGAATGCTATCATGCTAGGCTTCCTTGACATATATTATATTGATTAGATAACTTGGTTTATATGGATTTACTACCAAGACGACTAGTGTGGTTGAACCTTTATGGTTTATAAAGGTTTTACATGTTGTGAAACTAATGGCCATTGAATTACTTATTGCATGAGACTTGCTATGCTACCTCATGATATAGACATAATAATGTTGAGAATTTATATATTGTATGTGCAATAATTGAGTGGGAGCTGCTACAGTCCCACGTTTTGTTAGCTACTTGGATATTCAGATATACAGATGCAAGCTATTTTGAGGATTCAGATGATGTGAAGTTTATATCTGGATACGTGTCATGTTTGGATGGCGAACAGCTTCTTGGAAATCAAAGAAACATGAAGCGGTAGCATTGTCCATCCTAGAGGCAGAATACGTGACATGCTATTTGGCGGCCAAGGAAGCCATATGGATTAAGAAATTTTTTAATTGACTTTACTTTCAACCTATGCATTGTGAGCCAGTGAGGATTTTCTGCGACAACACGACATCAATATGTATGTAAAAAAGAGCCACAATTCCATAATAACTCCAAGCGTATAAAACTAAATATTTCAATGGAAGCAACTAGTGTTTGACAGGTCAGTTGGAACAACAGACTATGGTGTTGTTCACCTATAGAACCCAGATGTGTGGCGCTGGTTGTATGGCTACAGGAAAAAACAGCTTATTTGAAGAACTCCTTTAAGTCAATGAAGATACAATCTCATGCGATGAGGATACGCGATGATTTTCTGTGACAGTAGATCCATAATTCGCGACGCGATATGAAAGATGGACTACGACCACTTTCGGGATGAGATCCGAGTAGCAAAGAGAAAGAAGCATTGCCTCTATGAGTCCTTTTGTGAAAATATTGAGGGCAAAAGTCACGATTAATGTATTAAGAGAGAATGTTATTGGGAGAGATATATGGGGATGAGAGAAAGTGAAGAAGAGAGAATGTAAGGCCTTCAAATGCCAAGTGGGAGATGTTGGGTTTATGTGGCCTTTAAAGGCCTTATGAAAGCTTGTATGAGCATTTTATATAGTAGAACATAAACTCAGTGGGAGTGTGGTCCTTTTGTGGACCATACTAAGTAAATGTTATTTGTTGATACTCGGACTTAGTTCAACGAGCTAGGCTGGTCGAGGTTTGGAAAAACCCAAGATACATGAGCATAAGGATCTACCGAGAAGGATTTAATGGGTTATCTCTTGATGAGGTCGGAGTATGCCCAGATGAGAGCCAAGGGACTGTGTAGCCCTTGCGTGTGATGAATAGCCCTTAGAGACAGGACTAAAACCTCATCGTTATATCATCACAAGGCATATACATAGATAGTTGTTTTGAGATTCACCAATGAGGGTGAAGCGTGTACATGTGCAAGAGATTACCCCTATGCACCATAGAGTCATGGTTGCATCATGGTTTGGAGGACCATGATTTTTTGTCTCTATGGGAGAACCTGAAATCCATAAACTGGGATTGCATTTCCTAATCTATTGACTGACTTTGGTGGTCCAATCATGAACCCCTGCAGTGGACTGTGGGTCATGAGAATTGCTGGGTCAATTTGATAAAGTTAGGCGAATCGTGATTCGCAGTTGAAGGTAGAGTGCTCCCATGTATTAATAATTTCCTAAATCTAACGGATCTAATTCCCATCAAAATTAATTAATTTTATATTATGTGATTTTTAAAATGTTTATCTTAATTTTTGTGAATCTTCTGATATTTTATTTTTGTCATTTGAATTTATAAATTACAAGAAAATAATTTTTCAATGTTTTGAATAAAATATAATATTTTAAAAAAATTAATATAAAATAAAATATTTTCTAAAATATTTGGGACCTCCATAAAATATGGGGCCCAAAATTTAAAAGAATGTGGATTAGGTAGGGCCCATAGGTGGCCACCAAAAGGGTGGCACGCCTCCACCCATTCACCTAACATTCTTAGGAAGAATGTTTATCCTCGTGGTTGGCTTATCTTTCTAGGTATAACCAACTTATACGATAAGGTTGAATATTTTAAATATTTACTAATTCTTTGAATCAATATTGATTGATCAAATAAATAATGATTTGATATATTAAAATATAAGCTTTTCTTATTTGTTGGGAATAGATTTAGGAAATAAAGGATAAGGCCCTAGCTCATATCTTTGAATCTTGATGATGGATCAAAGGGATGGATAGCTCAAATCTCTCACCCCACAAGTTTCTTTAGATCGACGGTTGAGATTTGACCTTATGAATTGAGGTAAAATTTATGACATAGAAAATCGATAAAAGGAGATATTCTCTCGTAAAATGAGATACGTATTATCTTCTCTCTCTTAAAGAGGGGAGAGATTTATATGGGAGAGAAAAAATAGAAAGAAATTAAGATAGGGGAGGAGAGAGAAGAGAGAAACGTGAGGGGCTTGGAGTTATTGGAAAATTGAGAGAGAAGATGAATGATTAAAGGAAGGGAGAGATTAAGATGAGATGACATGCATGGGTATGAGAGGGAGATGGGGAAAGAGAAGAAAGAGTTATTAACACATGAGACACATGGCAAAAGATTAAGCAAAGAGAGAATAGAGAGAGATTAATATGGAGGAGGAGAGAGAAGAGAGAAACGTGGACTAAGGAGAGAGAGATTAATATGGAGGAGGAGAGAGAAGAGAGAAACGTGAGGGCTTAGAGTTATTGTGAAATTGAGAGAAAAAAACGATGATTAAAGGAAGGGAGATAATGGGATGAGATAGTAGAAGGATGGGCATGAGATGACATGCACGGGTATGAGAGGGATATGGGGGAGAGAAGAAAGAGTTATTAATACGGTGGTACACGTGACGACAGAATAAGCGGGGTGGGTAGTCCTCTCACTTAATATATAATAAATAAAATCATACTAATATTACGTTGATTAATGATAATGATAACAATAATAATAATAATAGATTAACTTTAAATATAACTATGAAGTAATATCATTATTATAAAGAATGAGATAAAAAAAAGTGAAATGGGCGCTCTTATGCAAAAGCAAGCTCTTTCAAAAGCAACTCTTTCAAAAGCTCGCATTTGCTCATACCTAGTTTTTTTTGGACTGTGCTAAATATGAAGGTTTCGAGGATAAAATAGACCCAAAGCTATCAAAACCTGGAAATAAGAGAAATTCACATTTCTCCCAAACGACCTAAAGTCCTTGCACGTGTGCATAAGAGAGTTTCTCTATGTATAACTTGACTCTTAATGTTGTCAATGTGCATTCAAAACAGACATTTTTTTTCTCTTTAGAGTGAGAAAATGCATTGTACAAAATTATAAATTTGTATTTCTGTTATTTTGATATAACCCAAATTATTTTTCCCATGAAAAATATTATATAACCCAACATATTTTTCCCATACAAAAATACTTACAGCATCTAATAATGGAGAAAGAGGTCATATCCACCATCAATAATGGAGAAAGAACAAGAGTAACCTAGATGCAGCATGCATATAGTATCCTACATGCAGTTGGGTACGCTTCCATTTGCTAGTGATTACAACTCTGGCCCACAGGTTGGACTAGTCAATCACCTGCCCCGAATCAAACTGCTGAATCAGCTCGCCCAACTAAGCCAAGATTTTTCTTAAAAATAAAAAGCAGAGATAATAAGAGAAATTTGGCAATAATATAATTTCCATTATGAGGGATGTAAATCAAAATTAAAATCAAATAAATAAATTTAAAAAATACTTTGGATAGATAATGGTGGAAAAAACCAAAATTCGATCCTCTAGATGTTTTCTTAAATTCTAAATAAATTGCGAGGCTTCTTCTTGATCGATGTTATAGGAACATCTTGAGACTAAATTATAGAGATTTTGTCAAATAATAGATAAGATATTGAAGATTTCCAATTTTAGGGTTCAAAAACTCCTGTTTTGACTCCTGATTACTTATGTTTTGTTGGACCTCATGCTTGCAAAATTGTTATGATATCAATATTCAATGAATTGGTGCTCAAGTGAACAATTGGGAGGCCGTATTACAGAAGACGATTGATTATTGATCGAAAATAGTTTAAAAATGTTGTTTTTCCTTCTTCTTTTTTACTTGATGGGGTAAAAGAGTTATTAGGTTAACATGCCCGAGTATCGGCGAGAACCGGCCCGTTAACCCACCAAGTTCAAGCAGAGTCGGGATTTCCGAGTCGCTTTGCAAATTTTTGAAGTGCCATTTGCATATAAAGGTTTTGAGAGTGCTTATAAAATGTTCAAGAGAATCACATGTTTCTAAGTTACTACATTTCATAGAAATTAGTGAAAATTATTTATGATGTTTTATTCAATGTTTAGAAAATCAACTAGGTCAAGGTATTCAGGTTTTGGTTGAGGTAAGTTATTAGGGCGAGTCCGAATAATTCACTTGAGTCCATCTTAATTTTTAATTTTTTTAATAAAATGAAGACAAAACTTTACATATGTAATAAAGCGTCCAAGTTGCTTAATCAAATATCAAATTGTATGCTGGTTAGGATGCCTGTATGTCAAGATGCCCTTTGTAAGAGTTAATTTCAATAGGGAAAGGGGTAGGGGTTGAGGTTGTGGTGGTAGTATGCCACACTTTAGTCACGACATTGTGGTTTTCATTCTCACCCCTAACACCACCTCACTAATACTTTTAAAAAGCTAACTCTTAATTTATTTGAAAACATAGTTAGGGGCCTGTCTTTTTTACTGAATTATCCAAAAAAAAAAAAAGGAGATGAGTTCAATAGATCTCCTTTTTCTTAACTCTTTTAAAAAATGTAGCCCTCCCCCCTCAAATCGAATTCAAAATCTCTTACAAAGGGCATTTTAATATCGGGCAGCATTTGATTAAGGAAGCCGAATGCTATATTACATTTATAAAGTTTTTGTCTTTATTTTTTGAAAAAATAAATAAATAAATTGAGTTGGACTAACTCGCCTCGGCCAAGTACCTTGGCCAAGTCAATTTTGTGAACACCGTTAATAATTATGTAGAAAGATAAGAGCAACAAAATTAAATATATTTCACATAAATACAACATGTCGCACTTAATGTACAATTTTGTATTTCTTCGATCAATTTTACGCACAATAAGTGATTTATTACAAACTTGGAAGTTACTATATAAACTATTGAAGCAAAATAAAGAAGGAAAAATATCTCTATATCTTTTCTTAAAAAAAATTTATATTTCAATAGATTCAAAGTTTCAAAACATATATTAACCTCTAGAAATTATAAGTTTTACATCTTTTAATCCACTATGCTTAACTTTATTCTTTTAAACCTATTCTTTTATCCCAAACAAATGTAAAAAAAAACTATAATTTTTCCCACTTTTCCCCTAAATCTCTCTCTCTCCCCATGACACTCACTCTCTCTCTTCCCCGTAAGGATTGATGGCACGCTGGGATGTAGCATGGGCTCCCATTAGAGAGACAGAGAGTAACTGAAAAGCAGAAAAAGAGGTGGAGCATGAATTGTGGCTTGCTTGAATCAGAGGCCTCTCTTCTTCCCCTGCCATATTTTTGCAGAGGAGAGAGAAATCACTCTCCCTCTTTCTCTCTCTAACTAGCCTGGAAAGCTGAGGACACCAGGATCAGATAGTTGTTGGGTTCTGAGAAAACAGTGAAGATTATTTATGGTTTTTAGGTATCAAGAAACATCTCTGTAATTTATTACTTTATTCTCTCTCCCCGTGATCTAACGAAAACCCCCTCTCTCTTTCTCTGTATTTTCCCTACTCACTCTCTATTTTGCTTTTCTTTTTCTCTATGTCTATGCACGGAGCTCGGTTATGAGGGTGGAGCTCTGCTGCGAAAGTTTGAAGTACTTGCCGGACACTGAGTCCAAGAAGAAGTCATTGAGGGTAGGGATGGAGGAGGGCCAACCGCTAGGATTCTTCTTCGTGGATGAGGGGTCAGCAGAGCTGTTGGATATGGTCAGAGGCAGCTCCGCCATGGCCAAGGGTTCTTTTTGGTTCTATATGGAAGAGCCTCTCTCTTTATTTTGAGAAGAACCTCTTTCTCTTTCTATTGTTCTCTCCAAATTGTCTTCTTTTCATTTCCAAAATCCCTCTCGCTGCCATTTTTATAACAGCCTCTTTATCTTTCTATCTTTCTGCCAAATTGTCTGCTTTCCCCAATTTTGATAGAGAAGAGCCTCTTTCTCTTTCTATTGTTCTCTCCAAATTGTCTTCTTTTCATTTCCAAAATCCCTCTCTCTGCCATTTTTAGAACAGCCTCTTTATCTTTCTATCTTTCTCCCAAATGGTCTGCTTTTCCCCAAATTGTCTGCTTTCCCCAATTTTCAAAATGAGAAGACTATAAGAGTTGTGCTCCATATTTTCAGAAGAGCTTCTTTCTCTTTCTATCTTTCCCCCAAATTGTCTTCTTTCCCCAATTTTCAGAATCATAGGGCTGTAATAGTTGTGGGTTTGTATAGGATTTCTGAGGCAAATGCTATGAATTTACCGTATTGTTTTGAGAGGTTGAATATTCAAAATTATTTTTTATTGGGTGAGGGTCGGGGGGTTCTCGTATGATTTTGCAAAGAGGGGGCATCCAGTCGTTGATTTTGAATTCTTATAACAAGAGATTAGAGCTTTTGATCCAATGAAGATGGAGGGTGTTAACTCTGAGTTTACAAAAGATAATTCAATAAAGAAACCATTTGATAGAATCTGGTTTGGGAGCGTGGTTGATAATTGCAAACATAGTTCCAATAGATAAAAATGTGTTCAAACGTGACAGATCAGAGGGAGGATATGGTGTTGGTGAGAGATACGGAGCTTTGTTTGCTCCTCAGAAACTCGGAGACAATGGTGAAGGCTTGGTCCCATAGTGAGAGAAAGATGGTGGAGATGGCTCAGTCTTTCGTCGAACCTGGTAGCGAAGAGAGAGAAAGAGCCTGTGCATTGAACAGCAAAACGTATAGAGAGAAAAGAGAAGCATGCGACGGGAGTTTAAAAGAGGATGTCATTTATGAATTTCTTTGGGTTAAAAAATAGGATAAAATTGATATAGGCTCTAGAAGATATAATTAATTGAATTTTTATAAGAAAATACAGGTTTTGAATTTTGGAGTCCACATATAAATCAAACTTAACAGTAGGGTCCATAGAGATATTTTATCCATAAAGAAATGCTCCAAAATGTGTGAGCATGATACTCGACAACAAGATTCATGAGAACAGCAAAAATAAACATAAAAATAAATAAAGAATTATAAAAACAAGATGACAAGAATATATCAATATTTTTCTTAAATTGATAAAAATAGTTGAATTTTTTAGTAGTGTCCTTCTTGTGTTTTGTTTCATGCCAATCAAAAATATTTTCCTTCATGTTCTTTGTGAATATTTAGTTACAAGCTTTTTCACTTATTGCCCAAAGTTTATGCAGTAATTCACGCCCAAAAATGTTAGACTTACTGTAGCAAACTGCGGGTTACATCAAATAAATTGTACTCTAATAAAGCAACAAACTTTCCTAATGAAAATACCTCACATTAATCTTCCCTCAATGCGTAGTTACCACGTTGTAGTTTTCAATCCTATTGATACCATCCAAGCACACTTTGAAAAAAGCTAACTCCCTAATTTATCTGAAAAAACATGTAAGGGCATGTCTTCCTTACTAAATTATCCAAAAAACCAGGAGAGGCATCTATCCTTTCACAACCATCTACAATTTGGAACCATAAAGTTTTCAAACACCAAGCTACATGTTGCTCAAATTGCATTACTTTATAACATTCATTGAATCTCCTTCAACCACAATAACATTACCCATGATTTTTAAATCCCTCAATAGAGCCTGCATTTTTGTCTCATTAGCAGCTGCTACCCCATATAACCCAGAGAAAGTCACTGACATTCTCTGCAAATGATCTCTTACCAGTCCTTCCACTCCAACAAGTCTAAGATCACCATGTGAAATGAATGACATCAATTTTTAATTTAATCACTGTGAGAAGGAGGTTTCTATACCCATTGACCTTCCTTTTGCTCTAACCCCTTAGACTATTTCTTTTGAGGTTAAATAGACCCTTTCTTAATCAGCAACAAATAAATCATTGGTTATTATTTTCGATATTCATGATCACACCATCAAACAATCCTTCTATTCCTTTATTTGTGCATCTCCCACAGGATTGTTGTGTGCAATGCTTTCTAGATTGTCTTTCCTACCTTAGGAAGGTTTAAGAGATTTAGATGATCAACATTGTCAACTGTCTAGGAAGATTAAGTTGAATACCCATGAAATCAAAAGCCTTATGAGTGCTTGTAATAAACATTTTGATATAATGAAACATGAACTCAGTGGGAGTGTGGTTCTATGTGTACCATACTAAGCAAACGATGTTTGCTGATGCCTGATTAAGCTTGACGAGCTATGCCAGTCGGTTGAGAAAAACCTATGTTACTTGGGCATAGAAAATTTTCTGATAAGGGTTTTAATAGGTCATCCCTTGATGAGGTCGGAGTATGGACTGTATGACCCTTGTGTATAATGGTGGTCTTCAAAGACAGGGGCTGAAGCCTCATCCACGAGCCATTATACGACATGTATATATGATAGTCATTTCGGAAGAAGGAACCACCTTTCAGGGTGAAGCTTATGATACCCCTATTGTGCCATAGGAGTTGTGGTCGCATCAGGTATATGACACCCTGGCACATATGTAGGGGAGAACATGAAATCCACAAACTGGTATTACTTGGCCAGACTTTGGTGACCCACTAATGAGCCCCTGCATGGACTGTGGGTCATAGGAAACACTGGATCGATTTGATAAAACAAGTGTGGACCGTGAAGGTGGAGTGCTCCAGTGTTTATTTATTTAATTCTTAGACCATATGGATCATTTTCTCATCTAATGAATTTAATTATATAAATCTTAATGATATGTGATTTTTAGAATTGTTATTTGAATTTTTCTACATCTCTGGATATTTTATTTATCAAAACTTGAATTTATAAAACAGAGATATTGATTTTAGATTGATTTAAATATTCAAATTTAATTTTATGGATTTTTAAAATCATATTATTAATTTTAATATTGCATGGGAGGCCTAATATGTTAATAGGTACACCATTGTATGTGTGACCCTTATGTGTAATGGTGGCCTTCAGAGATGGGGGCCAAAGCCTCATCCGCGAGCCATCATACGGCATGCATATATGATAGTCATTTCGGGAAAAGTGACCATCTTTCAGGATGAAGCTTATGATACCCCTATTACTCCATAGGAGTTTTGGTGGCATCAGGTCTAGGACACCTTGGCACATCTCTAGAAGAGAACCTGAAATCTACAAACTGAGATTACATCATCTTTGGTCATCGGTCAGACTTTTGTGACCCACTAATGAGCCCCTGTATAGACTGTGAGTCCTATGAAACACTGGGTTGGTTTGATAAAGCAAGTGTGGAGCGTGAAGGTGGAGTGCCCCGGTGTTTATTTATTTAATTCTTAGACCATAAAATCTGCCCCGATGTTTATTTATTTAATTCTTAGACCATATGGATCATTTTCCTATCTAATGAATTTAATTATGTAAGTTTTAATGATATGTAATATTTAGAATTGTTATTTGAATTTTTTAAAATCTCTGGATATTTTATTTATCAAACTTAGATTTATAAAAACAGAGACAATTTAGATTGATTTAAATATTCAAATTTAATTTTATGGATTTCTAAAAATCATACTTATTAATTTTAATATTACATGGGAAGCCCAATATGTTAATGGGTCCACTATTGTATGTGGGTGGGGCCCATGAAGTACCACCTAGGGTGGCACGCCCCATCTTAATGAAACTTTTCGTGTGTTAGTTCAAGCTTTGGCTTGAAAAGAAAGCTTTGAAGTCTTTTAGAAAGATTTTGCCTTGAGGAAGCTTTCAAAAGTTTTTTTAGAAAGCATGAGAAAACTTGTACATAATTTGGTAAGAACTATATTATGAATGAAATTATTTTATTTAATTTTTATTGATGGGAAAATGGTTTTTGAATGGGGGATAAAGGTTTTAACACATTTCATGATATTGATGGCCTACTATGGAATTGAGGGATCAAACTTCTCACCCCACTAGTCGCTCAAGATCAATGGTTCATATTCAATCTCACAAGAAGATGCAAGCAAAGGAAAACCCTAATCTTGTTCAATCACTATCAAAAAAAGATTGATCTCTACCCAAATCTCTATACCTAAATCTCTCTTAACTCTCTAAATATATCTCTCTCTAGTTAGTCAGTTAAGGGGGGCACGCCCCAATTCTCTCTCTCTCTCTAAAGTCTAAAGGAGTATTCCCCAGCCTATAAGCTCTCTCCCTTCCAAAGTTTTGTAAGAGGGGACACGCCCCACCTAGATCTATCTCTTTCTCTCTTGGCTTATGTTGTAGTGGTGTTGATCCTAAGGATTGGGCAGATGTAAATAGATATTATCTCTCTTGAACTAGGTTTTGTGAGTTTGAACTTAAGTTTGAGATTTGTGATTTAATATGAGTTCATAGTTCTATTGGAGGGTTTTGGTCTAAACTTATTTTTTCAGTTTGAGATTGAAGGTTGATCATTGATCCATCACCATCGGATGGTAGTGACTCGGTGTGGGGTGTAAGAAGCCTAGTTGAGGTAATATCCGGCACTCTCTTTTTGTTTCGTATCATATTTAATTATATAGTCTTTATATTCTTAAGCGTGAGAATTGCGGTTATTTTCTTTGTTTAAATAAAATTTGTTTAGTGGCATCAAGGTTTTTACGATCTTGTGTATATTAATTATATTTTTTTTGAAACAAGAGTTATTGTAGTGCCAAAAGAAATAAAAAAAAAAAAGTAAAAAAGAAAAAAAAATTCCCAAAAAGATCACATTTGGTCTTCCTTTTTATAAATGATTATATGTTTTTCATCGCTCTTGCACAGTACACAAACAAATAAGGCTAATATTTCCTTTTTATCCCAACACTTGGCATCTTATCAAGAAATATTAATTTAACTACATGAATGCTTGAAATTTGTGAAGGGCAGGCTATTTCCAATTTTTAGCATCCTCTGGCTTTAACCATCTATACAACCATACATGAAGAGATTTAATTTAAAACTCCCCTACCCCTTAGATCAATCTTCCAAACTGTATCATATGTTCTCTGAGGACAATAGCACACTTACTAGAAGTCTTGCAGTTGTTGGGCTATTTGATAAATAATTTTATCCTAAACTTTATTATATATACATTTAATCTCCCAATTAACTTGTAGACCCCTACTCGAAGTTATTCAACAAAGTAATCCTACTTCCAAATATTAGCCTTCGACACATCCAATTTAAAATGTAAAATGGATGAGTAGATATATTGCAGCCAATCTATTAACTTCTTCCCTTTCATAAGCAATGCCAATCAAATTTTGTTTATCAAAATTCACTTAGCATTTTGAGATGTAATTCTTGGCATTGTGACTTGGTTGTAAGGGCCACAATGGAGTCCAAGGTCGGAATCCGATCTAACTTACCCAAGAAGAAAGAGACAAACAAAAGTACCACATAATTCACATGGGGAGAATGACTCATCATAGGTTCATGTGAAAGCAATATTCTGGCCTTCCTTTCTTCTTATCTAAATTTAATACACAATAGAAAATCGAGTATATTTCTTTCCCATGTTTTGGATAAAGTCATGGTAGAAAAGGTATTTCAAAGAAAAATCAGGCAATTTGTTTATCTGTGAAAATATAGGCAAAAAAGGAAAAATGGGAAATCATCAAAATTATCTTTTTTTTAGATTATTAGAAACAAATTTCAAAATTTTCAAAACCTCAGTGTACCCCTGCCACCATTGTTTGTGTTTTTTTAACGAAAATACCGTTTATTGTTGTCTTAGATGTGTAAAGGCATCACGGTCAACTCAGAACCATAATGATCATAACGGGTCTAAGTGACTTTGTATTAGGTTTAAGGCTAGAATCATGTCTAAAGCATCACAATACTTCAAGGACCGTGATGGGTTGTTTAACTATCACGGTTCTAATTGAACCGTGATAGATTGGAGTGGCTACTGCTAATCATGCCAAAATTATGGCCCTCTTACATGGTCTTAGGTTTTTTAGAAGCAAAAATCTTGGTGATGTTGCCTCGTGTAAGGGGACTCTTTGAATGAAATTAGATGGTGCGATAAGGAACAGTGTCGTGGGAGTTGAAAAATATCTAGCTTCAAATTCTAGATTTGGCAGAGTCCTTGAGAATTACTTTTCAACATGTTTATAGGAAGGCAAATGATATGGCAGATTCCCTTGCGATGAGTGGTGCTCCTTTACCTTCGCTTTTGGTGACTGGTATTGTAATTTTCTCCATGTAATTTCCTGTCATTAATAAATTAACTAATATTTGTCAAAAAAAAAAAAGGTATCACGGTGGTGCAAGATCCGTGATAATCAAGGTGATTATCACAATTATTTAAGTACCTTGATGGTTCTAATGCTACCCCGTTATCACGGTCCTAAAAGAATCGTGATACATAAGCCCCACACCAAAATATTTGAACCCTCCATGACCATCACGGTTTTGGGTTAACAGTGATGCCTTCACAGATCTAACACTTCCTTAAATGCTATTTCAGTCAAAAAAAATACAAAAGGTGGTGAAAAGGGGTATAGATGAGGTTTTTAAAATTTTGGGGTTTATTTCTAGTAACCTAAAAAAAATGAGATACTTTTTTACAATTTCCCAAAAACAAATTAATAAGGAAAGGCTAAAGCGAGAGATAATAGGTTTATCTGTGAAATTATAGGCAAAAAGAAAAAATAAGCAGGGATCGGCTAAAGTGTCAGTGTCATATAGACATTGATAGTTTTGGGAAAGTATAGAATGAGACCATTTACCTTTAATACAAGGTGGTCACATTAATCTTGACCATTGGATGTGAAATTGGGTAGTTATAATTGTTCTATTGACCAAGCTCAAACTTCAAAAGAAATTTTGTCGAACTTTATGACACATCCAAGCTATCAAATTTCACATCAAATGGTTGTAAGGAATTGTGACCACCTTATATCAAAGGTAAATGATCTCATTATATTTAATCCCATATTTTTTTTTAAGGTAAAGACCATCCCCCACCTATGTGTGTAAGACCCCAAAGAATCAACACTAAAGTTGGCACAGATCTCTAAAAAAGTTATCATATAGGTGTGAGACTTGATTTTTCTAAAGATCCGTACTAACTTTAATAGTGATCTTTTAGAGGTCCTACACACATGAGTGGAAGAGGGTCCTATAAGATCTTTTCTCTTTATTTTTTAAGCAAAAGACTACTTAAGTTGTCTCAAAATTAGAAAAAGATACTTTAGTCACTTTCATCTATTCAATTATTATATGTGTTTAGAAGTGCCACTTGCCACTCGTAACTCATGGAAAAAGTGGTCTTTTTTAACCAAAGCCTAGTAACACTATTTACAACTCAAAGACCATGGTCCAGGTTAAGGTTTAGAAAAAGGTAGTAAAATAGACTAGAAAGCTTGCATTGAACGTGGAACTTCTTTGTGTTTTCCTCTAAAAAAAAATTACAAAAAAAGAGTCGAGCATTGGAACCTAGGTCAAAAGATTATGCTAGGGTGATCCACCTCCATAATTTGAGTCCATATTTTTATATTTCTTCAGGTTTTTTATAAGCGATGTGGCCATTTTTCTATGTTTGTTTACTATTTTATGGCAATTTTCCTTCCATTTTATAATCAAGAATCTAGGTTAAGAAAGCAATTTAGTTGGGAATCATGTCTAACATAGGCTCCATGGACACCAGATGCCTTATCATTTCATGAAGAATATTTTTTTAGTTGTTTCATTTCTTGTTACTTGTTGAGGGTCTACCAGCAAAAGACAAAAAGATTATTGTGCATTAAGACACTATGATCTATTCCTATGTTGTTTGGCAATATAAATTAAATGTACAAGCATCAATGCTCAAAGGATAAGGCTAAACAAAAATTAGTGCAATAAAAGAGGGACTATTTTTTGGTAGTGACATTTCTTATTACTTGTTAAGGAAGGATCAATGAAAGACTAAGATATTATTATGAATTGAAGAACCATGATCTATTTCTCCATACGTGCTAAAAAAAAGTTTGCATTGTATATATATGTAAGAAAATCCCCTTAATCGTTGGACAAAACGTGCATTAGTGCACACTCATAGAGAGAGAGGTATGGGACCAGTCTTATTAGGCCTATCAAACTTGGGAAATTCCCTAGTCGGACTGGTTTATCATTGTTATCTTGGTTTCATCTCAATTATTTGCAGTCGGCTGTATAAATCTGGTTTCACTGTTCTGTTCTTTTAAGAGCTATGCCCCTAATCAGACCAATATCTCTTTATAGATAATAAAGAAAATAAAAAGACAAACAAATATCAGGTGAAACCAGGGTATTTTAAGGATTCCCTACCGAGTCAGTAACTTTATGTAATTTTTAAGTCACTGCTAGACACAAGAAACTGGACAAGAAGGAAGCTTCCTCTTTAGCCATCTTTGCTGGTTGGTTAAACCTTAAAAGAGTAAAAAATATAAAGGTGAAATGAAGGAATTATTAAGCCATATGCGGTTGATTAAACCGTAGAGTAAAAAATACAAGGGTGAAATGAAAGAATTATTAAGCCATATGCTCATTTACAATATTTGAGGTTGCCCCATAATGGTAGGTCCCACCTTCTTAGGATCCCTTCCTCTTCTCTTTCACTGCATCCTTTACAATGGGCCCACCAAGTTGGCTCTTCTTCCGGATTGGGCTTATTTTCAGTGGGCCAGGCTTTTGGCTTGGGATTGGCCTGCACACTCTTACTTCTACCTCATCCCAGTTGACGGTGATCAGGGATTGTTGGTAATATCGAACGGCCACAATTAAGATAAAAGCTGCAAAATTCACCAGAGCAGTTAGTCATGGATGATCCAACTAGAAAAAGTCATCCATGGCTTAGGTAAAAGGATTAGATAGAGAGAGGTCCACCTACAACAATAATTAGTAGTGAGATGTGGAGCCTACTTTGTTGTTTTTCAGGGATAAGGAATCCGGTTCCGACTTCTTTTAATCAGTAATCACTTGTCTCAGTCTCAGTCTTTTTCTGTCTCTCTCTCTCTAATGGCGAAAAAATTACACTGTTACGATTAAAAAATTGGAATTGAACCCTGAGTCGTTGAGGTCCACTTCCAGTTCGCAGGACCGACTGAGGCAATACTTCAGCTGGATGGGACTATGTTTAATAAACAAAGCTTAAAAGAAAAGAGAACTGAGAAAATTAAGTGATTTTAGGGTTCCCTCAAACTAGAATTTGCCATCTCATGATCCTGATCTGACACTGGTGATTTCGACTGGATTTCTACAATTATATTAGGTCTGTTTCACTGTGTGCAAGACCAATTTGATTAATTACATTTATAAAACTTAATAATAAAGAAATTAACTAAGATTCTCTACTTGGACTGTATGAGTATGTAACAGCCTGGTCTGTTTATTATGTGTGATATCTAAGATTCTGGAGTCTATTGACATATCCAAAAGAAAACTAATATTCCTATTCCAATTCTCAAAAAAATGGGCACTATACCTCACAATTCTAAGCGCAAATTGAGTAAACAGCAACTATTAGTGAAAAATGCCTCAACTTCCTTAAAGATCTCACTATTACATATCATAAAATTTACTTCAATAACCTGAACTTTTTTATTTTATTTTTCTTGAAAACTGATTATATGTATGTAACTAGAGGTTTACATGAAAAATTTGTTCAACAGAAAATTTACAAATGCAACTTTCTAATTTTTTTGGATAGATAATATGTTTTGATAGCTCAAGGGAAAAAGAAAAAAAAAAAGACAAAAGTAATGACATACCGGCCCAAATGCGAGCAACAACTGAAGACAAATTCCATATAACCATGAAAGCAGCAATTGCCACTGCCTTCTTATGAGAACAAGAATTCCAGGCATCCCTGAAGCGCCGAAACCAAAATCTCCCTACATAATAACAAAGCAAGACAATTCATGAATTAAAATCTCACTCCCTGAATACTTTCTCAAAAATGGACCTACAGAGTTCCACCATTTCATTTTAGTTGCTTGTGTGTGTGTGTGTGTGTGAGAGAGAGAGAGAGAGAGAGAGAATCTTGTTTGAGTAAATGCAAGGCAATTGATCCAAGAAGAACTAGTACCCTTTTCCTTGAATCTAAGTACCATATATCTGATCACATTGTTAAATTTTAACTAATTTCACCTCAATTACTTTCACAAAGTAAACATCATTGATATATGGTAATTCTTTTATTAAAGCAGTAACAAGTTACTGTAAAATCACTAGAATCAAGTCTCAGAGGCAGCTTCCTTTTTCATTGTAATTAAACAGGGGATAAATGATTTACCATATTTACTAAGCTGCACTGAATAAGAGGAATACACTTTTGGTATGGTAAATAGCCCAAAAAAAGCTGCACAAAAAAAGAAAAGATGAACAAATAGCCACAAAGTGAAAACCTTCATTAAGTTAAAAGCAAATATTACACACTTTTTTCTTTATATGAAACAAAAACAAATTACCAATTCTAGCCAGTGTCCATATAGTAATGGAGCTTCCACACCTTGCTAGAACAAATAGAAGGACACCCAACTGAAATAAACATTTCCACATTTAGTCACTGATTTTTTAGGGAAAAAAAGCAGATTAAAATCTCTCTCTCTCTCTCTCTCTCTCTCTCTCTCTCTCTCTCTCTCTCTCTCTCT
>NW_006500327.1:3793673-3838117 GCF_000471905.2 Amborella trichopoda
CGTTACGTTACGTTAGTTGTTAGTTGTTACGTTACGGTTACGGTTACGTTACGTTACGTTACGTTACGTTACCGTTACGTTACCGTTACGTTCGTACGTACGTACTCTCTCTCTCTCTCTCTCTCTCTCTCTCTCTCTCTCTCTAAAACCATTTACCGGTTCCTCTATCTCTCTCTCTAAAACCCATGTACTGGTTCCTTTCGCAAGTTTGTCATCTCTCTTGTGACCTCCAGTTACATGTTGAGGGTTATTACTCTCTCTCCCCCTCATGGAGTTGTTAGAAAAATAAAATTTTGGTGAATCAGTTGTTACAAAGTTGCAATTGCTTTAAACTGAAATCATATTAATGCTTAGGAATGAATGAATGGTTGTGGAAGTAATTAACGGTTGAAACCAATAAGTGATGGGATATAAGTAATTGTCATGAAGATGTTAGGCCCTTTGCTTTCTCTGTCCTCAAAAAGATCAAATGCGGTTGGTGTGGTGGACCCGAGTGGTCACACTCTCTGCCCTTTAGTTACGTCTTCACTCCCATGTGCATCGCATCCAAGGCAGGAGGAAGAACGGAAATAATGAAACCAGCCCCGCCATGGATAATGGTCCGGTGCTGTCACTCATGTCGGAAAATTGGGGCTGGCAATGGGCGTGACACTTGGCCCTATCCGTCCCCAAAAAGTCACGCCGCTAGGACCATATCATTTAACCCAAGGCCAAGCCAACTTGGCTGAGGACCACGCCTAGGCCACAAACAGCCCAGCCTAGGCCGGGCCCGTTCAGGGCCGGCCCAGTCTCTAGTACTGGGGAGATGGTTCTTTGTTGTTGCTTTTCTTTCTTACTCCACCTCCACTAGTAACATGTTTCACTTTTTGGAGCACCACCTGCCCCTAACGGGAATAATCGTACGCCTATGCACTGGCTTTGTAGATCTTGTGGTGAATAATTCGATCAAATTAGCGGTAGGGAAGGAGTTGAACAACAAGAGAGTAATATTTGAAACCTAGAAGAGAAGGGAACGTGTATATAATTCACTACCATTTGATATTATGCGTTATGCATGGGGGCATCCTCCTACGGAAAAAAATTCATATTGGGTTACAACTTTATACTATAGAAGAAAGGTCCGCCTCAAAAATCCACTAAAAGTTATAAAACTAGTATACATATAACACGTTATTTCGACGTCTATTTTGTTAAGTACTTATAAATCTGCTCGATCTGCATTGTTCTTGGAGTTGCAAATTTCATAATTAGAATTAAACATAAATTTTCAAGCCAGGTTTTTGACACCAAAGCTGTCTTCCAACAAAATTTAGTATACCTTGCTTATATAATATAAGGTGGGCACCTTATACAAACCTCACCCTAATTTATATGAATAGTTAAAGTAGGTGAGGAGTTTTGTCTTTGTATGATGTAAAATCTACAATGAGTCTCTCTACGAGTCATGTTTATTTTTGGAGGATAAAATCTATGAGGAAGTTTTTCCTTCTGGACTACTCTTTTCCTTCTTTGTTCATGGGTTAGTGCCTTCCTGTGCCAAAAGATTTTGTTTCATGGCTTAGTGCCTTCCTGTGCCAAAAGAGGTGCTTAATGCAATATGACGCATTTTTTGTGGGAAAGTATCTTCCAATTCATTTAGATTTTGAAGCCATTTTCTCATGCGACGGAAAGCTCAAGCCAAGAACGAACTCTCCAAAAAGAGCTTTACGCTGAAACAAGCATGGCTTTTCGAATACTCTCTCTCTCTCTCTCTCTCTCTCTCTCTCTCTCTCTCTCTCTCTCTCTCTCCACCCATGTCACCAAATGCTTTTCAAAACTCTCCCTCTCTCTCTCTCCACCACCAATGTCACCAAACGCTTTTCGAAAGGCTCCAAGTGGAAGAGTGAAACTGAAGAACTCTGTCCATGAAACTGAAAGTCTCTCTCTCACACACACTCTCGAAGAAGAAGAAGAACTCTGTGCATGAAATTGAAAGTCTCTCTCTCTCTGGCAAAGTTTCGTCTAGCATCTTTCGATTGGGGTCCACCCCAGGGGTTAGACCGCTTGGGTTATCTTTTCTTTTCTAGTCTCGAAGGCAGTCAACTTGTCAGCAATTTTAAGTGCATCATACAGTGTTATACATAAACAGAAAATAGGCGTAAATCATGGATAAATTTTAATAATTAGGGCACTACAATAAACCAGACATATTAAAAGACACCAATAATGAGATGCCATCCGTTGTGGCTTTGGCAAGCTTCTCGTGGAAGAAATTCCCTCAAAACAAAAGATTTAACAACTTTAGACTCATGTCGTCCTAAAATTATAGTATTATATAAAGAGTACGAAACTAGTTATCACCGATACCATGCTTCCTTCCTCTGCTTGGGTTTTTAAATGGGTGCCTCATCATTTATTGTATTCAAAAACCGTGAATCAAGGGCCATGGCATCAATGGATAATTTTCTTAAATTTGAGACTTTAAAGAGAGAGAAAGAGAGTTGAAAGAAAAAGTAAATGAGTAGGCAGTCTAGGTAACCTAAAAGACATTTCAGCTTTATTTATTGTGCTGGCTTGCTGCTCAAGCATTGCACTTTCGTATTTAATTAATGTTTGGGTTTAACTAATTAACCACACAAATCACTTCAAAGGGGATTAAGTAGTAGTTTTTCCATGGTCAAAGTAACAGCTAATATGTCTTAAAAATACTCATTTCACCTCTATTTGACGCCCATCATAAGAATCAGAACCATAGATATTGCTTTGAGAAACAATAGATTATTGTCCAACACAAAGTAGACCAGAATATTAATGACAAATATCAAAAACCAAAAATACCAACAAATGCACCCAAACCAGTTGGATACTGAACCAGCAAACTGTCCACCAGTTTGGTCAAACCAACCAGTACATTAGCTCCCAAAAAGCAAATAAAAAAGAAAACAGATAAGTTTATAGTTTTCTTAATCATGCAAATAATTTTATTTAAAAACCTTTTTGGTCATTTGGTGTAAAGATGGTTCTAACAGGTGAAAGAGAAATCAGATAAAAATAAGTCAAAGAAATAAGAATAAAAAAAAGTATCACTCCCATGAATATAAAAAAAGGAAACTGAAATAAAAAGCATGGGCAGTAGACTGTTAGCATCCATCAAATAATACCTTGGTTACATCCCTCTATTCCTCAGGAAAAACTGAATTTGATTTACAGCAACCCAGAAGGAGAAAATCATGGGTAAAGAGAAAACTATTTATCTAAGAAAAACTTTACAATATGAAGAATTTGGGTTAAGAGAATATCTTACAAAATGGCTCCGATGGTGATCCACTGACCTTCCTCTGTTGCAAGGAAAAAGAGAGAAAAAATCAGCACTGCTACTTGTATCTTTGTCAAAAAAGAAATATATGAAAATTTATAAGATACTAACCTCATAAAATACAAAGGAGGCCGGCTAAACCACAACATAGAACTAGAAAAAGTTTGTCTATCCTCACATGTACACTTCTTTAATTTCCTTCACCTGAGTTTATCATGGCTATCAAGAAACCCCAATCTTAAGCACTATAATTCGTGAGCACTTTGGAATAGGCTTTCTTTATGGTGTGTTTCCTCTATCTCCACTGCTTGTCGGCTGGAGCACACTCAAAAATCAAAATGAGAAGCCAGAAGGGCAAATCTCATAACTTGGTGTGTGTATCTTTTCAGCAAACAAGAAAGATGATCGCTACTTAAAGTTGCCACTCCGAATAGGGGACCTCATTACATGTTCAGTGTCTCTCTTTGGAGTAGAGACTTTCATCTTCTCGCTTTCAGCTTCCTTGAGTGCTTTCTTTCTCTCGAGCTCTATTTGCTTGCAGTTCTCCTCATGAGCACGCACAAACATTTTCACGAAATTCAAGAGAGTGGAAACAACTGTACAAAGCATGCATCAACAAACAATACTCAAATCTCAAATTCACAAAAGCTTACTTAACTCCAAACTTGAAAGTTTTCTCACTACAAAGGATATCTCTCTAGAAAGTCTCTTAATTACACTAAATGGCATATTTTTTGCTCCAATTGTCAATTGACAACTAAAGTTGCAGGGCAGGGGCAGTTCGAGATGAAGTCCATGGTTCAACTGGAACATGGTTGATGCTGGCTTGTTGCAACCTTGAGGTAGTCAGATTAAATTACAGGTAATTAAAAGGAAGAAGAAGGAAAAAGTTTGCAAAGTTGCATGCTGGTAACCAATCAAACAACAAAAGACATGGTACGCAAAGGTGCTGGATTTATGCGGACTTCACAATGTCATGATGCAAGCAATAAGCACATGGTTCTTCAGAGTCATAATTATGTACAAAGGATTCGGCAAGATCTACTGAGAATTAATAAGGCATGAAAAGTTTTCGTGTTTGAGAGAAAATCAGGATGCCATTACCAAACAATATGGAATAGAGCATTTATAAAAATAAGGAGTAAAGTTGTAACAAGATGATGGATGTAAAAGCCTGACATAAATTCAATTTAACATAATGGAACCATTTTCAAATCTACAGAAACTCATCAGCTCGGTAGTGGTAAATTCTCTTTAATGAGAAGAATTGGTAATAGTATATAATAATCTTTTGAGAGAAATATTATATAATGATCTTAAGTAATAAGACTTCTGAAAAAAAAAATTGGAGTGACTGAAGCACCAAAAATTAAATTTTCAGGGAGATTAACCAATGAACTGCAACAAATTTTTCTGGTTCATACTTTTTGTCTTCATTTGCTGATGACCAACTAAGAAAGGACCAAACTAATAGATTGGATTATACCTTGTTCAAAAGGGCAGCGTGCAGGATCTTCACCAAAATAAAGAGCAAGTGCATCTGCACTTCTACCCTGTTTGGCATTCAATAACAACATGTAAGGAGCAAAGGAGACAGGTCTAAATCAATAAGCACTATGAGAATGGTATCCATAAGAAGGATGTTCCTAGTTCAGAATGATAAACTTGTCCCATTAATTAAAATAATAAACTTACTACTCCAGAATATAGTGAAGTCAAGCACCGAACTTCAGATTCAGCAACAACCAGGAAACCTTTCAAGGTCTGCACAATAAGTATGCTTTTAAGCAACAAAAACCTAGAAAATGAAAAAATAAAAAATATATATATATCTATATATATAATAAAAAAATAAAAAATAAAAAATAAAAAATAAAAAATAAAAAAAATTACCTAACATTGACTGGAATGCTGCAAGTAATGTAAATTTCCATAATTGAACATCAATATTAATACTAGAATCAATTTTGAATCATCCCATTTTGTCCAAATTATCTAAATGGGGAGATGAGAACAGCACATACAATTAGTGGCAAGATGGCAGTATACATGATTCCCCGAGCCCTAAGGAAAAATAAAAGACAGCAAAAAATAAAAAAAACAAACCAATTACAAAGGGTTGTCCAAAGGCTTTTCCAGAACAAAGAAAACATGCTTGAGTCATAAATCATTTCGGGCAGGTTCAGAGTAGCTAGCTGTGGATGCAATAAAAATTGCAAACATGTGTGATACGCTATCTGAAATTAGATTCTACTTAACCAAACGCAATGCGTTATAGTCACATTACATAAACAGTAATACAATGTGGACACAATGAACTTGAGTTGATTGGAAGCTTAACCAGCAGGAAATGCCTGGTTTTCGTTTGATCAGAAGTACAAACACAATGAAAATCCCAAAACCATATATCTTCAACTTGTAGACTCTGTCTGGTTTCATAAGAAGTACACAGATGTCTATATAGCATATACACATACAGTCAAAAATTTTGAGTTGTGACAAAAGTTCCACAGGAGTCATTGACTTTCATCATTTTTCAACCTTCTAAAAATGATGAATCCCAAAACCCTTTGTGAAATTCATTTCACTATTGGATACTCAAGCACATAATCTTCTAAACGTTTATGTTATTGCGCACAAGAAGATCCTAGAATCACAATAGCCATATTAACCAAATCCTTTATCAAACAAAATGACATCCAAAATAGCTAATGAAATATCCATTACCTTACGAAAGTTCTCTGATACAGGACCATCATTTTCAGATGCTGTAAGTTCTTGTTCAACCTTCTCCAATCCTTTGCTTATGGCTTGCATCTCTTCAGCCAAAGACTTCAATTGTATCTGTAGAAAAGTTAAGAACAGCTTAGACATCAAAATAAAAGAAACGCATGTGCATCAGTGAAGTCTTACTTCAACATTGTGTACCTTCGATGCAACTTCCAAGCTGAAAAGGTCCTTGTGAAAATCTAGAAGTTCTGGTAGCCTATCAGCAAGAACCTTCAGAATGTAAAATAATAAATCAGAGAATTAAGAATTTAAGATAGAAGGCAATGACATAAGAAATTATTGTACACAACAAGATCCAGAAGAGAAAAATAGAAAATCACATGACCTTGTAACGTTGACCATTGTCAACCAGATTCACATAAATCGCATATTTCAGGCAACATGCAGACATATTAACTAAATTCACAAGAAAATTGATAAAAAGATTTTATTATTTCTGGCGAAAATTATGTCCCAACAGAACTTGATTGAGATCATGGTGTTCCAGGGGACTAAGTAAGTCCACTCCAATTTCTTTCTTTCTCTGTAAGTATCAGAACTGCTATATACAATGCCCTAACAGTCAAACCCAACTCTAAAGAAACAACTCACATATATCACAATTCCTACCATTTGAACGTAGGTTATATCCATAAAATAGGTCAAGCACTCAAACCGACCAACACATCTTTCCACAGCAGCACAACATACTTTGTATTTTGGATTTGTGAAGTATTACTCAACAAACTTGATCATAGACCTGATCATGTCGCAACAACTTGTTAGATCAAAACTGTGCATCATATAGTTCCATAGTATTAAAACCTCCACAAGAGAGTATAAAAAAGGAACTGTCTAAGAAGTCAAATGTCCCCTCAAGATCTTATTGGATATTCAACTATTAAACAACTTTATTGTGGACTCTAATCACTGCTTCTGTAATGCCCTCACTACGACTCGCTAGGACCCCCACATGTAAACAATTGATTGAAAGGAACTAAAAGCAAATGCAACAATTCCCAACTTGTGAGATGTAAGCAATCCATGTCAAGTTGGTCAACAAGCACTCAGGAACAACCAGCTCATATTCTAATCGGTTTCTTTAACATATTAGACAATAATTTAGTCATGTCTCTGCATTTGAAAGAAAGCATCTTTTTTCCACACCTATATACTTCCACATGATAAACAATTCCATCATAGACACAGGCTGATGACAACTTCAAGAGCTCTACTGTAAGTAGAGCAGCTGCTCCCTCTTAACAGGAAGAATATGAATACCACAAAGAAATGCTAGCTACAGTTATCAAAGTAAAAATAAAGAAAAAAAAATATTCAATCAAATAGATATCCATGTGACTGTAGGGGCTCTTTGCAATAAAACTCACTTCTCACAAGTCACCACTTAGCCATCATGCAGCTGACAGCAGTTCAGACCTCTATGACAATACATAATTTTGACCAAATCAGAATCCATCCCATAAAGTTGAGAGTAATTTTTCCTTAATTAAATGGCACTTATTTAATTTAACAGTTTCCGTGACTACATTCAAAATCTGTATGCAAATATGCAGTTCTTTATATAATCCCTAGATAACATTCAATATTTTTAAAATTAAACCATATCCTTTCTATGGTTTTCTGGAAGAATTCAGAAGAGGCTTGAAAAAGGAATGACTAAATTCCATTGAAACAAATATTTGGTAAAATATCATGCAATTTTAACCTCTCCTTTTATCTATCATGTGTTGTTCCCCAGAATGCCTCCAAGTTCTCTTTTGGTTCTAATTTAATCTAATATCTAAATATTAGGAAAGATGAAGAGTACTTATCCCAAACAAAATTGAAAAGATGAATTCACCTTGCCACTAGTCCATAAGCTCCAAAAAATATCAGATTTAGATGATTACACATTACTAGAAAATGGTAACAACGAACAGCTTGTAAGCAACATTAAAATGACACAAAAGAACGACAGATGACATACCACCAGTAAAACCTACTCCTTTGTTGTGTTGGCACATTGGAAAAATATAACTACCATGTTGTTGTGATGGAGAACTTAAAAAGAAAAAACTACTGATAAACACAAAGAAAATATAATGCACTGATTAAAGCTCACAAACTTTTGGGAATTACAATACTTCGTTTTTTATGTAGAAAATAAAATGCATTAATTAAAGAGATTCTCACCTTGCAAAGATAATTCATGAGAGTCATTTTGTTGTTGCGTGCTCTGGTATCTGTTAGTTTTAGAAGGCTATCCAACCTGAATCCAATAGCAGAACCTACATATTGTGAAATTCTATTCAGACTTAGACACAGTAAAAGTAATAAATTACATTAATCAGAGAAAAAGCAAATAAAATAGGACCATACTGCAAAACAGAAGTGAAAAATGAAAATAAACAATAACAAAAACCATAATTTCTTGAGATATCATAGTTTTAAGGCAATGTTCTCAGATTCGCTTCGGAGTCCTCTTCCGTTTGGTAAGAAAAATGAAGCAATTCGGTGCTTCAGCCAATTCAGGGGAAGACTTCGGACTTTTTTTTAATTCAATATAAATAAATTAGATATTTATATATAAAATATATAAAAATAATAGAAAATTTTAAAATAAACAATTAAAAAATTTTAAAAAATATTTTTATATAGGTATTTCTTTTCTGGCTGAAGCAGCCCGAAGCTTCGGCCGAAGCACACCCGAAGAGACCCGAATCTGGCCTAAGCAGCCCGAATCTGACCGAAGCGGCAGCACCATGCTGCTCTTCACTTCGGTTTAGGCTTAAAAACCAAAGGCTTCAGCCTCTTCGGCCAAAGCGAAGCGAATTTGATAACATTGGTTTACGGCCTTCAAAAGCCATCTGTAATTCTCATGCTATAAATAAATGCATATGAAGAGGTCCACATTGTTCAGCCTAAAGCGTGATAAAGTAAACCACATTTGGCTCCACCCCTTTTGGATAGCAAAACAACTCCAACAGGGAAGCGAGTTTCTTCAAACAAGTGAAAAACAGTTTTTATTGGTTTTTTCTTTTTATAGTTTTTTTTAGAGCTGCTGCCATTTTGGAAGCGTTTTCATAATAAACAGGGTCAAGAAAATCTGACAACTAACAAAAGTAAGAGAGGACCATGCAGGAATTTTACAATAAAAATTGGGTAGAGAAGAAATCAGCCCTGTCCCCAGAACTTGTTCCGTCCAAATGGGCCTTATAAGGCATCCATGCATTTGTGCATGCAGTGTTTAGTCACATCTTGAGTCTAGTTTTTGGTAAAACAGAGATGACGCATCAAATCAACACGTCTGTAGAGCCCTAAAGAAATGACAAAACCTGATGGCTATATAAGTTCCATGCTCTTCAAAAGATGCAGCATCTCTGAAGTAGCCCACTAGTACAGTAATGTGAAAGCAGAGAAGCCTTACAAGGAGTAAATGCAATCATTGACTATTGTGAAAGTGTCTTTTTCCACCAATCATCATCATCATCCAAGTCTTATTTTAATTATTCGGGGTTGGCTTCCAGGATTCATGACAAGATGTGGCAAAGTTTTATGCTCGCTGCCAAAATAATGCAACCACTTCCTTTACCCGGGCTTGGGACAGGTTAAGAGGTTGAAGGTCCTCACCCTTGTTAGACCAGTCTTACTTCCACCAATGAATCCATAAAACCAAAACCATGGCTTTATCGATCATTTCTATGTTCATTTTATTGAGATCGCGAACAGAGTTTAAAGAATTAATATTTTCGCTCATGAATATGGGTCTTTACCGAAAACACTTAGATACTAACTAATGGAAATAAGGAAGAAGGGTTGAAGCATGCAAATCCATTTTGAATATAAATTCAAGAACTTCCACTATCACTTCAAGCATCAGATCCATGATCTTCAACTCACCCCTTGCAGTTCCCTGATTCAAAGCATTTCCAAGTTGAAGGATTGTTTGCATTATTCGCTTCAGTTTGACAGAATTCCTGATCTGATAACCCAAAAATTCAATGAATAGTGAAACATACAAGATGCACACCATAGATAAACATTATATCACTCCAAAACAGAGAAATCAGCAAGAAAAGTTGGCACCTCTTCAGCTGCAGAATTCACAATATTCAAATTATTCCTGAGGTCTGAAACCTGCCAACATAAGCGGAGAAAAGTAGCCATAAAATTTCTTTAGCCTGGAAACCATAGGTTTCTGGAAAACAAAAGTTAATGGAAATAATATAGAATGAAGAGAGAATCAAACTTCCAACCTGGGAACTGAACTGGATCTTAAAGGAAAAGACTCGAAGCTTTGATTCTACTCGGGGTATCTTCATCAACTCCAAGAAAAACTGCAAAAATGGAGAGTGCACAGCATGTCATATGAATATATCTTTCTTGTCAAATGCCAAATAAAAGGTACTAGCTAATGGGAGTGCAGTGCATGATGCTCCTGCTGAGATATTAGATGAAAAATAAATTTTAAAGTACTCAATAAAAAAAATATTTTCTATGTATATTTCATTACTAATTCAGTAAATATTAGTTTATGGCTGTGTAACTTTCTATCTTACCTTTTCTATTTTTAAAATTTTTCTTGTTTTGAATAGGATAAAAACTATTATAGAAATTCCTAATTTTATCTTCTTCTTTTCTTCTGAAGTTGTGAAATTCCTAATTTTATCATTCCTATTTTGGTAGGCATAATTAGCATACAAAAGCCCTTCCTAAATTTTATAGTAAGTTTTATTTTTTATTCAGTTCTACTTCTTCTCCATTGCAAATTATTTTTCAAAAAATTTTAAATAAAACATATTAGATATTTTGGAAGATGGAAACCCTTATTTTGGGTGAGAGTTCAGAGGATAATCTCTCTCTCTCTCTCCCTCCCTCCCTCTATATATATATATATATATATATATGATCGATAACTGAATCCAGATTTACAGTATAGGAAGATATTGAGAAAAATGGCATTTTATATTCAAGGGTTATAAAAAGAAATAACAGTGTGCAATAACAGTTTGCAACAGAGGTAAATGGAGGATGAAGGAAAGCCTTTGGAAAGACTCAATACTAATGTTCAAATATCTACAAAACAATCATGGCTAAAATGGTCACTTTGTTCCATAGTTGTTGACATCAATAGCAGGATAGGAGCAGTTTAGGGATCGAAAGAAGGGGAACGCGAATGGCCAGAAAATCCTCATGCTAGGAAGCACTATCTGTACAATGCATTAGTTTGGATCTCGATCCAACCTTTATGGTGCTCAATCACAAGCTTTTGGGAGTCTCCATCCCAACCTTTTGGGATCACACAAGAAATTAAGATTACACTTAGTTTTATAATTTTCACTAATAACTAGATATAAACAGTATTATCCAGTGTTGTCCGACTCGGCCGAGTTGCTCATCTTCACTTGTCGAGCTAATTTACTCTAGGTACCCCTATATAACTCAGGGTATATAAGAAAAATAGAAAAACTTTGTAAATATATATATATATAAAGGTATTGAATTGATGTATAGAAGTTTTATATGTAATTTGTATTTTTTGGCAAAGATAGGTGAGTTTTTCTTGCCATATGCCCTATTTTAATATTTTTCACTTTATTTGGATTTTTTAAATGTCGCCAACTATAAACTAATTCTTTTAAATCCATGTTTTATATACTTTTTAAGCTTATTTGGACTTTTTATGTTGTTTTTGTTTTGTTTGATCTTTACTATTTTATTTTATTTTTAAATATTTTTTATTTTCTTTTCATTTTTCAAGGGCTTTTGGGCCCTGTACAATACTCAGGCGATTCCCCTCGGGCTTGCCCTAGTAACTTGCCTCGGGTTAGGGCCGAGTACCGGGGCCAAGGCAAGTCTGAAAACACTGGTATAATCTAAAAATATATAACCATTTCAATACCACACCTTTTAATTTCAATAAAAATTGAACAGTGTGATCTTCAAAAGGTTGGGGTCGCTCCCAACCTTTTCGGATCCCGATTCCTAAAAATGCAGGTAGAGATGAGATTCCAGGACAGAATCTACTGCCTCTCTCCCACTCCATATTACATGTTCAATGTCCCAACTTAAAACAAGATGAAAACAGGAAAAGAGAACTAAGTCGAACCTGCTCACATTTTCCTAAGCTTTCTTTATCACCATTGTAGCCCTAAAACATGGACAGTAGGATCAAACCATTAGCATTGTTTCACCAGTGATAATGAAAAACATGCCAGTAATTCCCAAGAAAACAGTAAAAAAATTCCTCTAACATATCATCCGGGATTGTTACAATAAACAAAACTGAGAAAAGAATGTCCACCTTGAGTAATTCCATTTCCTCTTTAGTAGGGCAAAATTTTATTAGGTTATCAAGCTGATCAACATCTAAAACCGAATCATCCAAGGCAAGCAGAGCGCTCTGTAGAAGAAAATCAGAGTAAGCATTAGAAGCAACATGTCGTGAAATTATCGGCATTCTGCAAATATCATAGAGGAAAACTAAATGTTTTGCAGAATTTTAGAAGGAATTGAAAATAAAGAGAAGACTTGCGAAATAAATTAGAATACATCTCAGGCAGAGCATCAGAGATTCAGAAATTACAACACTAATTCTGATTTTTTCAAGGGCAGCACTCATCAGAAGAATAAAAGACCAGTGTAACTAAAAAAATAAACTGGTAAACCAGTCAATGACCAATTTTCTTGAGGTATACAACCTCAATATTGAATCACTCAATAACCTCATGAATTGGACTCTCTCTCTCACTAAGTCCAAGATGGAAGGAAGATGGCTGACCCATGTACAAAAATATTAACCATGAATAGGAAACCAAATGATAGACTCATCTAGCTCTTTTTGCAATCAAGCAAACAAGAAGGAACTTATATGATGCTAAAACTTTTGCATGCCAAAGCTAAATAAACTATCATGATATGACAACATACTAAACTGACACCCCACAACAAGAGTTTATTTTTTGTATAATCCAGAATTTTCTTGAACCAAGAGTATGGCTTTAGGGATAGTCCAGAACTCGTCTTCAAGGCTTGAGAGTCTATAATTGGAATTGGTTTCATTGTTGTACCATACTCCCTCTACAGACATTCAGTGATGATAAACAATACAGATATCCTTAATTAGTCCTCAATACAAAGTAAAAATTGGAATCGTGAGCAACAGGATAGAATTATGTATACACCGAGAGGATCCAGATTGAGTTTCAACAAGCCTTCCCCTCTCTCCCTACTTAGATGCATGTCTGGAAAATAAATGCAAACAGGATAATATGCCCTTGGGTATACATTAGAACAGACAAAAAGAAAACCATTAGCTCCAGTTAAGTATTTATAAGAGAGAATTTACCAATATCTCTAGCCATGCAATATTTAAGATTCCCATCAAGTCTTGATGTTGTATGAGTATGTGTACATGTGTAATTTCACTATTCGAAACAACTAAGTTTACACAAACTTGGCATAAATCACTACCAGTGATGAGGATAATTCAAATAAAACAGATTTGTCTACTCTGATTATCAAGTTGTTGCTAACATTTTCTCTAGCTACTCAGAACACCAAATCAAACAAATGCATTGCAAGGTTATATTTAAATAACAAAATGGATTTCCTAGATGATGCAAGACACAAGAAACCAATAGGTCTAAAAGTATACCATCAGGTCGGGCAAAGGCATTTTGACTTTTGTCAGCATAATTTCACAATTATTCGCCCGGCGTAGATCGATCTGCAAAGACAAATAAAAGATCATAAAAGCTTTGGAGTATGTACGTGGTGCTTTATTTCTCCAGGGACCAAAAAAAATTGCACTGCTAATCGCACGAAGAAAAATGACATAAAGCAAAACATCTATTACAAGAATACAGTACGAGAAATCTTATATACATACATATATATCAATCTGTAATTTTCACTGCGATACGTATGTGCATATGCATATAATTTAGTTATCCACCTTCATAAAATTTATTAAGATAGCAAAAAAAATCTGTATAAAGAGTTAACTTCATGAAAATTACAAGTGTCATACTATACTTTGAGTTGAAAATAGAATGTGGTTCAATATATAGAATAACAATAGAAATGTTTTGATACTGCACAATCTTCAGAGTTTCTAGAAATATACCAGATGAACTCTATCAGATTTGGGTCCAAGAGAGGCACGTCGACTTGACTTTTCACCGGAACCACCACGATCAGAATTCGGCACAGCGGCTGAGAAAAGGCTCTCAAGTTCCGACATATCGAACTCAGGAGCTCTAGCATGTAAATTTAAAAAAATAATTATTATAATAAGAAAAGAAAAACAAAAAATGAGACAAGCAGAGCATATTTATGAAAGATTTATGCAAATAATAATATATTTGATCGCACATAACTTAAACACGACAGTATGAGATAATTATTTTGAGCTAGGTACTTCTCATACTTGGTACCGTCATCAAATTTTTGTGCCTCTGCCCACAAGCTTCCTTGCATTGCTCTCGTTACTTTCACCCAATGTAGAGGCTTTAGTGAGGTCCTCTTTGTCGATTGAGCATTCCCTAAACCACGAGCAAATCCCTTTCTAACACCAAGTGCAGGGGCTGATGAACTGGTTCCATCACCATGTGACGAATAAGCACCCACTGTGCCTTTAGCACCGACAGAAAGAGATTGAGAAGAACCAACACCAATTTCTCTCAGGGACATTTGAGATATAGGAGTCCGCCCCCCAGGAGGAGGAGGAGGAGGAGGAGGAGGTGTCAATGGAGGGTTGTGAGAAGCGGGCCTTGATGCATTGGGTGTTGAGTGAGGAGGAGGTGCTGCTGGTGGAGATGCACCATGCCGACAAGGAGGTGGAGGAGGAGGAGGAGGAGCAACTACCATAGATGACTTCATAGGAGGTGGAGGGGGATGAGATGGGGCTGATGAGGCTGTACCCACTCTCATAGGTGGTGGAGGAGGTGGTGGCGGTGTAGAAACTGATGCTTTGGTGGATGAAGATCCAAAGTTAGAAAGTGGAGGAGGTGGGGCGGATGGAACGTTTGACGAAAAATGGCTCTCAGGTGATGCAATTCCTTGACGGAAAGGAGGAGGAGGAGGGGGCGGTGGTGCCGGTTTTGAAGATGCAAATTGTTGGGGTGAAGCCGACGAGGGAGGTAGTGGTGGTGGAGGTGGTGGTGGTGGTGGTGGAGGAGGACGACGACGACCTAGAAAAGTTTTTGATTCAGTTCCCGTTGATGGTGGCGGTGGAGATGCAAGGGGAGGAGAGGAGGATGGAAGACTTGCAGGCTTGGCGGTTTCAGTTAAAGATGAAGCAATGGAAGTTGAAATTGAAGGGGAAGAAGCACATGATGTTAACGGGGCAGTGGTTCTTGAATCTAGTGGTGAGGCATTTACACCCTTTACATTCAAATTACCACCTAATACAGAGGGAACAGCAGATATCCCAGGATCTTCTGAGGTTCTATTTGCAGCATGATCATGGAGAAGAGCTGTAATGCCAAGAACTGCAGGGGCGCTGTGATATCTTGAAGTGGGTTGAGGTGAACTGGGAAGAGAATTACTATGAGACCCCGGGCTCGAGAGAGAAGATTGGGGCATACGTCTGGATATGGTCTTTGGTTGAGGGGAGCATGCAAGTGCCGACTTCAATTCCTGTGGTTGAACCTTATGTTGTTTGGTTAAACCAGATGCCAAGAATGAATTATTTGGGGAAACAGACTGTTTCTGCAAAACTGAGGATGGTGGTCTCTCAGTTTTGACTTCCATCGCATCAGATTTTGGTTTCTCTTGAAGAACCTTGGAACCTATGTGTTGCTTTGAAGCAGCACTCTCCAGGTTCGGTTGTAGAGCACCAGTTTTCAACTTCTGTTGGAGAGCATCTGAGGATGTCATTTGCTGAAGAATGTTAATGGCAACATTACCCTTTCCATCAAGCCATTCTGCATTGCTAAAGATTTCTTGCACCTTAGCAAATGCTTCCATTGGAAGGCCTTCCTTTTCCTCCACAACCTCTGCCTCTGTGGTAATATCAGAAGCAGCAGCATCTGTATCAGAGAGAAGAACCTGTGCAATAACACCACATCAGATTAAAGAACTTAACGGTTTTATGTCCATTGTCTTGATACGAAAAAGGTTACACAAACTAGGTAATTTCTAGGCCACAACAAATTTAGAAGCCAACAAGCATGAGGCAGGTACCTACCTCTGCCCTAAAGTCCTTAGGAAAACGATCCCTGGCATTCCATAATATGTCAATCTCCTCACGGTTGAGCATCAAAATGTTCGACCTAATAAATGCAGTGTTGAACATGACTCGGAACATCATCTCTTCACGCTCGAGATCTTCTTCCAAATGTATACACTCTAGTACAACATCACCTTGAATGTGGCAATGAATGTCTATTTTCACTAATTCACAGTCTGCCTGCAACCAAAGCCTAAGAATCAGAAGGAAGTTGTGAAGTTTTCTAATATAGACTATAAATCTACGTGTGTGCGTGCAGCAGCAAGACAAAGCATTTGCATAAACTTTATATTCTCGCAATTACCACAAGAAAACAAATATAGAGGATGAAAGGAAATTCAATGACCCAAAAAATGGGAAGACACTATGACAAACAAATTTCCAAGCCCCACTTTTTCTTGGAAAAACAGAAACCATTGCCATTTAAATCAAGACCATAAACCCCAAGAATATACCAAACAATGTGATCAAACGTGTTTAATTTCATTGAGATAGGCTTAAACAACTTCCACTGCCAGCCAAAACATAGAAAAAATTCATCAGCATATATCAGTTCCCAATGAGCCAAATTAGCTGAAAGAATGATACAAGGACAGAGTTTTTCATGTCTTTCAACTTTTTTAATTATTTAAAGAACCCAAAGCAATTTCATCGAATTGGATAAACCACCAAAGCATATTGTGTTTCCTAGGAAACCTAAAGGTCCTAAACATTCACCAAAGCAAATATGGGAGCTTTGATATAAAAATGAAAAGTAAATCTACATCACCTGTCTGTAAAGCCGAACATTCTTGCTCTTCTTTGGCGTGGAGAACAGCACCTTCGAAGTTCGATCAGAATTGTTAAATGGGTCTTGTCCATAAATCCGAAATATTGGCCTGCACCCCCCTTCTCCAGCAAAATTTGGAAGAATCCTCAAGATGACACAATCCAAAGTTAAGGCCCTATCCAAAGGAGGCCATTCTGAACCCACATTCCTTCTTGAAACATATTGGAGATATCTCAACTGAGAAGGCATTGGACTTAATGGAGACAATAGTTGTAAGAGTTCCTTGGGTGCTTGCTTGTATATCATGTCCAATGTCTTTTGCTCCCCAGTGTATTGTTTCCGGTAAATAAGGAGACCTGCAAGCATAAATGCCAGAACTGGCCATCCCCCTCTCTCGCAATGCATAAGAAGCACATTGTGTTGGCCTTCTAGAGAGAGCCAACTCTCACTCGACCTCAAGAAATGATGGATCATCTCCAGTGGGAGCATGGGGCACCCCTCATAGTGTTTAGGGTAGTCCATTACCGTCATGTCATACTCAGAGAGAATGTCGGAGAGCTGGCTTCTCCTCTCTCCCTCTCTAAAGTTAAAGACCATGAAAGAGGCGTCGGGGCAATAGTCCTGCAACTGTCTGACGATTCCCCCCATGTAGACTTTGTACTCATTTTCTTCCAAAACATCAGTGGAAAAGCAGCAATCAAACACTGCATGCCCAAAAAACAAAATAAGAATTCCTTTTTCTTTTCCAATTGACCAAAAAAAGAATAGTGAGCATTATAAAAAGGAGAAGAAGAAATAAGAGCAATGGGAAAAAGGAGGCACATCTGTGAAGCATAAAGGCACCAAATATTTTACTAGGAGTTCCTATTTTAGTAGGAGTTCCAGCAAATCAAAGGAAATCACCATATTTACAGGAAGAAGTGGCAAGTGGAGAGAGAAATCTAGCTTCTAAGCCACCAAACAAGTGCAAAAAAATGCTCAACCTCTTTACCATTTATTAAAGAATACTTTGCCGAACAATTTCTTTCGATGGAAAGTAGAGCAAGATCAAACCAAATATATATACATAACATTCTCAGAATTATCCACAATATAGTCATCTACAATAATAAAAAATAAAAAAAGGTAAGTTTGTCTCAAAAAAAAAAAAAAACACTTGAGTTGCTTTAATTTAAAATGAAAAAGATGAAAGAAATAAAAATGACACACAGACACATTCGCACAAGAAACCAAATAAAGCTCAAGGTTTCACAATATTAACAGAAATGAACCATGATTATAGACTATTTCATGCAAAAAACACAAACTAGAGATACATAATCCATTGCAATTGCTAACATACTTAGGAGAATCATGAAGCACAATTTTTTAATGAACTAAGATAAAAATTTTGTTAATTAATAATCATAACCACATTTGAAAAAGTTGAAAAAAAAAAAAACGAAGGGTAAGAAATCCATAGATGTGTGCTTCATTACATATGCTTTTTTTTATCAACAGAAGTCCCCACTGTACATATACTGAGGATAACAATGACAATGAAGGGTTGAACCCCTTTATATAGACTGAGGACAACAATGGCAATAGCTCATTGCTTATCAAAAAAAATGGAGCATTAAATGAAAATACAAGTAACAAGTACGTTATCGGTGCCTGCAAATTTCACCAAGAAAGGAATAATTAAGTGCTTGAATTTTGTGAAACTCACAGCATTAGGCATGAGTTTTGCTAAATTACATGACATGTGAAACTCACAGCATTAGGCATGAGTTTTGCTAAATTACATGACATGTAAACCACAAATTTGGAGTAAAACAAAAGCTTAATATCTCAGAGGACCCTAGACCAAATCAAAGAAAACGTATGGCAAAATTCAAGCACAGATCCTTGAATTTCAAAAACGGAAATTTTTAAATGCAACATATTACACCAAAGCACAGAGAAACACAAATACTTTAAAAACCAAAAAAAAACTCTTGAAATTATATCAAACACAAAGCCATTTACACATAAACCCAACAATGATCAAATTCTACTGATATTTCAGATCCAATACATACCATAGACTCTCTCAGAGATCTCAAGGAGCCCATCAGGTGGCTTTCTGTAAAAAAACTTTCGAAACAGGGCCATATTCAAATTGAGAGATCCAAACCCTAGTTTTCAACCATAAACCATCATTGAAAGAGCTCAAAGCTCAGAAGCCGAGGCGCATTTGAAGCAGGAAACAAATTGAAACCAAAACTCCATTTCCTTCCACCCAGAAAAGCAGAAGATGTGATCAAAATAAGAAAGAGAAAGGAGAGAGGATAGTGCGAGAAAAATCAATTGCATGTGTGGAGAATGTGGAGTCGTCAGAAGATGCAGGGATCTCCTTGCGGTCATTTCAAGGCATGATCAAAGGTCGGCGTTTGCTTTTTATCGGAGGAAGCCATTTAGAGAGAGGAAGAAAGAGAAACAACAGGTGAAGAGAGAGAAAGAGATTGCAGAGCTTTTGCTTTAGGTCCAGGCTTTTACGCAGTGGCTGACTCGTAAATTTCGCCGTAGATCTGTGGGGTTTCCAGTATTAATCAAAAGGGATCGAGCAGCTTCCTTATTTCCCATTAACATCTCTCTTACTTTCTCTCTCTGACTGTGATCATATTTCCCTCGCTTCTCTCTCTAGCATTCTCTCTCTTTCATCAATGAGATCACGTTTTCTTACTACTTTCTCTCTCTAAATTTCTATTTGTGTTTGGGATTGTGTTGGAGTTGATCCATTTAACCAGTTCTGCGGGTATTAATGTCACTCCATGTTTTCATCGTTACAAATGTTACACACACATACTCCGAGAGGAGAGAGAAACCCACAATCAATTCTAGAGAGAGAAAACATACATCTAAATTCAAAGTTTGATTACAGAGAGAAATATTAATCATGCGAAAGAAACGGCAACGAAATGCAAGACTTTTAGTATAGAGATAAATGTTTTAGAGAGAGCGTGTCATGCACAATTCAAATATTAGAGTAAGAGGAGAAATTTAAGATGGCTATTTTTGAGACTCGTAATCATTTTTTTTCATATTCATGAATTTTTGCAGTGCATCAGTAATCCTACATTTAAGGTTGCAACTTTATACAAACTTTTTTTTATATTTTTTAGTAAAGAGAAATGTTTTGATGCGAAATTTTTAAGGAAAGACGATGAGAGAGAGATTAGAGAGAGAAAGAGGAGAAATTTAAGATGAAAGAAAGTTCTAGGTTTTGTACTTCATTTGCATGGCATCGTCAACTACCGGCTATTAAAATAGAGAATGAGAGAAGAAAAAGTTATATCTCTTTTTGTTTTTACTTCTCATTTTCAATTTAATACTAATGCACTGTCCTTTGCAATTTTGTTGAGTGCTTAAACTACCACATGTCAGGACATGAATTGGGACCTAACCAGATCAAAGAATTATGTGATGTACTTTTCGAAGATTTTGGCTGAAATAAAGTGGGATTTCATTTAATAGAAATGAGAAATAAACAATGGATTTGGCCCTAATTAATAATTTTTGGACTAGAAAGTATGTCTATGAAAGAGAGAGAAAAAAAAAAAGTGAGATAAGTATGGGCTTCCCCAACAAATATGAAATTGTCTTCAAGCTTGGACATTCTTTAACTTTTCATGGGGATGGCTGGTTTTAAGAAAAAACGGTGGGTTTAATAGGAATTAAATTTGGAGTTTACTAATTAGAAAATTTATGGTTTCACCCAACCATATGAATATGTATTAAATGGCAAACTTCAAAATTTTGCTTCTTCTAGTTGGGAAGCTTGAATTGAATATGAAGAAGAATGAACTACTAAAAACAATGTTATCGATACATTTGAATGAAACGGTTCTAGTCCAGTCAAAATCAGTTTGATTATTGATCGAATTGATAAGACTAGATTTTAAAAAAATAAAAAAAATAGTATAAATATAAAGGGAAATGTTTATATAGAGCCTAGACTCTAAACAATCAAATTAAAGTCTACCTCAACAATTTCACTAGAAGAACTTGTTTTGATGCTCAAACATTATCAAATTGATCATCTCGACATCGAGATGCATGGACATGAGAAACAAATTGGATTTCAAATTTGGGAATAGTGCGTCTTGTAACACATATTTTGACTGTCAATTTTCAAGATTTTCAATTTTTCATAGATATGCTTGATCTGCACTATTTTTTAAGCTTTAAATTTTATAATTAAAAATGAAAGTATATTTTAAGGCTATTACAAAAAATTTCAGTATTGAAACCATATTTCTCTACACTATTTGAAGGTGGGGCTCTAATTTGATTGTTTAAAATCTCGGATCTAGACAAACTGCACCCAAATATAAAACATATTAAAAAGTAGTTAGTGGTCAAAACCGACTAATTTTATCTGTCAAAAGTGATGAGACATTAGTTTTACTCCATTTTTGACCAAACCCAATTCCCAATATTTACTTCGGTCCAACGACAGTCCGATATCGCACTGATAAAAACGTGGAAAGAGTAATATATCTCTCTCGATTTTACTGTTTTTCTTTTCTTTTTTCTCGTTTTTACATTGTAACACGACTGCTTGGATCAATTATGGGATTGATTAGACATTAGACTTTTTGTAGTCCTTGTACTTCACCACAGACCTTTTTCTTCTTAAAAAAAAAAAAAGAAAACCCATGGTGCAAAGCCTAAGGCTTACAAAACACTAGACTAGGTCTCAAAAACCCATGGTGCAAGGCCTAAGGCTTACAAAACACTATACTAGGTTCAAACTGTCTCAGTTTTCCTATCCTTCTTTATTTGAATATTAAGGTCAAAATGCTTGCTTTCTCTAAAGTCACTTTGACCATTCTCCCTTATTTTTGTATCCCTTTACACCCTCACCTATTGTCTTTACCCACCTTTCTCTCCACATCTCTGGTTTTCCTTGACGATGAATGATTTAGGTAGGGAGTCGGCCCTACTTCAATAATTACTATTCTAAACCTACCACCATTTTATCATTTTTCTCAATTGAAATCCATGGGATTCTCCATGCATATGTAGCACTATTAGGGTTGAACTTCATGAGAAAGTACAATCCAAAAGGGTTAAGACTTTGCGATTATGGATTATCACTCCTCATTGTTTCATGAGGATAATTTTCAGTGTTAATTTTAATGGAAATATATATATTAAGATCGTTTATTTTTTATATAAGGAGGTCACAACCATTTATGGTTGTTAGATTTGAAATCGGAAGGCTGAAAGTGTGTGATTGATCAAACTCAAAGATCATACTTTGATAGATGGTCTTATAGTATACAATCACAATCTTAATTTGTCTAAAATTCTTCTTCGTACAACATTTACTTCTTATAAATTGAAGTATATGATCTCCAAAAGTTTTTTAAAAATTAAAAAATTTTAATATATATATATGTTAAAGAGGAAGAAAATTGGGTTAGAGTAAAAGTAAAGGAGGTAGGATTTTCGATCCACAAGTTAGCTAAATTAAAATATACGTAAAAAGGAATATTGCCAAAAACTAGGGAAAGCATGGGAAGCAAGAGGCCCATGAGGAGGCGGCACAATTTTTGGATTTAGTCATTGTCCCATGCCCAACCAACATAAAGCTAAGAGGATAAAGTAAAAAAGGGGCGTTTGGTCATTTGTCTATGAGAATTAGTACTAATTACTACAAAAATTAGTACTAACAACTACAATCAAGATTCTGGAAATTGACGATGAACAATGCTTATCTTCTGAAACTTATGAGATAATACGAATTGAGTACCCTTTACATCTTCCATTCGAGAGAGAGAGAGAGAGAGAGATTAATCCTTAATTATCCTACTAAGTATTAACAAACACACACTTAAGAGAGAGAGAGAGAGAGAGAGAGAGAGAGATTAACCCTTTTGACAAGGGAAAACTGTTGTTGGAGAGAGAGAGAGAGTAATCCTTTCAACAAGGAAAGAGTGAAGCATCTTCAAGTTCATGTAAAACCTCTTGCATGCATGGCCTCTCACGTTCAGAGGACGCTGTGCAAAGGATGGCCACTGAAAGAACCCTCTCAAATGCTTGTTTATCATACTCTCCTTTCAATCTTGGATCCACTAAAGTTGAAATATCACCACCTTTAATCACCACATTCCTGGCCTGAACATAAAATAAACAATAAACTAATGCAATAAGCGGACATAACTTCTTGGATTAATCCTGTCTCATAAATTATTGCAAAAAACAAATGAACCAATACTTGATTTGCCTTATTTTGTTATTTCCTCTTTGTAACCATATAAATAGGCTCCATGTTTCGAGACCCTAAATCCACATCTAAACAATGATATCTACACACAAACATACAATGGTCCCTCTTGTCCTCTATCTAAACAGTTTATTCCACTTTCTTTTTTCTTTTTTCTTTTTTTTCTTGTTATTCTAAAAAACAAAGTGGGGGTTTATCCCCTTCAACCTAGCGACTAACCTCAGCAAGAAAAAGAAAGCACCATGTATGAACATGAAAAAACGAAATCAAAACATTGAATAGAAACTGTCCAATTTTTTGATAAAGAGATCCAAGTGGTTAGGTTCTTAAAATACGAATTTTATTTTTTAAAATACCCATACAGTCATACTAAAGGGAAAGGTTTCTATACTTCCCCTACATCATAGAAGACATATACTTTCCCCCATCCTGCCATCTAATTTAGATCAAGTGAGCCACTAATCATTTGATCTAGATCTGACACGTCAGAGCAGTTTATTTTTAGTTTTGTTTCTACAAAATTTTATTGAGAAATTTGGTATGTGCTATCTTCTCAATGGGATGCATCGAAAAAATATTAAAAATATTTTTTCAATAAAATATAATGACGAAATTACCTCTTAAACCTTTTAGGGGTATTTTGGTTATTTTATTTTATTGAGAATATTTTTTTTATATTTTTTACGAGTGCAAGTTTAAGAGAGGAGTGGATGTCCAAAATTTGGTGTCAAAATAGTTTGTAGAAAAAACCTAAAAATAAAATAGTGTACGGACATGATATTGTGATTGGGGTCATCGTAGAAGTCCATTCAGAATAGATGGTTGGATAGGGGAAGTATATAAGTTTTATATAGTAGGGGAAGCATAGAAAGCTTGCCTCATACTAAAATGGTTACGAAAGTTTCAAATCTTGAAAATTCTCCTAAGTAGCTCTTTTTCCCGAGGGAAGAAATTCACAATCATATGGGAGTACTACTGCTCAAGAAATAATGAAGACACCCCTAATTTTAAAAGATGGTATATATCTTTTAGAATTGTATACTACTAGACCATTTATCTTTGTTACAAGAAAGTCACAAATATCCCCAACCATCTGATTTCAAATTGGACATATTGGAGTGTGTTGTAGAGTTCGATCATTTTTTAAAAAAACTTTGAACCGATTTAGTGACACACACAACCACCCAATTGAAATTCTATGGACAAGAGTAATTATAACCTCCTTATGCCAAAACTAAATGGTGTCTTATATACTTTTCCATATCTTTCTTCTAAAATGCTTCCATCACTTTATTTCCATATTTTCAATACACTGGCTCCCTACACTGTCATAGACTTTCGACATTGCTAATATTTTCCTACACTGTCATAGACTTTCGACATTGCTAATATTTTTAAAGAAGATTAAAATGTCTTCTAAATTTTGAAGCAATGGACATGACCACGTGGAATAAATAAAAAAAGGGGGTGGTTTATATAAAGTTGCAACTTTAAATAAATAAATAAAGGGTTGCAACTTTAAACGTCCAACTTTAAATGATCAAAGTAAGGCTTACCCCCAAATTTTATCTTAAGATGTAATTTTGGGGCAAAAAATTCTTAGGATGCTTGAGAATCATTTTTTCGTCTCTAATTATAAACTTTTAAGCTCTAAAAATAATTCAAATCAATTAGATATATAAACACATAAAAATCTAAAAAATGGACGGTCCAGATAATATGTTGCAAGATGCACTATTTTTAAGATTCTAAATCTTTTTCTTTTTTTTTTTCATATTCATCCATCTTAATGTCAGATGATCAATTAGAAAGTTTTTCAACATCAAAGCAGCCCTTTCCAGATTGATTTTTAAGGTGCACCTTAATTACCTTAATTCTATAGTTCAAGTTGCAACCTTATATAAAATTTTCCCATAAATAAATTGTAGTGTTTTAACTTATTTTTCATTTCTTTGTGAGAAGAAAATAAACAATTAAATTCTGTAATGACTAATAGTACCTTTCGTTCGTCTTTTTCTTTGTTATCATGAAAAGCTAAGCAGTATTGGAATGTTAATTCTCATTATTCTCACCACAACATAGAGTTTATAGTAGCATATATGTGAACATAGTTATCGATATTGATATGTAGGTTTATTTTTCACAATCAATAAATCAAAATCATTGTTCTTCATAATACGAACCTCAGATACCAATGATCTTGGCTTGGGGGTGCTAAAGTCTATCACCTTCTTCCCAGACAGCAGTTGCAGAAGAACAATGCCAAGGCTATAAACATCACTTGCAAGACTAACTCGCCCCAATGTCACATATTCAGGATCCAAGTACCCGGTTGTTCCTTTCACCTCTGTGAACATATAGCTCTCATCCACATCCAAGAACTTCGATAGACCAAAGTCCGAAAGCTTCGGGTTTAATTTATCGTCCAACAAAATATTCGTGGGCTGTTTGCAATTGATGAAAATACAGATATTATTTCTTGCTCCAGAACTGATAACTACTAGTTCACTAGATGATATGCATCGATTGCATCTTAAAAAAGTAGTGTGTGTGTGAGAGAGAGACGTTTGAAGGAACCATAAGGGTCACTGAACCTTGATGTCTCTGTGGACTAGCCTCCCTGAAGGGTAATTGTGAAGGAACCATAAAGCTCGAGCACTTCCTGTGGCAATTCGAATCCTTTGCTCCCATTTCAATACATGAGAATCTCCTAATAGCATGGAAAACAACATTGATAAATAGATGGATAAGTACACAATGCATGTGAATGTTAAAAACCAAGGTATTAAAAAACGGTTACCTGGATTAGAATCGTCTAATGCATAGCAAGTTCAATGGCTGGGAGATCAGGCTCTATCACTTATTTCTATCCTTTTTTCTTCTTTTTTTTTAAATTGCGTTCCTTGATTTGGCTGATCTAGATTGATTAACTGACGGGCCAATCCAAAACCCTACTATGGGATTTAAGACATTGTTTGAAACTCATTAAGGATTGTTAAATGTTTGGGTGTACATGTGTGCGTAGAAAGGGAGAGCATGAAAATTACGAGAGTGATTATGAGATAATAAAATGAAGCTAAGCTTCTAGGAATAGTGTTAGTTTTCTTCTTTTCTGTTGATATAAACATGTGAGCACCGCTTTGAGCATTTAGATTTTATCTAAACTAGGCATAGATAGAGGTAATTTGTTCAATTGACAGTTACTATCAATGTCACTAGATTTATGAATGTATACTATACCTACATATTCCAACACTATACCCAGACTTACTATAAATACAAGATATTGTATCGACCCTTCCCAAATATACAGATTACAATACACACTTTCCGTATTAACCAGGTAAATAATATATACTTTCCTTTCACAATGAATACGATGTGTCATGCTAAAATGATTATCAAATATTATGTTACAATACATGCATCATAGTTTACAATCGTAACACACTTATCATTACTCATGAGAGGTGTAGCAACACATGTGACATTCTAACATTAACATAGATATATTGATAAAAAACATTTAGATAGATTTAGCCTCATCTCCATAAATAGATACCAAATTGCTGGTGAACCTCAAGAACTGATTTTGGTTAAGTGATTCAAAACTAGATATTTTAAACCAACTTAAAACAGAGTTTAGGGAGTTCATATTTGTAAAATACTAAGGATTTTGCATCTGATCAATGCCAAAAGATTGTTTCAATTATTCTTTCTATGTATCAGTTAGTTAAAGTAGTATTGTAATTATTTGAATGAAAAATTCCTACAGTTTTTCATAATGTCAGTATAGAGGAAACTAGGTTTTAGCCACCATTATGGTACTAACCCAACTACTCTATACTTTGATCTTGCCAGGCTTTCACTCATGTCATCATTTCCTACCACTTCCCCTAGCTCTATTATAGTTACAGTCGATGAATAGTGAGTTTAACCTCTGGAAAAAACCCAACCAAATATTTTTCAGAGAATTTTAAATCAAAGAGGCGAAACTATGCTTCTTTAAGTTTTCACTACAGCTATCTAATCAGCAATGATTTTCACAGTGACTTCTTAACATTTTTTTCCATAAATTTGTTTCTCTATGATTCTTAACCCTACCTATTTCCCTTAAAGGTTCACTAGTCTTGGGCTCTGTAGTTCGCAGATGTCTATCAAGAGTGTGCAACACTGAGATATCTTTAAGTAAGTGAAACACTCGGCCCAGTTTTATCTCGAGAGTATATTTGTCGGAGATTTGATTCCATTGTAGAGATATTTTGTTATTAGAGCATCTAAATACCTCAAAGATAGTGTGAGCATCCCGTGATTGAAACACAGACAACTCGTTTTAAGCCGAGATTTCTCCTGCCTATGCTTGTTACTTTGTAGAGCAGAGATCATGGTGTAGCTCTAAGTATCACTTTTTCAGTGATTTGTTTATGAATGTTAGGTTTTTTTGAGAAATTTTCACCAATTGATACTTCATCTCTCTCTAGGTGTTTGCTTGCCAACTCACGGAAAGCTTTTTCTGACTGTTATTAAAACTCAGGAATTTACTATGAAAGGGCTTCTCAAGTGGCCAAAAGATCATCGAGCATCATTCCGAAGTATTTACATCGCTTTTGAGAAATTTTTTAGGCTCAAAGTCTGCCTGTGATTTTTGGTGGAGTTTAACTGAGATCTCTTAGTTCTGAATTTCTGATCACCATTTCATAGTGTTATTAAGCTTGGTTGGGCCACAATTTGATTGGAATCTCATTCCTATCAATGGCTCAGTAAGTTCTCAAAGCTTTGCCTCAAAATCTAAGCCTCCATGCACTCGTCTTGGTTAGTTATCACAAATTTCAGCATATAACATATTAGCCTGGGTAGCCGAATATTTTTTCCAGTAGATTACAATTATGCTTGAAAGAGATTCCAATGGCTCAGTAAGTTCTCGAAACTTTGCCTCAAAATCTAAGCCTCCATTCACTCCTCTTGGTTAGTTATCACAAATTTCAGCATATTACATATTAGCCTGGGTAAATATTGAATGCCGAATATTATTTCCAGTAGATTACAATTATGCTTGAAAGGAACCTCAAGCCAAACACATGAGCAATCTAAAAATAGGACTGGCGAGCAATGGATCGGGCCAGACCTGGACCTAGCCGGGCTGGACTGGGCCTTCATTACCCAACCCTGTCCAAACCTGAGAAAATAGATCCAAAGTAAAAGAAAACAAAAAGAAAAGGAAAAATAAGGGTTGGGCTGCGCTTGGCCCTATCGAGGGGCAACCATGTGGATGAGGCCATAGTTTTCAGGGGCAGGCGAGGCCGGTCCTTCTGGCTACTACCAGCCCTATACTAATAATGACATTTATCTGGAAATGTCCCAATCTTTTGTACACCAATTACCTCGGGCGGGCAATGGGTCGGACCTGGTCCAGGTCATCCTTGACCCTAGCCCGGCCCTTCCCTGTCCTAGCCAAAGAGGCCAGGCAGCCCTAACCCTGTCTAGGCCAAAGAGGCCTTGGCTCTGGCCTGCCTTAGCCCTAGCCTTATCCAGGCTGGGCCAAGCAAGGCGGAGCGAAAAAAAAAAAAAAGTAAAAAGAAAAATAAAGAAAAAATATTTGTGCTGGGCCAAACCATGCAGGCCTTGTACCCAGCCCGTCACTGTACTCAGGTCCATGTTACCCGGCCCTCAAGCCACATTATGTGGTCTAGGCCCTAGTTTTTTACGGTTGAACCGTACAAGGTCATCCGGCCCATTGCCACCCCTATTATATTTTATCAAAAAAAAATTACTATTTTGTTGAGGTGTGCCCCATTGAGATGATGACACCTATCAAATTTTATATCCATATAATTTTTAGAAAAAAATTTAAAATTAAATACTCTAAGGTGTCATATTTATATCAAACGATTAGTGGCTCACTTAATCTAGATTGAACGAGAGGTTGGATTGAGGGGAAAGTATGTCTGTTCTAGAAAAAAGTAAGTGCCGGATTGAACTTTGAATTGTCGGACCCCTTTATTCTAAAAAAATAAGTGCTGAACCTCACTTTTCAACCTTCGGACCCCTTGTTGCAAATGCCGCAACGCATCTCTAATCACCGGACCCCTTTTTGTTCTATTAACTTGTACTGCCGGACCGACATTACATTGCCAGACTGCCCTAACTATACGTCGGACCGACTTTTGTGGGAAAGAGGAGAGAGAGACGTGGGTAAAAACAAGGGAGGGTAGTTTAGAGTAGACTCTTTCTTTTTCTTTTTTTTTTCTTTTATAAAAGAAAAAAAGGAAAAAGAAAAAAAAAATAAAAAAGGGCAAATTAGGAGGGTATACGGTAGGAAGTATATAGAAACCTTTCCCTTAAAAAGCGACAAGGCATGTGAAGAGTTGAGAAGGAGCGTACCCCACAACCATTGCGAAAGGTTGCCATTGACGCAATACTCGTAAACCAAGCAATACTCCTCCCTGTCGCAATACCCCACTATGCACACTAAGTTTGGGTGCCTCACTTTTGCCACGTTCACTATCTCATCACCAAATGTTTCGGCCTTCTTCTCTGCGTTTATTTGCTTTACCGCCACTCTCTGTCCACTAGGCATCATACCTTTATACACTTTCCCTATCAATGCAAAACAGTTAGTCAATTCTACAGATTTGTTCTTTGCATCTAAAATCAATGATATTCTTCTAATTCTCTCACCTGCACTTCCTTCTCCTATCAAGTTTGACGCATTGAAGTTATCTGTTGCCTTTGCAATTTCTCTTCGAGAAAATATGTAGAGCCCAGAAACACTATAGGGGCTCTCAGACTCTGTTGCCAATGATTTTACTTGCACTGTAGAGAGAGAGATGTTCAAATGGCTTTTGAGAGAGAGAGTACATTGAATGAACTTCCTTTCCTATTCATTTTACGTTTGGAAGTTACCTGATAAATCTTCAATGTCTTTTTCACACTCCTTTTTGAGCCTCTTCTTCGTTATTTTGTAGATAACTGCTGCTAAGATTCCAGCTCCCAACACGATAATAGCCGAAAGGTAAATCATTGTCTTACTCTTTCCTGCATTTTTGGTTCCTTGATTTCATTGTCTCATAATCGCAAATCTCAAACAAATAAAAAACCTATTTGACATCATCATCATCATCATAGTTTTTTTTCAATTAATGGGAGTCAGCTACTTGAAGAATCCCGGTCCTTATTTGACATCTAAGCAAATAATTAAATGTAATTACCTCTCTTTGGCTCTTCTTTCATGTCCCATGGGTCCTCTGCAAGAAAACACTGAAATCATGATTGCAAAATCGAGTTCAGGTAGAATATGGTTGCAATTTTATTTTATTTTGGTCAGCATTTTAAAATTCGGCAAAGTAACTCTTTTGGGCATGTTGCCGAGGAGCTAACTCACCCTTATGAAAAAAATAAAAAATGTCCTTAGACAATAACTAATAGATGACTTATAAATGTGTGTTAAAATGATTTTTATCTTTTTAATGATGATTTGTGCACTTTTTTATTATATGCTCTAATTTTTATTTTCTCCTTTTTTTGATTGTTTTGAAATATCTCAAAGCTACCAATTAAAATTTTAATGATCCATCCATTATATAACAATTTCACCTCTTTTGAGGCTTTTGACCATTTTTATTCCTTTTTTCTGTTTTTCTTTTTTCTGATTTTTGGCTATTTCCAACAATTTCTTACATTTGTTTGGATTTTGGAACCTGTACCGGACTCAGCCGAGTCCGCTCGGTTTGTTAACTCTTTCAAAACAAAATAAAACACGGTAATTATGTGCAAACTTTCGGAAAATTTCGTCAGAAGTTCAGTATTTTTGGTAAGGTACAAACTCCACTACAAAACAAAATAAAGGCCACATTGCCGCACCAAAACCCGATTGCAAATTCATCTCTCAATAAATAATGTCTAAATCAGTATATTTCGGGCTTTCTTTTATGTAATTAATAGTCATACCCAAGTTTCGTCATTTTTCGGCCAAAATTTCATGAAACGAAACGAAACTTACGAATTTCGTCCCACAAGCAACTGAAGAGCCCTTCCACCCATTCCTTGGAGCCCACTTCCAAGCTCGCAAGCGCAACAAGCAACCCCTCCTCACACGCGTGCGAATCGTCTCCTTTCAACACGTCCAAAGCCTTGTTAAACGAATTTACACATCCAATACACCCGGACTCGCTGGAATTACCGATTTTCACTCCGTCGCACCCCTCCCGTATCGACTGGAATCCCCCGAGTCTATCAGCAATCTTTTGCACGTGTTTCGGGCACGTGTCATCATCCGGAGAGACTACACGTTGGATATCGCACGTGCTGAAATCGGTGTGTGCATAGAGAGTTTGGAATTGGTTTGTGCATGATCGGGCTTCATCGTGGTCAAGGAAGAGGACACGTGTACGGTTGGTGTTGAGTGCCATGGCCTGGAAAACCGCTTTTAGTGCCAGGTTGCAGCAATAGGAAACCGCTAATGGTTTCTGGTTTTGTGGGTTAGCGGTGCCGTTGAAGCAACTCCATTCGGGCTCGTAGGGGAACTCGCTGAAGTCCAGTGGACATTTGTCTAGAGAGAGAAAATAGGATTAGAGAGAGAAAGTGGACATGTGTTTAGAAAGAGAAAATAGGATTAGAGAGAAAGTACACAGAGAAGCCAACTGTTAGGTTTGTCTTGGTTTTCAATATTAGAGAGAAGAAAGAACATTTGAGAGAGAGAGCATTTTAGAGAGAGAGAGAATGTCTTAAGAGGTTGTGTACTTACCTGAATTGCCTGATTGGATGTGGAAAAGGCTAAGGAGAAAGAAGAGGAAGAGGGAATGGTGGCTCTCCATCGATGGTTTTGGAGGTGGGTGACTTCCTCCTCCTCAATTCTGCAGTGTTTCAGAGGTTCATGTTTAAGAGAGAGATATTCTTTTTTGAAACAAGAGAGAGAAATTCATTCGGGGAATTTTTTTTTTTTTGGTAGTTTAGTGGGGAATACGGGTCCCAACCCGTTTTAAAAAATAATTAACGGTTTTCGAATGCGTTAGTGAGCTGAGGTTTAAGTGGTAACTAGAGAGAGAAATTCATTAGTGGAGAGAAAGAGATTAGGGGAATTAAGTTACAAAGATTATTAAACCATTAGTTCTGGTGCCAGGGGAAAAGAGACTATTTCTCATATAAGATAAAGAGAAGAGGACATTTATTTGTCAAATAAATTTGCAGGAGAGAGTAGAGTTTGGAAGGTCAGGTCCGACGAATACATGGCTTTGGGTTTTATTTTATTTTTGTTATTATTTTTGTGGCTGGGATTTGAGGAGAACATAACACCGTGGTACTCAATCATAAAATTGGAAAAAGTTTATATAAGGTCTCATGGGTGACGCACACCCAAAAGAACCCACAATTTATGGTGGTTTTTAGGTTAAAAAACCGCCAAATTGATTAGTCTTAGAAGTAATTCATCCTTAAATACATTATTTGAACCATCCATTTTTAAGATTTTCAAATGTTTATAGATCTGTTTCATCGTCACTAAAACTTAAAATTTCATAATTGAGGCAACAATAGATTTTCATATCATCGCGACACTTTACCGCTCCAAAACTGCATTTTCGGGATGGGTTTGAGGTGCACCTTCACACCTTATACAAACTTCACCCTTATAAATTATCGAAGGAAAATGTTACAAGTTTCAACATTAAAGCACGCTCAAGAATCCAAGAAGAAAAGAAAATTTTTCAGTACAAAAAATGGACATCTTGAAATACCTTGCATAGACCGTCTATTTTCAAGGTTTTGTGTTTGTAGATCTTTTCTATATGTACAATTTTTTTAGTTTTAAATTTTATGTACTATTTTTTTAGTTTTAGATTTTATTACATAGTCTAAAAAAGGTGAGGATTTTAAACTTGCACGATCAATTTCTGATTTTGCATCGTGTAGTTCGCTTAAACTATATATTAGGTTTGGAAAAAGTTTATATAGATTCGAGGCTCTAAACAATCAAATTAAAGCAGACCTACAAAATTTTGCTAGAAGAGATTGTTTTGATGCTTGAATATCTCAAATTGATCATCTCGACATGAGAAAAAAATAATTCCAAGTTTTGGAAATAACTGTTAAAAAAAAGAAAGTTTTAAAAATAGTGCATTGGACCGGCAATTTTTAAGATTTTTAAGTTTTTATAAATTTTTCCGATCTATACTATTTTTTAAGATTTAAATTTTATAGTTTTTAAAATTTAAGTTTTATAATTAGAGTTGAAAATATATTTTAAAGCTATCATAAATTTCTATTGAAACCAAAATTTCTGGGAACTATTTGAAAGTGCACCCTATTTTTCTTAAAAGTAAAATTTTGGAAAAGTGATTATTTTGGAGAGGGGTTAAAATTGATTTTTAAAACAAAATATTTTTTATTTTATTGGGTGATAAGTCGAAAATGAGTTGGAAAATCATATTTTAAGCGCTGCCAAAAATTACAATATTTTATATGCGCTCTTAGGAGCCGTTGTTATTGGCACCTTCTATGGCATGTTCCCTCCGGTCACAATGGCCGACTAAGCGCGTTGTTGAGTGGCATTTTTTTTATTTTAAATTTAGAAATTTGATGTGATTTTTGTTGTCTTGCGAATTTTTTGAATTTCTCTATTTTAAAATTTGAAGTTGATGTGATCACGTGCAGCTCGCGATGGGCTAGCCCTGGCCCTACCCAGCCCTATTCCCCCAAGGGCTAGCCCAAGCCTAGCTCTAGCCCTTGTCCTACCAAGGTAGGGCCAGGTTAAATAAGATTAAAGAAACATACAAAAGAAAAAAAAAAAAAAGAGAAAAATAAGGGCCGGGCAAACTCTGCCGGGTCACCTGGCACATTGCCACCCCAGTGTGTGTGCGCTATAGCGACCCAAAAGATTTCATCCTCCCGAAGGAGCTTACCGTCCATTTACTCCCTCGAGAAAAACCCATTCTAAAAGTGTTTTTGGGACTAAGAGTTTCTGGAAGTCGCAGTTGAATGTCACACTTCCATGTTTGATATTACAGTATGGAAGCTGCAAAGTGGAAAGACAGCCTTCGTCGCAGCATGTTTTTTACATCAAAATGGGGCCCTATTTTGGAATACCTCCCTTCCATCAAAAATAAAAGAAGGGCAGGCGTTCATAATTTGTGGGAGACTCCCTTCCACTCCTCAAAACTCCACGTGTCAAACGTGTTTTAAATTTTTGAGATATAATATCTTCAACGCATTGCATTAAACTTAATAAAATAAATTCCAAATTGTATTTTCCATGGGCAATAACATAAATTCCAAATTGTATTTTCTATGGGCTTGAAACGGTCCAATTCTGGAAGGGTGAAATCTAAGCGTTAGAAAATTCCAAATTATTAATCTTCTACCAATATGCACCAATGGGAGCATGGTATACAAGCTGGATATTTAAACGCAATGCTCAAATTGAACGCAACATAAAATGGTTCTTCTAATGTATATACCGTTGGAGGGTAGAGGTTAATTCCAGAGTAATATTTATTTACCAAAGGGTGGGATTTATGTAAGGCGGTCAACTTATTTGTAGAAGTAAAATTGTGATGTTCAATACCGTTTATTTAATTGAAAAAGTTTATATAAGGATGCTACCTTATAATGTAGAACTACGGAAGCTCCTCAAAAATCTATCAGAAAATATAGTTTTAATGTTGAAAAACCCTTTGATTGATCATCTTGACATCAAGATGTATGACTATGAAAAATAAAACGATTTTGAATCTCATAATAGTGTATTTTACAACATACTATCTGTAACAACCATTTTCAAGATTTTCATATGTTTATAGATCTATTTGATTTTAACCATTTTTTAAATTTAAAATTTTATAATTAGATATAAAAATAGATTTTGAGATAATCCTAAAAACGTTTTACATCAAAATTATATACCATGATCAAATTTGAAAGTGTACCTTACCTCTACACCTACAGATGTATGCAAACTGCACCCTTATTTAATTGGATAGTATATATTTGACACATATTTTTATGGAAAGACTTTACATGTAACTTCACCTACATATAATCAGTCGTCAAATCTAAGTAGATGACTGGAATGGCTTGCGTCACAATGTCACAAATTGGTGCTTAAGCATCAAATCTTTATCTAATAGCTCAGAATGTTTATTTATAATCTTTATTCTACAACCATTGTAGCCAAATTTGGGACATACATATATCTTACAAGGTTGTACATGATTAAAATAAATAAAAATAAATAATATATATATATATATATATATATATTGAAATGGCCTTAAAATTTTTAGGGATATTTTGGTCATTTATTTTTATGAGAATTTTTTTTATTTTATTTTTTGCTAGGTGCACTCCAATAAGATGATGAGACACCCCAAATTTCACTGAAAAAATATTTGTACAAAAATTAACAATAATACAGTATTTGGCATGACACTGAGACATATACAATCCTAAATGTCCATTTAGATCGAACAACTAAGAAGTGGGTCACATATAATTTAAATGTGGGTGGGATCTCATTGAAAGCTTTTTTATTTTTTTTATACACCTTTAAAAATTGAACAATGCATTAAATGACATGTCAAATATACATGGTCTAATAAAAGGGAAAACTTTTTATACTTCCCCACCATATACATCTTATATATTTCTCCATCTCCGAATTGGTTGATCTGAATGGATGGTTGAAATCACCCCAATCGCAATGTCACGCCGATAAGGTGTTTTATTTTTTATTTTTTCTACAAAGTATTTTAACACCAAATTTGCGGTGTCCACTGCTCTATTAAACTTGCACTTGCAAACAAGAGTAATTATTAATCTGACAAACAAGAGTAATCATTTTGGTCATTTTATTTTTCTAAAATAATTTTTAATATTTTATTTAGGTATGCGATGATACCTACTAACGTTTATATTCATATGATTTGTAAAAAATATTAAAAATAAACTCTTAGTTGTCAAATCTAGATCATATGGTGAGTGGCTCATTTCTCCTAATAAAATAGATAATGTAGAATACAATAGCCTTACTCCTACAAGTAAGATTTGTCATATTCTATACAAACTTTTCCGTAATATACAAAGAGAATGTATACTTTTAATACAATGAGGTCATAATTACTCTTGTCGGTCATATTTTAATTTGCGTGATTGTAATATAAAAATATTAATTTAAAAGACAACGTTAAGGTTAACTAAAAATAACAAAAGAGATTGTCTAAAAAGAGATCTTTTACCTTTTGTACAACGAGGTCACAATCATTATTGCCCTTTATATTTCAAAATAGGTGATTGTAAAAATGTTATTGATTATAAGTTCAAAAAAGATAAAAAAAAATAAAAAAGAATGCTATTGATTAGACACAAACTTCCAAAAAAAAAAAAAAATTCTTGGATTTCGTGACTCATCCCAAACCATCTAATTTAACATCTAATAAATGAGAGTAATTGTGACCTCCTTATATAAAAAAAAAAAAAAAAGTACTCTTTGTAGTCAGTACTTTTAAAAAAGTCACCCGAGTTGACTTGGAACTAGTGAGTTACGTATCTGTTCTGGCCTAGACCGGAGAGAGTGAGCTTGGTAACCCTTTTCATGTGAAACAAGCAGTCGATTATTGATCCTCTCTTATAAGTTCTTAGATTATTGAACCATTTTACATTAAAAAAGAAGGTTAGATTGATATATTCTTTATTTTGGTGTGAGTTTTCCACCACAATTTCATGCTCTTTCAACCCTACAAAGCCAACACGCCATTCTTTGATTTTTCCCTCAATTCTCAACAAAACAATATGAAATTTGTTTCATATTATTCTTTCTTGATTCCTCTATAGAAATTGTTTGATCAAATCAAAATTTCGAAGAAAAGTGTGCTCAAAAGCTTCAGGTTCTCTCATCATCTAAGTTCAAAGTTCATAACTGACAAAATTTGGAGTTCAAGCCCCAATTTCTTTGGTGACTTTGATCTAGAAGAGGTCAGGCTCAATCCAAACAATGTATTTTATTTTTCAAATAGTATTTGTATTTATTTCAGTTTTATTGGATCGGCACGGCACTCTATTTTTCCTAAAAAGTTGGCTAAATGAAAAATTGTAAAGTTTCTAAATTTTGTATTGAATGACTTATTTGTTAGTGTTCTATACTGTGTTAGGAAGGGTTTAGGTAGATTTTCTATTGATCTTTTCCCTAATTTCCATGAAATCAATTTCTTTTCTTTGTTGGTTCTCTTTTTTTTTGTTTGGGGGGAGGGGGGTTTCAAATTATTGTGTTGTTTTTTTTTTTTAGATTATGTTAAGAATAATTTGGGTCATTTTTTTTGTGGATATTTTTTTATTTGCATTTTTTTTTTTTGGCACAATTCTCTATTGTTTTTGTAGAGGGCCTAAATTTTTTATATAAATAATAAATTTTATGTTCGGTTGTTTTAGGGTTTCTACTCTAGATTGTGTTCGGGTTAATTCAGATAAATTTTGTGTTGATTTTTCGCCTGATTTTTAATGAAATTAATTTTGTCTTGCTTGGTTATCTATTTTTCTGGAAATGCGCCTTGGATTTTTGAAGAATTCTTTTTGCTTTATCTTTACGTAGATCGTATGTTTGGAACAATAAGGATGAAATTCCTTGAATTCTAATTGATTAGGTGTCACTATTGGAGAAATCGGGCGATCTAACCGCTAACCGCCCAATTAGATTGGAATCGGTCACTGACCTGTTCTGATTTTGGCAGTTTTGGTGATCGACTGGTATTTAAAAAAATATTCAAAAAATTGTATATAAATTTCCAAAAATAAAAAATTTAGTTTGTAATGTATTTTTTAATATTCTTTACATTATGGTCAAGGTTAAAATTGTTTGTCATTAATACTCACATTTATATTTTCCCATCTTTTCCATAAAACCTAAAAGTACTCCTAGGCACAAATCGATTGGTTAAAATCCATTTTTTTTTATTAGTTTCAACTTCATTTGAATGTATTGTGTTTTAATCATTCTTTATATGCTTTTCATATTTTAGTAGATTTTTTTTGTATCTTTTTATTTTTTTAACATTTTTTTGACCGCTCGAGACTTGCCCGGTTAGAACGATTGCATCAGCCGATTTATCAATTAGTCTAGGTAAACCACTTCCGAGCCATGTCCGGTTAACCCTTCCTTCTTAGTATTAGTACCATTTCTTAGTATACCACTTCCTTCTTAGTATTAGTACCACTTCTTAGTATTAGTATCGAGAAATGCATGTTGATTCCTTCTTAGTATTAGTACCACTTGGAATAGAATTGGTACATTCTAAAATAATGGTTACTCTATCATCTTTACATTTGGCCATGATTCTCCTTTGGATTTTAGAATTTATTTTTAATTTTCCTAATTCAAAATCGAATGTGAAACTTTGGTTTCATTTGGCTCCTTTATGAAGATGGATAGATTCCAGGTGCTAAAGCAAGCCAACTAGATAAAAATAAAAAACAAAATAAAAGCATCTTTTGATGGCCAGAAAAGAATGGAGTTATAGCAAATGCAATTTTTTTTTTCTTTTTCATTCAATCCATAACATCGATTATACTCACGTAGCTTATTTCTATTCTCGAGATTTATGAGGAAAAGATTTTATTTCCACCAAGCAAAAACCACATGTCGATGACCACATTATGTTTACTTTTGTTGTGGTTTTTGTAAAGGATAATTATACCATTTAATTTTGGTATAAGAATGACACATTCGCTTTTGTTTGTTGGATTTCAAATTTGATACTTGTGATTGTCTCATTGACTAGGTCAAATTTCTAGAAACAAATCTCGAACTTTGTGACACGCTCTAAGCTATCCAAATTGAAATCATATGGATAAAGATAAATATTGTCTCATAGTGTACAATCTCTTTTGTAAACACTATATAAATATTATGTTCAATGATTAATAATTTTTGGGTTTTTTTGTTATTTCTAATAAATTTGATTTTTTTTGTTTGGTTTTGATTTTTTTAAAAAATGCTCAGTCTTTTAATAACATTGTTTATAATTACTGTCTCAATTATAGAATTATATTGTATATTTTAAATTGGTTTCTAATTATAAATGTAGGGCATTTGTCAAGAACACATAATATTTATAGAGCACATATACTATGATCCTGCCGGAGCATAGTATATACCTTCTCCCTCAGGTAGATGACCTACTTGGGAGTGCTTTTTTACTTAAAATTTTGGGAATCACATAACAATAATTAGATAATTATTTTCAAAATAGAAAATTTTAATTTTAAGCTTTTTAACATTGAGACCTCATCCTCTAAAAATTGCACAATATCTGTTTAATCTTTGAGACATTATATTTTTCAAGTGCACAGATAACGTAATATGAAATTTTGACATTTTTTTAAGAAGCTTAATTAGATAATCTACATGCTAACACTGGGCCCAGGAGCCTATGTCTGGAAAATAGGTCACGAAGGGTGGACCAACCTTAGGATACTTCATGCTTGGGAGGGAATCCATGGCAGAGTATGATAAAATATTTTTATGTTAATTTCTCTCCTACGAATCATTAGGTTTTCAGTACTTTTTTATTGGTAAGTTCGGTGGGAAGGTCCCCTACCCATGATAAAAATAGAACTTAAAAGGTATGTTTGATTCGTGTGAAAATATATTTTCACGTGAAAAATTTCTTTCATGTATTTAGATGAAGGAATTTTTTCGTATGGGAAATAATTTTATACGAAACAAATATGCCTTTAATACATGTGCTCTACTGCTCAGACAACCAAGTCTTAAGCCCATTCTTTGGTTTTTAGTATTGAATGAAGTTTCTATAAGGCCTTAGCTTTATGAAAACAAAATAAAGCCTCATTTCAAATCCTCATATGTAAAGCACTTTCGGCAATGAAAATCTCCATTATGGCTTTAAAATCAGTTTCCAACACAGACAATAAAATTTAAAATTTGAAAAAGAAAGTCCAAATCTTGCGGGTATTTGAACAATTATTTTCGGACAGTATGGACTGTCTAAGATAATTTGTTGCATATAAATTATTTTTAGAGTTTGAACTCTCGTTTTTCACAACTTCTACCCGAGTTGCTTGTTGTAAAAATTTTCCAATGCTTGAATTGCAATTTTTGATGAGTTACAAGGTGAAACTTTATTTATTGGAAAATTGTTTCATACGGGCTGGACTGCATTTCTATATTTGTGGTCCAAAAAGTGTAAAGCATCAATCTTAATGATGGATGCAAGTGGATGTTCCATCTAAAAAACAATAAAAATTAACGGTCTAAATGTTTTCTTACTAAAATTATTATTTATAATTTTTAAATTTTATTTATTTATTCATATTCATGATCTCCATGTTAGATATTACATATCCTTAAAATTTAAGTCTTAAAATCAGTCTCAAAAATATATTTATTAAAAAGCCCACATTTCTACATATGCCATATGCGGGCTTGGCCGCATAGAAACGGGTCGTTATTTTTTTTGATAGAGCTGCAGTCTTAGCAAACCGTTTTGCTTTTAGTATTTTGGATCCCCATCCGTCGCATGATTTGGATCGTAGGTACCATCCTGGCTATTGCCGTACTCATTGGCCGGTGATGAGCCTCATTACCACAACAACATGTTGTCACGTGGCTGTCACATATATCGCATGCCGTCATTTTGACTACCTTTGTAGCAACATTTTTCTCGTGTCTGCATAATCTATACCGTCCATTTCCATCAACTCTCCATCAAAACCGTCCATGGACTTCTCTAAAATACACCACAGGAACTTCATGTTTTGCGTGGCCCAATAAGAAGCCTGTGATATTACTTTCCGGACTGCTGATAAGTAAACGACACGGTTTCCACTAGTCCATGTAGAAACGAGCCACCTCTTAAAAATCTATTTTTTAGGTGGATATTTGACTTAATTTTTTGAAAAAAATTTATGTAAGTATACAACCTTATTATGTAAAACTACGAATGCACCTCAAAAATCCATCGAAAAAGGTAGTTTTAATGTTTGAAAAACCCTTTGATTGTTCATCTCGACATCAAGATGTATGACTATGAAAAATAACAAGATTTTAAGTCTCAGAAATAATGCATTTTACAACATATTATCTACACCATCCATTTTCAAGATTTTCTTATGTTTATAGATCTACTTGATTTTAACTATTTTTAAAATTTAAAAATTTATAATTAGATATAAAAATAGATTTTAAGATAATCCTAAGAACATTTTACATCAAAATTATATACCATGCTAAAATTTGAAGGTGCACCTTACCTCTACAGCTACGGATGCATCTGTATACCAACTGCACCCTAATTTTTAAGGACATGTAATATTTAACATGGAGATCATGAATATGAAAAAATAAATAAAATTTAAAAATTAGAAATAAGAATTCTACTAAGAAAACATTTGGACCGTTAGATGGACTACCTATTTTCATCCATCTTTAAAATGGATGCTTTATACCTTGAGACTGCATATTGTAGAAATGCAGTCCAGTGGCATAAAACAATTTTCCATAAATAAAAGCCAAAAACTATTCTACTCTGGGGAGTAGAATGTCCATTTACTCCCTTATATAAAACATCACCTAGAAATAATTGTAGGATCTCAAATTTCAACTCATAGATTATCATCAATAGAAAAAGTTTCCTAATTGTACCTTCTATGTACTCGAACAAACAATGTTTTGAGATTGAATAAAGACCATCTAATTTAACAAATAATGTCTTGAGACTGAATAAAGACCAGCCAATTTTTAGATGATGGGATTGAAGTTTGATTTCTCTTTTTAAAGGATGATGTTTTTATAGGGCCTAAGCTTTATGAAAACAAGGCCTCACCTCAAATCCTCGTTTGGAAATCACATTCGGCAACATAAATCTCCATGATGTATTTAAATTAATTCCAACACCGATAATAAATTTTAAAACTAAAAAAATAGTATAGATCTTGCGGATCTATGAACACTTAATTTTAGAGTGAACTGAATGGTCTAGATAATTTGTTATAATATACACAATTTTTAGAGCTTAAAATCTTAATTTTTTTACGACTAATATTTCAAACCGAGATGATCGAGGTAAAGGTTTTCCAATACTTAAATTGTAACTTTTGATGAACTATGAGTTGAGGTTTTGCTTATTTTTATAGAGTTGCAGCCCTATCAAACCATTTTTCATAAGTAAAAGCGAAAATACATTTTACTCCCTACTGTAAAACTTTATCTAGAATTAATTTTAGGACCTCGAATTTTAGGATGTAATCTCTTCAAGTATCAATAAAAAAAGTTTCTTAATTGTAACGTCCATGTTTTTTTTAAATAATGTCTTGAGATTGCATCAAGACTATTCAATTTTTAGATAATGGGATTCAAATTTGATTTTTTTAAAAAATTTATCTACTAATTTTTGAGAAGTTCCCCAAATTGAAAAAAGTATCTAGGCCTTTTGACGAGGGAGTTGAAGCAAACTATGCTCCCGAGGGAGCACAGTGTACGTGCTGTGTTTCTTTCCTTCCTGGCTAAAAACGTGAGAGTGGAACCCAAACGAAAACTGATATAAATGAGCACTTATAGCATGGGTGCCGCAGGATCATATTGTATAATAATTACTCCGCTTTGTAAATATAAGGGTGTGGTTGCCATAAGGTGGCACTCTAAACAATCCAAGGCGCACCTCTAAATTTGATCGCAAATATAAATTTGATATTAAAAAGTTTTGGGATGATTTGAGAATCTATTTTATTATCTCATTATAAAATTTTAAACTCTAAAAACATGAAGATGTTAAAAATAAATAATTTAAATAATACGTTACAAGATATACTATTTAACGAATACAAAATATATTTTTTATTTCATATTCATACATAGTCAATTAGATAGGGTTTTTCAACATCCAAACATTGTGATGGATTTTTGAGACACCTATAATTCTACATTTTTAAACCTTAAATAAATGTTTTCCCACATATAAGGCACATTGCGACTTACACCCCTTCCTCTTTCTCGTGGCCACATTTAACTCAGCGTCGGGGCTCCGTTGCTTGGGGTCGCATTGCTCTCTCTCTCTCTAGAGCCTGGCTTCCATGGCTGCTAGACTGGTAGACTGGCGATTCCATTTGATGGTAAGCTTTGGCCCTCTCTCTCTAGAATGTCCTGTTCCTTTACTTGATGTTTAGCTCAGCTTCATGCTTTACTCTTTACATCTCTTTCCGTGTCGATAGCTACATGGAATTCCTCTCTCTTCAATTAATGTTACATTTTACCTACAATTCTCTCTCTCAGTCTCTCTCTAAACTATTGTAGTTAGAAATACTTAGGACTGTGAATTCTTAATTACGGATTTACATGTTTGCTTGATTTCAGCCCCCCCAACCACAGGCTCTGTGCAGCAGCAGACTTTTGCAGCCCAATTCTCCTGGTACATTTATTACATTGCTCTTTATGGCTTAATTTTGAGCTGTCTTATGATTCTCTGTATGATATGAGATAACATATTCCTCTTTTCCTCTTCCATGGTTGTCTATGAACTTCAAATTTCTATCTTTTTGGAACAATGATTCAAAACTCGACCGAGTCCTCCTCTCCTTGACCAGCTGAGTGCTCGGGTCTGACTTGGGCAACCTAAATTAATTTGAAAAATTGTAAAAGAATATATAAGAATATGGATCCACTCTATAAAAATGAATGTCATTTGGAATATTTTTACGGTGATTTGTGAGTTTTTGAAGTCACTTCATTTCTTTTTGTCCAAGTCACTTCTCTTTTTATGTAAGTCACTTCCTTTTTATTTGTGAATATAGGGAATTTCCCCATTCATAGGCCCGAGATCCACATCTATGAATTGAAAGGTCCGAATGATCAACTCTGCATTCAGTTCTTAGAATCACAAATTGAAACCTTTCTTATTAGATGATCATGATACTTCCCAAAGATCGAAATTATTGATCAATGGAGGAACAGAATAACACGATTTTGGTTCAATAAGATACCAAAATGGATGATTGACTCATTCCATACTAGGAATAATCGCAGGAAATCATTTGATATATATATATATATATATATAGGGTGCAGTTGGCATATAGATGCATCCGTAGGTGTAGAGACAAGGTGCACGTTCAAATTTTATCATGGTAT